>JAGFBZ010000611.1:255000-662701 GCA_018398805.1 Hirundichthys speculiger | reverse complement strand
CAGAGATGACCAGAGATGGACCAGAGATGAACAAGAGATGACCAGAGATGAACCAGATGACCAGAGATGACCAGAGATGACCAGAGATGAACCAGATGACCAGAGATGGACCAGAGATGACCAGAGATGAACAAGAGATGACCAGAGATGACCAGAGATGACCAGAGATGACCAGAGATGGACCAGATGACCAGAGATGACCAGAGATGATCAGAGATGGACCAGATGACCAGAGATGACCAGAGATGGACCAGAGATGACCAGAGATGACCAGAGATGACCAGAGATGACCAGAGATGACCAGAGATGACCAGAGATGACCAGAGATGACCAGAGATGACCAGAGATGGACCAGAGATGACCAGAGATGACCAGAGATGACCAGAGAGATGGACCAGAGATGAGATGACCAGAGATGACCAGAGATGACCAGAGATGAACCAGATGACCAGAGATGGACCAGAGATGACCAGAGATGACCAGAGATGGACCAGAGATGACCAGAGATGACCAGAGATGAACCAAGAGATGACCAGAGATGACCAGAGATGGACCAGAGATGACCAGAGATGACCAGAGATGACCAGAGATGGACCAGAGATGACCAGAGATGACCAGAGATGACCAGAGATGGACAGATGACCAGAGATGACCAGAGATGGACCAGATGACCAGAGATGACCAGAGATGACCAGAGATGACCAGAGATGAACAAGAGATGACCAGAGATGGACCAGATGACCAGAGATGACCAGAGATGGACCAGAGATGACCAGAGATGGACCAGAGATGGACCAGAGATGGACCAGAAATGATCAAAGATGACCAGAGATGACCAGAGATGGACCAGGGATGACCAGGGATGACCACTTTGGACCAGGAGGGTTGGACCAGTAAGGTTGGACCAGTAAGGTTGGACCAGGAGGGTTGGACCATGAAGGTTGAATCAGAAAGGTTGGACCAGGAAGGTTAAAAGGTTAAAGGTTCTATTCTATTCTATTTCTTTTATTCTATTCTATTCTATTCTTTTTCTTTTATTCTATTCTATTCTATTCTATTCTTTTTCTTTTATTCTATTCTATTCTATTTTATTCTTTTTCTTTTATTCTATTCTATTCTATTATTTTTCTTTATTCTATTCTATTTCTTTTATTCTGTTCTATTCTATTCTATTCTATTCTATTCTATTCTATTCTCTTCTCTTCTATTCTATTATATGATGATAGGGGGCTCGGGGCCCCTGTCCCGTAAATCCCCGTGGACGGTCCTGTTCTGAGTATAAACCTGCGGGACTGCAGCTGCGGGTCCAGACCGGGACGGGGGAGGGACGGGGAGGTTGACGGGTCTCCGCCGGGCTGAAGTGTCTCCCCGCCTGTGACTGGTGATCTCCTGCGCCTGCAGTTACGTCTCACCATGCGGGAGCAGAGGAAGTGGCCCCCGGCGTTCGGCCCCGCGGACCGGTCCAGACCCGCCACCTACACCGGAGACAGGGGGGCGAGGCTGGCGGCCAGAGACCGCAGGAAGGGGGTGAGACTGGCCACCGTGGGGGTGTACGTGGTGGCCGTGTCTCTGGCCGCCGTCTTCCTTGCGGTCTACTACAGCCTCATCTGGACCCCCACAGCTGGGACCGAGACCAGAGCCGAAACTAGAACCGAGACCGGCAGTGGAGTTGGTTCTGGAGCTGGTGAGACTAAATGTGGAGTCCAGAGTTGCAAGAAGAACTGTTTGGAGAAAGACGATGACGTCACTGATAACAGATCTATTGATAAAGACAGTATTGATATGGAAAGCAGTCACGTGACCTCCAGAGATGAGTCTTCCGGACCGAACAGAAGTTCCCTCCGCGGTACTCAGACTTCTGCAGGGGTCCTGCCCGGGATCCCGTCCACCCACTCCCCCGGACCCTCGGCACCTCGGGTGCCCGGACGGGGCTTCACCTCTCCGTCTGCCAGCTCTGAGCCGCCCGCCGTCACCGCGGAGGACCCGTCCAACCTGCCGACTGAGCGGGTTCCGGTGGCTGCCGCCGGCTGGACGGAGGCGGACTACTCCGGGTCCGGGACGGAGGACTAAAGCCAGAGATGGACCAGAACAGAACTGGACTCTTATTCAGGAAAAATATAACTGTGTTTTCTGAAAGGCAGGATTCCAGACAGAAAGTTCAGTTTCACGTTCATGTTTAGCTTTAATTACAGTCATTAATGAGCTGTTTGATGTTGTTTAGTTTCATATTTTCATCAGTTTACCCTCCAGCTGTGAAACTAACTGAACCAGTGGGACAAGTGGAGGGAGCTTCAGGTTCTTCTGGGTCCAGCTCATTAACACAACGACCAATCAAATTACCTCCCCACACAACCAGGAATTCTGCACCAGTTCAGTCAGGAGGAAGACGTGGAACCTGGTCCTGATGTGTTGCTGCTCTTCTTCTGCTGAACCAGCCTCTTTCCCTCTTCTTCTGTAGGAACCATGGTGCTTAGCTCCAACTCAGCAGGTCTGGTTCATCTGCTTGTTGTCATGTCTAACACCCGAGGGACTAAACCAGCCCTCTGTGATGTCATCACAGGTATCTACAGAGTGGTCCTGGAGCCTCTGCTGCTGGAGGTAGAAGGTCCATCAGTCTGCTGCTGGAGGTTGGAGGTCCATGCTGGTGGGTTTTGACTCTGAAGAGTCTGAAATGGTCCTCCAAAAAGCAGTAAGAAGACATGTGAATGTTTTTCTTTGTGAACTCTAATTTACAAGAAAACTCTTTGAATCAGAAGGTTCATCATCTCAAGTCCAACTCCAGATCCTCAGCTGACCTTGTAGCGTGGAGCCCCTGGTGGCTGCAGGAGTCCAGACATCTGGATCATCTGAATGTGTCGTATCTGACTGAGCTGTGGGTTAGTCCTGATCCTCAACCATAGATGAGGGAGCAGAACACCTGGAGCTTTCAGCTACACAGAAAATGCTGAAGATCCTGAAGCTTCACCTGTTTGATGCTGTTGAACAGTTTTCTGTTTTCTAAACCCAGAAATCAGCAGATGTCTGCTTCAGGTTGGTTCCTGGTTCCTGGTTCCTCTACCGACCACTAGAGGCGCCGGTTCCTCTACCGACCACTAGAGGCTGCGGATCCTCTACCGACCACTAGAGGGTGCGGTTCCTCTACCGACCACTAGAGGCTGCGGTTCCTCTACTGACCACTATGGCTGCGGTTCCTCTATCGACCACTAGAGGCTGCGGTTCCTCTACCGACCACTAGAGGCTGCGGTTCCTCTACCGACCACAAGAGGCTGCGGATCCTCTACCGACCACTAGAGGCTGCGGATCCTCTACCGACCACTAGAGGCTGCGGTTCCTCTACCGACCACTAGAGGCTGCAGTTCCTCTACTGACCACTATGGCTGCGGTTCCTCTACTGACCACTAGAGGCTGCGGTTCCTCTACCGACCACAAGAGGCTGCGGATCCTCTACCGACTACTAGAGGCTGCGGATCCTCTACCGACCACTAGAGGCTGCGGTTCCTCTACCGACCACTAGAGGCTGCAGTTCCTTTACTAACCACTATGGCTGCGGTTCCTCTACCGACCACTAGAGGCTGCGGTTCCTCTACCGACCACTAGAGGCTGCGGTTCCTCTACCGACCGCTAGAGGCTGCGGTTCCTCTACCGACCACTAGAGGCTGCGGTTCCTCTACCGACCACTAGAGGCTGCAGTTCCTCTACTGACCCCTAAATCCACATATTAGATATAAAGTTGTATAATTTAGTATTTGCACCCATTCGTACTGATATACGTGTTCAGTTAATTACATTCTGTTAATCAGGTGAAAGTGTAGTGATTTTGATGAAAAAATGTCCATCCTGTTTGTCTGAGGTTGTAATTGTGCAGCAACAGTTGTTTCTCTGAGACCGTAGCTGATGTCTTTCCCTCTTGACATTATGTTAACAAATACCTGAATGTTTTTCTGGAGGTGTGAAGACCTGGCTGCAGCTCTTCAAGCCCCAGGAAGTGGAGGAGGGAATTTAGGACCCTGTTGGTCTGAATAAACAACCTAAAACATTTTTGTCTGTGATAAAAGAACAATTTAACTAATTGATATGTGAAGACAAAATGAACTTAGTACAACCTGTTGGTCTGAGTTTGTATTTATATTTTACTACAATTCACTTTCATTTTTATGAAAGTTTGACACAAATATAATAACTTTGTTACATGTTTTTATCTTCTGGAAGGATCTGTGGGACAATGTTTGTCCAGGTGGGGGTTAAATGAGGCTGTCTGCTGTTATATGATGATATTAAATTTACATAAATGAGAATCCTGGGAGGACTTCTGTCTTTATTGCTGTTCCAGTCCTTTTACTTCACCTGTTTACAGGATTCACTCTTGTTTTCTGAGGATTATTAAAAAGATGAGCACAGATCTGAACAAGGGGATTAAGTTCAGATGTGGACCCGGCTCTGCATCCAGGACTTTCTGACCCAGCCTGGTTAAACCTCTGACTCAGGGTTAGGGTAGGGTAATACAATGAAATAATTAAGGTAATCCTGACTGACCTGAATCAGGTTTAGTCTGATTTGACTTCAGACAGTGAGACAGAAAATGAAAAGTGCATTTTTACAGTTAAACTTAATGTAAACTGGCTTCAACTGTAACATCTTAAAAATGACAGCTTTTCAATGTCTCTTATTGGGCTAAATAATGGCAACAACAGGCCGGTTAAAAAGAAATGAGTTTTCAGCGTCTTCTTCTGGGCCAAATAATGGCCACTACAGGCCAACCTTATTTAGCCTTTTAAAAGACGTCCATGGACGTCTGGTGTTTGGTGGGTATAGATGTCTCTGGGGTTGGGGATCTGTGGTGGTAGATGTCTCTGGGGTTGGGTATTTGTGGTGGTAGATGTCTCTGGGGTTGGGTACCTGTGGTGGTAGATGTCTCTGGGGTTGGGTATTTGTGGTGGTAGATGTCTCTGGGGTTGGTTGTCTGTGGTGGTAGATGTCTCTGGGTTTGGTTATCTGTGGTGGTAGAAGTCTCTGGGGTTGGGTATCTGGTGGTAGATGTCTCTGGGGTTGGGTATCTGGTGGTAGATGTCTCTGGGGTTGGGTATCTTTAGTGGTAGAAATCTCTGGGGTTGGGTATCTGTGGTGGTAGATGTCTCTGGGGTTGGGTATTTGTGGTGGTAGAAGTCTCTGGGGTTGGGTATCTGGTGGTAGATGTCTCTGGGGTTGGGTATCTGGTGGTAGAAGTCTCTGGGGTTGGTTGTCTGTGGTGGTAGATGTCTCTGGGGTTGGTTATCTGTGGTGGTAGAAGTCTCTGGGGTTGGGTATCTGGTGGTAGAAGTCTCTGGGGTTGGTTGTCTGTGGTGGTAGATGTCTCTGGGGTTGGTTATCTGTGGTGGTAGAAGTCTCTGGGGTTGGGTATCTGGTGGTAGATGTCTCTGGGGTTGGGTATCTTTAGTGGTAGAAGTCTCTGGGGTTGGGTATCTGGTGGTAGATGTCTCTGGGGTTGGGTATCTTTAGTGGTAGAAGTCTCTGGGGTTGGTTGTCTGTGGTGGTAGATGTCTCTGGGGTTGGGTATCTGGTGGTAGATGTCTCTGGGGTTGGGTATCTTTAGTGGTAGATGTCTCTGGGGCTGGGTACCTTTAGTGGTAGATGTCTCTGGGGTTGGGTATCTGGTGGTAGATGTCTCTGGGGTTAGGTACCTTTAGTGGTAGAAGTCTCTGGGGTTGGGTACCTTTAGTGGTAGATGTCTCTGGGGTTAGGTACCTTTAGTGGTAGATGTCTCTGGGGTTGGGTATCTGGTGGTAGAAGTCTCTGGGTTTGGTTATCTGTGGTGGTAGATGTCTCTGGGGTTGGGTATCTGGTGGTAGAAATCTCTGGGGTTGGGTATCTGGTGGTAGATGTCTCTGGGGTTGGTTATCTGTGTTGGTAGATGTCTTTGGGGTTGGGTATCTGGTGGTAGATGTCTCTGGGGTTGGGTATCTTTAATGATAGAAGTCTCTGGGGTTGAGTATCTGGTGGTAGAAGTCTCTGGGTCTGGTTATCTGTGGTGGTAGATGTCTTTGGGGTTGGGTATCTGATGGTAGATGTCTCTGGGGTTGGGTACCTTTAGTGGTAGATGTCTCTGGGTTTGGTTATCTGTGGTGGTAGATGTCTCTGGGGTTGGGTATCTTTAGTGGTAGAAGTCTCTGGGGGTGGGTATCTGTTGGTTAGGGTTAGGGTTAACCACGAAAAATAAGGGATCACTGTACTGCTGAAACTTGACTGATCCTTCAGAACATGACATCAAATGAGACTTTTTGAATCTTATTTTGTTTCTTATCTTTCCTCCCATCTCTTTCCTGAGTGAGGTAGTTTAAAGTTAACACAATAACAACAGCAGGTTTCCTGTGACTCTTTTATTTGTGGAACTCAGACAAGAAACATCAGACTTGAACAAAACTTTTTTTTCAATTTAAACTCACAGCTTCCTGTTCATTATCCAAAAACTAAACTGATCATTATTCTTCTATGTAGACAGTTCCCTGACCTGGACGTCATCTATAGACCTTATGTGACTGCCCAGGAGTTAGTGATCGACATGGTGGGTGCTCCAGGTCTGGCTCTGGGTTCAGATCTATAAACCGGACTTCTCCACCATCTGAGGCTCCTCCTTCATGGGGAAGACGAGGAAGCCGCTGAAGGTGCTGAGGTAACCCTGGTCAAAGATGCTATTTTCCTTCCACATGGTGATGGACAGCTGGTCTCCAGGCTCCAGGACCAGCGTCATGCCATTGCCGTTGCTGTTGTAGGCTCCCACCGTGCTGTAGATGGCGAACATATTCTCTCCGTTCTTCAGCAGCGCCGCATTCAGTTTTCCCGAACTTCCAACGCAGCCGGTAAAGCGAATGTAGTAGAGTCCCTTCACGGGCGCCGTGAAGACTCCTGCAGGAGAGCAATGGAGACAGATGAAGGACCAGCACCTATCCAGGTGTGTTCTAACGGGGCCGAGTTAGACACCAGTCTGAGGTCTGATGGGACCAGTATATTTATTAATAGTACTTCAACCAGCTCTGAACTTCAACCGACATTGAGGCAAATTTGAAGCTGCTGGCAAAGAGTAACTGTAAGTACAGTAAAGTTATCATACATGTCGGCACTAATGACACCCGGCTACGCCAGTCGGAGGTCACTAAAGTTAATATTGAGTCGGTGTGTAATGTTGCAAGGAGCATGTCGGACTCCGTAGTTTTCTCTGGTCCCCTTCCTAATTTGACCAGTGATGATATGTTTAGCCGCCGTTGCTGGTTGTCGTGGTGGTGTCCAGCAAATGATGTGGCCGTTATTGACAATTGGCCGGATTTTGGGACCACTTTTTAGTTACATTTGAGTTCAGCATTTTTGGCATTAAAACAGAAAATGAAACGTGTCATTACAGCAGATGTCTTTCTGAAGATCCTGTGAATAATTTTAAGGAGGTCATTCTCTCTCATCTCCCTATGGTGGAATATGATAGAATAGCTGAGGGCAACGACCTGAATTTTACTCCAGCAGATATTGATTACCTCATTAACAATACTGCCGATATGTTACATTCAGCCTTGGATGCGGTCGCTCCTCTGAGGAAGAGGGTTTCTTATCTTAGGAGCTCAGCTCCATGGTATAATTCACATATTCACATGCTGAAGCAGTATGAACGTACAATGGAAAGGAGGTGGTATTCCTGTAAATCTGTGGACTCCCATCGTGCCTGGAAAGATAGTTTAATAGTCCTCAAAAGAGCCCTGCGCAGAGCTAGAACATCTTATTATTCATCGTTAATAGAAGAGAACAAACATAACCCACGTTTTCTGTTCAGCACTGTAGCCAGGCTGACAAAGAGTCACAACTCTGTTGGTCCATGCATTCCTGCTACTCTTAGTAGTGAAGACTTTATGAGCTTTTTTAGCAGGAAAATAATCAAAATTAGAGATGAAATTGGCCAGGCCCAACTGTAGATGGCTGTGGACGTCCCTGCAGCTTCGCTGATTTCTTCTGTTTCTGATTTGACTCTGGACTGTTTTTCTTCTGTCGGCCTCTCTGAGTTGACTTCAACTATCAGTAAAGCTAAACCATCTACATGCCTGTTGGATCCCATCCCAACTCAACTGCTCAAAGATGTTATGTCCTCTATTGGTATTTCAATTTTGGATCAGATTAACCCATCTCTACAATTAGGATATGTACCACAGGTTTTTTAAGTTGCAGTCATTAAACCTTTGCTCAAGAAACCATCTCTTGATCCAGACATCTTGGCAAACTATAGACCAATATCCAACCTTCCATTTATCTCTAAAGTTCTGGAAAAAATAGTTGCTAGCCGGTTAGGAGAACACCTGCATAAAAATGATCTATTTGATGTCTTTCAGTCAGGGTTTAGAACTCATCATAGCACAGAAACTGCGCTGATTAGAGTCACCAACGACCTCCTCATGGCCTCAGACAATGGATTAGTCTCTGTCCTTGTTCTGCTGGACCTCAGTGCTGCTTTTGATACTGTTGATCATGGCCTTTTGCTGCATAGATTAGAGCACAATGTTGGAATAAAAGGGACAGCATTAGGCTGGTTTAAGTCATACCTATCTGACAGGTTCCAATTCGTCCATGTTAATAAAGTTTCTTCTACATGGACTAGGGTCTGCTATGGCGTCCCACAGGGTTCAGTTCTGGAACCAATCTTTTCACTTTATACATGTTGCCCTTGGGAGAAACTATCCAGAACCATGGCATAAACTGTCATTGATACGCTGATGATACGCAGCTGTACTTATCTATGAAACCAGAGAAATCAAAACCTTTGGCCAAACTTTAAGGGTGTCTTATTGACATTAAGTACTAGATGTCCTCTAACTTTTTGCTTCTAAACTCAGATAAAACAGAGGTTATTGTCTTTGGTCCCAAACACCTGAAGAATGGATTAACTGGGTTTACGCTGGCTTCCAGCACAGCTGTGAAAAACCTTGGAGTCATTTTTGATCAGGATATGTCATTTAAGCAGCATATTAATCAGGTTTGCAAGACAGCCTTTTTTCATCTTCGAAATATCTCCAAGATTAGGAGCTTCCTCTCCCAGGGTGATGCTGAAAAATCAATCCACGCGTTTGTCAGTTCTAGACTGAATTATTGTAATGCGTTGTGAGCAGGATGTCTGAAAAGCTCGCTGAATAGCCTCCAATTGATCCAGAACACAGCACCGAGGGTGCTGACAGGAATTAGTAAGTGAGATCACATCTTTCCCGTGTTAGCCTCCCTCCATTGGCTCACCGTGAAATTTAGAATTGAGTTTAAAATTCTGCTTCTTGCATATAAGGCCCCTAGGGGCTAATAGTTATAGCCATAGATGTAGGAGCTCAGACTAGAGTAGGCTCATCTTAATCACAGCTTCATCATAGCTATGCTGCTATAGGCCTACACTGCAGGGGGACGCCAACATGATCTGCTGTCTCCACTGCTTTTCTCCTTTCCTTCCCTTTCCTCCTCCCTTCCTCCTCCTCCTCCAGCTCATTCCATAATTAATTAAGAGCACTGTCATGGCCTCGGTCAGCCATGGCAGCCCTGTGTGTCTGTCAAGTTGGCGTCTCTCCCTGTCTTTAGTGGTTCCTGTTTTACTTTGAAGGTCTGTCTTGTCTCTATTGTTTTCTGCTTTGCTTCCTTCCCCTCGTTACCACTGATTCCCTGCACCTGCCTCTCGTTTGTTCCTCTGTGTATTTAAGTCCTGTCATTTTTCCCTGTTCTCTGTGGGTCCATTGTCATGAGTATGTGTTTTGCAGTCCTGTATGTTTCCCTCTCGTCTCTTGGATTATTATTAGTTATGTTTTGCATTTTTGACTTTTTTTGTGTTTTTGATCTTTGCTATTTTTTGTGTTTTTTGGATCATTTTAGACATTTATGTTTTTTGGTAATAAACCTTTGCTTCTTTGAGATCTCCTGAGCTTTGGTCCTCTTTTAGTAGCTGCAGACATGACAAGCACCTTGTTACTGTAGCTGTGCTCCATATTCTTTACTTTCCTGTGGTTTGTTGTGCTGTTTTGCCCCCCTTTTTTTCTCTGTATTTGCAGGCCAGAGTTTCCTGGGTTTCATGCTGACTTGCAGTTCCATCCTCTGTCCATCTCATCTCAGTGCTGCTACCTTCATCTGTTTATGTTTACATGGTCATTATATTTAGTCATTTGTGTGCTCTCCTCTCTCTGTCCTCCATCCTAACTGTCCTCCATCCTCTCTCTGTCCTGTCTCCCCTCTTTTCTTTCTTTACCTGGCTGGCCTTCATCAGGAAGGTCCCTCCATATGATCTAGGTCCTGGTCCAGGTTTCTTCCTCTTAAAGTTGAGTTTTTTCTTGCCACTGTTTGGCTTAAAGGTTTTTTTTTCTCCCTTTGTGGGAGTTTTTTTTTTACCTGCCATTATCCTTGATTGGATTTAATACAGTCCTTCTCACATAGTGGGGCGGGACCCCTTGGGGGGGGCGCTGTGCGATGTCAGGGGGCGCGTGTGTGACCCCAGGGAACATGTTTATTTTATTTTATTTTTTTGCCGTACTGGAATAAAGTGTAATTGCACACATACTCCAGTAGGTGGCAGTGGTCCCAGTGTGTTCAGGGAGTATTAGCTATATTGTGTCGGGTTTTTTGCACGGACATGTGTGCACGCAGCACAGAGCAGGAGATATGAAGTGACACCACTCGAGACACCAGGGAAAAATATTTAACAGGGATGAAAACAAAGACGGAGAGAGATGGAGATAATGAGACAAATGAAAGTCACCATAAAGTTAAGACGAGGAAATGTGACGATGCTGATGTAGCGCTTGGCTTCACTGTGACTACGGTGGGATTGATGCACTTTAAATCTTTACAGACTAAAAAACTATTTTCATAAAGTTAATCTTTGTTATAAGTTGATCTATATTTCTTTTTTTGTTTAATGTTAATAAGGATATGCTGTTATGCAGAGGTGTACTTACAATAATTTTATATACAAATTATACTATTTATAGTCGTGGTGGGGAGGAGGGGGGGCGCGAAATGTTTTCTTCTTCCTAGGGGGGGCGCAGCAGAAAATAATTGAGAAGCACTGATTTAATATTATAATTTTAGTTAATGATATTTGCTCGGGGGTCATGATCTGGGTCTCTGTAAAGCGCCTGGAGACAATTGACATTGTAACAGACGCTATACAAATAAAATTGAATTGAACTGAACCCAGGTAGGTCCTACCTGTCAGTGGATCATATGCGTTCCCGACATTAGTGGTGACCTTCCTGAAGATCAGTTGGACATCTTCTCTGAGAGGCCCCTCATGGGTCCAGACTCCATTTCTGTCAACAAGGGAGGCTGAGAAAGCCACTTGAGGCCTGTCTGCAGGAAGAATGATGGTTTGAAGTCACCACAAAAAGCTGTCTTCATCCTCCCTCACCTGAGGCTCAGACAGGTCCAACAGTCTCACCTTGGTTTTCACAAACACTCTGCAGCTCCTGGACTTTTGCCGCCAGCTGTTGCACCAGGACTCGGAGGTCCTCTTCTGGGTTTGGAGTTGGAGCCACAAACTCGTCTTTGCTGGGCTGAGACCGGACCAGACCACAAAGCAGCAGCACAAGCAGGAACAAGCTGGATGTCATCTTTACTCAGGAAGAACTACAGCAGCACAGGAGCTCTGAAATGGTTCTGATCAAATCTACAGGTGGTCTGTTAAAGGAAATAAGTTCTCCAGGACGACAGCAGAGCAAACACTGACCCCCGCCCCCGATCAATATCTGTTAATGATCTACTCAAAGTGAACTCGCTGTCATCTGACTTTGAGAAACATGGTTGGAAAAACAGTTTTTTCAGTTAAATTCAGCCCACAATCTGTGTGACCTGCACAAAAAAGGTCATTAAAAGGCACGAGGACCCTAACCTTATCAACCACTAGAGGCTGCAGTTCCACTACCGACCGCTAGAGGCTGCAGTTCCACTACCGACCGCTAGAGGCTGCAGTTCCTCTACCAACCACTAGAGGCTGCAGTTCCACTACTGACCACTAGAGGCTGCAGTTCCTCCACCGACCGCTAGAGGCTGCAGTTCCTCTACCGACCACTAGAGGCTGCAATTCCACTAGAATCAGAATCGCCTTTATTGTCATTGTATTGCATACAACAAAATTTGAGTGCATCTCCGCGGTGCATTTGTATAGAATAAAATAAAGTAGGAATAAGATATAAATATAGATATAAAAAGTGGCAGGTGCTGTGTAAATATATGTACATTCAAAAACTGTTCAGTAGACATTCACTTGAATGAATGAGTGAATGTTATTGCACATAAGTCCCATAATAAAATAGTGCAGTAGTAGTGCAGTTTAGTATTGTTTCATTTGTAATTGTTCATTGCAGTGATGGCTTGCGGAAAGAAACTGTCTCTGAGTCTGTTTGTCCGGGTTTTGTGTGACCTGTACCGCCTGCCTGAGGGTAGCAGGTCAAACAGGTGGTTGCCGGGGTGGGATGCATCCCTGATGATGCTGGCAGCTCTGCTGAGGTAGCGAGAGCTGGCAATGTCCTCCAGGCTGGGCAGAGAGCAGCCATGTTGATCACTCTCTGTAGCCCTCTCTTGTCTGCTGCTGAGCACCCTGCGTACCATGCTGTGATGCAGTACACCAGGATGCTCTCGATGGTGGCCCTGTAGAACATCACCAGCAGCTTCTCCTCCAGGTTGTTCCTCCTGAGCACCCTCAGGAAGTGGAGTCGCTGCTGGGCTTTCTTCACTGCCGCCGAGGTGTTGGCAGTCCAAGAGAGGTCCGCGGAGAGCTGCACGCCCAGGAATCTGATCGAGCTGACCCTTTCCACACAGTCCCCCTGGATGTAAAGTGGGGCTGGGTCTGCTCTGCTCTTCCTGAAGTCCAGTATTATTTCTTTTGTTTTTGTGGTGTTCAATGGCAGGTTGTTAGCTGAACACCACACTGTCAGTCTGTTAACCTCATCTCTGTAGTCAGACTCATCTCCCCCTGAGATGAGCCCGACCACGGTGGTGTCATCCGCAAACTTTATTATGGTGTTTGAGAGATGGGTTGGAGAGCAGTCGTGAGTGTAAAGAGTGAACAGGAGGGGGCTCAATACACAACCTTGGGGGGAACCGGTGCTGAGAGTGATGGTGGAGGAGAGGTGGGGGCCAAGTTTGACGGACTGAGGACGATCCGTCAGGAAGTCTTTAATCCACAGGCAGATGGAGGTGGAGATGCCCAGGTGGGACAGTTTCTGGACCAGGATCTCCGGGATGATGTGATTGAAGGCTGAGCTGAAGTCCAGGAAGAGCATCCTCACGTAGCTCCCCAGGTGCTCCAGGTGACTCAGCGCAGTGTGGAGTGCTATGGTTATAGCATCCTCAGTGGATCGATTTGCCCTGTAGGCAAACTGGTGGGGGTCCAGAGTGGGAGGCAGATAGTTCCTGATGTGCTGCGAGACCAGACGCTCAAAGCACTTCATGACCACAGGCGTAAGTGCAACAGGCCTGTAGTCGTTGAGGCTGTCCACTGCTGACTTTTTGGGGACGGGGATGATGGTGGAGGCTTTGAGGCAGGATGGAATGATGGCCTGTGCCAGAGACAGATTGACAGATCACTACCGACCACTAGAGGCTGCAGTTCCTCCACCGACCGCTAGAGGCTGCAGTTCCCCCACCGACTGCTAGAGGGTGCAGTTCATCTACCAACCACTAGAGGCTGTCCAGGGTCTTGTCCGGGTTCTGGTCTTGGGTCTTGACATTCATGAAAATCACGAATTTCACATAATTTGGACAATTCTGCACTTTTTGTCGTAAAACTACAGCTTTTATTGTTCATGTGTGTTTTGGTGAGGGTCGGGGGTCGGGGGTTAGGGTGAGGGTCATCATAGCTCCTCCAGAGGTTCCTGGACCGTCTCTGGTCCAGTTAGCGTTAGCACGCTGCTGTTGGAACACTAAGACTGTAAAACGTGGACTTCAGATATCGGACTCCTACTTTAGGTGTTGAAGCAGCTGCTCAAGGCTCGTTTAGAGGCCAAAGGAGGAGGAGCTTGAGCACCACCTGAAGTCCAGCTGTGCTCATGCCTTCCGGGACCTGCCAGGTGACTCGTACCTGTCTCTGGGTCGTAGGCGTTGCCAACGTTTGTCATCACATGCTTGAACTGCAGCGTTGTGTCGACATTGAAGGGTCCCAGGATGGTGGACTGCTGAGTGAAGCTGAGAGGCCACCTGAGCTCGACCTGCAGGAGACCAGAAGGAAGACTCAGGTAACACCACCTCTAATGAGGACCAGTGAGTACTGAACCGGCTCTGACAGAGACCGGACCTGCAGCTGTGCTCAGATTACCGGTCCAGACCAGAACGCTGACCTCGCTCATCCTGCTCCCTCTCCAGTTTCTGCACTCGGGCCGTGAGCTGCTGCAGCTGGCTCTCTGTTGTCTCCTGAGCCCCCACCAGACCACAGGCCAGAAGCACCACCAGAAACCAGCTGGAGCAGAACCGGACCAGCAAGCGGAAAACAGACGGACTGGCTCATTTATTCAGGCCTGAACGTGACCTCTGAACACTGGAGGGAAGGTTGATGAGTAAACGGCAGCTCTCTGGTCGATATCTGGTGATGGTCCACTGACTGCTGACTGGACCTTCAGACTGTGGTGGCTGGGGGTGGGGGGTGGGGGTCACCTGACTCCATTAAACCTGAACAGATAACACCTGGTCTAACATCTGCATGTGTTTGGTTCTGAGGTCCAACTAAACATCTCCACTGTATGCTTTTATCTCATCTACACTAGCATCCAGAGGTCCATCCATGTGGGTTTCTCCACTCGTTGAATCTTGGGTCTACCTGTGCCCAGGTAGCTGAAGCACTGCTATCTGGTGTGATGTGGACCAGACACGACCCAGACCTCCAGAACCAGAACCACCTTCACAATGTCCATGTTCTTACTGTCATTGTACAAAATAGCAGAACATGACTGACTTGTCTTTTTTAGTCATTTTAGGACAAAGTTGCAGTTATGCAAAAGCTGATATTTTTACCGCAAAGAGTTGCAACATCAAGTCAAATAAGTGGTAATTATATGAAAAAGTCTGAGTATCTCTGTGATTATACATTTGTGGAAATAAACCACTCTGTAATTATATTATATATATATATTATATATATATATATATATTATATTATATTATATTATATTATATTATTATATTATTATATTATATTATATTATATTATATTATATTATATTATATTATATTATATTATTCTGTGGCAGCTGACTCCAGAGGCTGAGGTTGCACACAGATGTTCCAGCTGTTTTCAGGAGTCAGCTGTCTATCAGTTTACTGTCAGCGTTCCAAAAACTGTCTGAAAGTGTCTTCTATCCACAGATAAGCTGTGGACTCTCAGTGACCTCAATGACCTGGGGGTGAATGTTCCAGTCCAGACCTGTTCATCATTATGTAACTGGATGACAAACAATGGTCAGGTCAGAAGTATGTGGACAGTGACAGAGCTGTGCTCACATGTGATCAGACATAGATCTGACACTTTGAAATCACAGAAATTTAAACAAAGAAGCTGCATTTTCAGGAGCTCTGGAGTATTTTAAGAAGTTGTTCTTCTGTCCAGATGTGACTCTTTCACTCGTTACGTCTGGACATATGAAGCAGGTCAAAGGTTGGAGTTGGTGTCAGGTTCCGAGTTTAGCAGCTGTTGGTGTCTTAGATCTGGATGGAGTGAAGGAGGCCGTCATTAGACTGAAGAACAACGGGAATGAAGAAGAGACAGCAGAAACTGTAGATGTGGTCACAGCAGCAGACTGGTCCATTGTTAAAAATACAGGCAGAAGTCCAGAATCCTCTGGAGAAGGTGGAATGATCAAAGTCAACATCTACACTACCTGGCCAAAAAAAAGTCTCCACCTGGATTTAACTGAACATACAGGATATTGGATAATTACTGCATGGGTGATTATCTTTCAGCTGGAAACTAGTTATTGAATCCCAACTGGTGCAATGAGTTGCTTCTCATTTCTTAAACAACCATGTCAAACACACATCCATGGTCATGGAGAAGACGTTAGTCTGTTAGAGAAGGGTCAAATGATTGGCATCAAACAGAGAAAACATCTAAGGAGATTGCAGAAACTACCAAAACTGGGTTCAGAACTGTCCAACGCATTATTAAAAACTGGAAGGATAGTGGAGACCCATCGTCTTCCAGGAGGAAATGTGGCCGGAAAAAAATCCTCAATGATCGTGATCGGTGATCAATTAAACGTTTGGAGAGATCAGATGGAAGAAAAACAACAGTAGAACTCAGGGCTGTTTAATAGTGAAAGTAAGAGCATTTCCACACCCACAATGCTAAGGGAACTCCAGGGATTGGGACTGAACAGCTGTGTAGCCTGAAGAAAACCACTAATCAGTGAGGCTAACTGGAAAAAAAGGCTTCAGTTTGCTAGGGAGCATAAAGATTGGACTCTGGAGCAATGGAAGAAGGTCATGTGGTCTGATGAGTCCAGATTGACCCTGTTCCAGAGTGATGGGAGCATCAGGGTAAGAAGAGAGGCAGATGAAGTGATGTTCCCATCATGCCTAGTTCCTACTGTACCAGCCTGTGGGGGCAGTGTTCTGATCTGGGGTTGCTGCAGTTGGTCAGGTCCAGGTTCAGCAACAGTATGAGCTCAAAGAATGAGGTCAGCTGACTACCTGAATATACTGAATGACCAGCTTATTACATCAATGGATCTGTTCTTCCCTGATGGGACGGACATATTCCAAGATGACAATGCCAGGATTCATGGGGCTCAAATTGTGAAAGACTGGTTCAGGGAGCATGAGACATCATTTTCACACATGGATTTGCCTCCACAGAGTCCAGACCTGAACCCCATTAAGGATCTTTGGAATGTGCTGGAGACTCAGACTCAAATGCAACCAAGATATTCTGATTTTAAAATTGGTCTGGAGAAGGAAAGGAAGCTCGGAATCAACAGCAGACCACATTATGTCTCAGGCAGGGAGTAGGCAGTGTCATGGTACGGGCTGGGAGCAGGCTCACTTCTGTTAATGGATGATGTGACTGCTGACGGACGTAGCAGATGAAGTAGAAACTGCTACATCCACCAGCACTATTCTGTTAGCGGTTTACAGCTAAGCCGCTACATCCACCAACACTAGTCTGTTAGCGGTTTAAAGCTAAGCCGCTACATCCACCAACACTAGTCTGTTAGCGGTTTAAAGCTAAGCCGCTACATCCACCAACACTAGTCTGTTAATGGTTTAAAGCTAAGCTGCTACATCCACCAACACTAGTCTGTTAGTGGTTTAAAGCTAAGCAGCTACATCCACCAACACTAGTCTGTTAGCGATTTAAAGCTAAGCAGCTACATCTACCAACACTAGTCTGTTAGCGGTTTAAAGCTAAGCTGCTACATCCACCAACACTAGTCTGTTAGCGTTTAAAGCTAAGCAGCTACATCTACAAACACTAGTCTGTTAGCGGTTTAAAGCTAAGCTGCTACATCCACCAACACTAGTCTGTTAGCGGTTTAAAGCTAAGCAGCTAAATCCACCAAAACTAGTCTGTTAGCGGTTTAAAGCTAAGCTGCTACATCCACCAACACTAGTCTGTTAGCGATTTAAAGCTAAGCTGCTAAATCCACCAACACTAGTCTGTTAGCGGTTTAAAGCTAAGCAGCTACATCCACTAACACTAGTCTGTTAGCGATTTAAAGCTAAGCTGCTAAATCCACCAACACTAGTCTGTTAGCGATTTAAAGCTAAGCTGCTAAATCCACCAACACTAGTCTGTTAGCGGTTTAAAGCTAAGCAGCTAAATCCACCAAAACTAGTCTGTTAGCTGTTTAAAGCTAAGCAGCTACATCTACCAACACTAGTCTGTTAGTGGTTTAAAGCTAAGCTGCTACATCCACCAACACTAGTCTGTTAGCAGTTTAAAGCTAAGCTGCTACATCCACCAACACTAGTCTGTCAGTGGTTTAAAGCTAAGTAGCTACATCTACCAACACTAGTCTGTTAATGGTTTAAAGCTAAGCTGCTACATCCACCAACACTAGTCTGTCAGCGGTTTAAAGCTAAGCAGCTACATCCACTAACACTAATCTGTCCAAGTCTCCTTGGGCATGTGGACCCTAACTTGCCCCGAGTGGGTCTGGCAGGGCTTTGCATGGCAGCAGCCGCCCACTGGTGAATGAATGTGTGAATTAGAGGCCGATGTAAACTGCTCTGTGCACCTTGATGGTGTGGAGAAAAACTAACTGCAGGACATTTATTGTTGGCTGGTATGTGTTATAAAGGTGTTATACTATATAATCTTGTATATTCTGGTGCTGTCAGTCGGTGGACTGGGTCTCCCAGGCATCATAGATCCAGATGTGATCTGCAGCTCCATCAGGTTAACGAGGTTTCTGACTGATTACAGATGAGCTTGTTTAATCCCGTCAGATCATCCGTCTCGTCCAGATTTAAACTTCATTCATGTTTATTTTTAGATGGATGTTTTTCAGCCTCATAATCTCCTGGTGTAGAGACAGGAAGTGTGTAGAGATAGGTCATCCTCACCTGGACTACCTGGAAGCTGCTGTTTTATCACACTTTATACACAACTAAACACCATCCTCAAACAACCTAACTCTCATTTTTATTCATCACAACCAGATGTGAAACACTTATAACCACTTTTATACCATTGTCCTGTTAATGCTGTCACATTGACAGAACTCAGAACACTATGTGTTACATTAATGCTCAGTCTGGACTACTGGTTCATTTGCACATTTGCACATTTTCATGGCACATCACTCTTGGTCGCTGTGCCCTCGATGCTAAAAACTGCTTGTGTATATTTACTTATATTTATATCGCAATATTTTTAGTTTACGTTGTTTGTATTTTTCCCTTAATCGCATGCACCGATCATGCCACAACAAATTCCTTGTATGTGTAAAATCGTACCTGGCAATAAAGTTGATTCTGATTCTGATCGTAGCAAAGATAAAAGTGTGAAAGTAAAATATATACGACTGAGTCAGCTGACAAAAGAAATAAAACAGGAGAGAGGTGACAGTGACCTGAACAGGGTAGTCTTTTTCTTTTTTTATGTCTGCATTTACATTCAGGTTAGTGCCATTGTCTAGTAAAACCATCTAGTATGTGTATGCAATTTAATCTTATAGCAGACTTTTTTTTTTGTGTGGGTGTGAAGGGTGAATGTGTCCTTCACCAGTCCTCTCTGGCTGTAATTTCTTGTAATTTCCTGTAATTTCTTGTCTTTATTAATATCTTAAGTCCTGATTTTGTCAGAGAGGACCAAAAAAACACCAGCAGTGAGACATTTAAAAACAGGACAGTTAAAGAGACAGGACAGTGAGGGTGTGGTGTGTGCTGGGTTGTGAAGTGTGAGGGGTGTTGTGTAGTGGATTGTGTTGTGACAAAAATATGTAAGAAGCAGAAACTACTAACAAGAAAACTGGAAGAACACCTTCAACCAAGCTATAGACCTGTATATAGAGAACTGATGTAAACATTATTGATTGATTGTGTTGACCGTAGAGGGGCCCCCGACCTGTGTGTTATGTGGGTTTTGTTATGTGTGTTTTCTTCTGTATATATACAGTGGAGGAAATAAGTATTTGATCCCCCACTGATTTTGGCAGTTGTCAAACTAGGAAATAAATGAACAGTCTCAGACTTCTATGGCAGCTTTATTTTAACAGTTATAGAAAGAATAATGAAAAAGATTTGAGAAAATTACATGAAATGGAAAATAAAAATTAATTTGCAAGTCATTGAGGGAAATAAGTATTTGATCCCCTAGCAAAACATGATCTAATACTTGGTGGCAAAACCCTTGTTGGCAGCACAGCTGTCAGACGTTTCTTGTAGTTGCTTACAAGGTTTGAACACATCAGGAGTAATTTTCGTCCACTCCTCTCTGCAGATCATCTCCAAATCCTAAAGGTTTTGAGGCTTGTGCTTGGAAACTCTCAGCTTCAGCTCTCTCCATAGATGTTTAATAGGATTGAGGTCAGGAGACTGGCTAGGCCATTCCATGACCTTGATGTGCTTCTTATGGAGCCACTCCTTTGTTTCCTTGGCTGTATGTTTTGGGTCGTTGTCATGCTAGAAGACCCATCCACGACCCATTTACAATGTCCTTGTGAAGGCAAGGAGGTCGTCACCCAAGATTTTGCGGTTCATGGCCCCGTTCATCTTCCCATCGATGCGGTGAAGTCGACCTGTCCCCTTAGAAGAGCAACACCCCCAAAGCATAGTGCTTCCACCGCCATGCTTGACAGTAGGGATGGTGTTTTTGGGGTCATATTCAGCATTTCTCTTCCTCCAAACAAGTCGAGTTGAGTTGAGACCAAAGAGCTCAATTTTGGTCTCATCTGACCACAGCACCTTCTCCCAGTCTCTTTCTGAGTCATTAATATGTTCGTTATCAAACCTGAGTCGGGCCTGGACGTGAGCCTTCTGGAGCAGAGGGACCTTGGACCACTGCAGGAATTTTAAACCATTGCGTCTCAGTGTATTACCAATAGTTTTCTTGGTGACTGTGGTCCCAGCTGCCTTGAGATCATTAACCAGCTCCTCCCGTGTAGTTCTCAGCTGATCTCTAACCTTTCTCATGATCATTGAGACCCCACCAGGTGATATCTTCCATGGATCCCCCAGCCTAGGTTGATTAACAGTCATGTTGTTCTTCTTCCACTTCTGAATAATTGCACCATCAGTTGTCACCTTCTCATTCAGCTTCTTACTTATGGTTTTGTAGCCCATTCCAGCCTTGTGGAGTTCAACAACTTTGTCCCTGACATCTTTTGACAGCTCTTTAGTCTTGCCCATGGTGGAGATGGTGGAGTATTACTGAGTCTGTGGGCAGATGGCTTTTTATACAGGTGACTATTTGGAACAGGTGTCTCTCATGCAGGTATCAAATACTTGGGGATCAAATACTTATTTCTCTCAATGACTTACAAATTAATTTTTATTTTTCATTTCATGTAATTTTCTCAAATTTTTTTTTCAATATTCTTTCTATAACTGTTAAAATAAAGCTGCTATAAAAATCTGAGACTGTTCATTTATTTCTTAGTATGACAACTGCCAAAATCAGTGGGGGATCAAATACTTATTTCCTCCACTGTATATATACAGGTGAACAGGTAGTCTGACATCATCTTCAACAAACTGTTGTCATCTGGAGCTCATGTTGATTAGAGCAGGAACACCAGCAGAGGTCCCGGATGGAGATCCTGGATGGATGGAGAAGGTGGTCCTGGACAGAGGTCTTGGATGGAGGAAGTCTTGGATGGAGGAGGTCCTGGATGGATGGAGGAGGTCCTGGATGGAGGAGGTCCTGGTTCTTCTGTGAGCTGCAGTCAAAATGAAGCTGAGTTCAACATTTGTCTTCAAGCCAACTTGAGCTCCAACAGCTTCAATAACAGCTCAGTAGATGATTCATTAAAGATTAAATAATTTCAGCATTTTTAAAACTTCATGACTGATATTTTCTGTCTTATCTGACTGCAGGTCCTAAATCTACTAGAACTGAGTCAGCTTCGTCCACAGAGACTAAATTAATGGAACAATTGTTGTCTAACTGACCTCCACCTCTTCTACTGGGGTCTTCTGAGTCTTGAACTCTTATTGATCTGATTGGAGATCCGTTGTCCTTCGGTCCTGCAGCTCCTCCATGTGGACGTTCTGTGAACTGCAGCTGGACGTTCATTCCTGTGACTCAGTCCCTGACGGCTCAGAGGTTCTGATCCAGGTCTCTGGATTAGAACCTTTGATGGCTCAGAGGTTCTGATACAGGTCTCTGGGTCTCTGATGAGGCCTGGATGTCAGGAGAACTGTCCATGGTCTGCAGTACTGATCCATATGATTATTGATCAGCTCACAACAGTCGTTTCACTTTGATGCCGACGCTAACTCTGCAGCCTGAATCCTCTACTTCCTGTTAGCTGCAGTGAGCACCATCTCATGATTGACGATGCAGACTCAGCATGAGATGCAGAGCCTTTTTCCAGTTTTAAGGCTGTCAGAAGTTCAGAAGTGATTCAATCCATGTAGGACAGGATGAGGACGAGGGCTGGAAATGTCTCTGAGGCTGGACCTTCAGCTGGAGACCTGGAGACGTCTGGCAGAAGAAGAAGAAATGTGCTTTCAGTTCTGCTACACATCTGTGTGTCATCTCTTCTGAGGGTCCGTCGTGTACCTGGTGGTCCCTCTGGTCTGGTCTGGTCTGGTCTGGTCTGGGTCCTTCACCAGTCTGTCAGCTGAGATGAAGAAGCTAAAATTATGACATTAGTATGTATCACATCTAAACCACACTTTTAAAACACGATTTAATGAGAGCAGATCCAACAGCAACACTTCAGGAGTCCATCCTGTGATCTACCTGGAGGTCCTGCAGGTGGACCTGCTCTGAGGAACCTCCTCCATCAGTGCTGATCATCTGCTGGTCAGCATAGAAACGTTTCAAGTGTCATCAGACTAATGAATCCAGGAAGCACTTCAGCTTCTTCCTCCAGGTGTTGAGCAGCACCTGTATGTTCACGTCCATGAAGATCTGCTGGTGCTCTTCTTCAATGACTGTCTCCTCCTGCACCTCCACAGGGCGTCCCCTCCTCTGGTACCTGGACTACTGCTCACGGAGGAGGAGTCACTCTCCTCTTCATTTACTCTGACAGCTGAAAAACCAAAACCTCTAACTGCTGAACAGAAACTGCGTAGCTGCTGATAGAAAACAACGTTGTCCAGAACTTTCTTCATCTCAAATCTGGTTCCTTTGATTGGCAGCTTGTGGTCCAGTCCACCTGAAACATCAGCGTAGCTGAGTCTGACAGTCCAGCAGGTCCACACCCTGGACCGGCTCCATTATTTATAAATGTTCATTTAAAGGCTTACTTTAACTTTAATTTACTTTAAAGGATACTTTAACCCTTATAACATTTAAGATGTCAAACTCCTCCCCCTTTGACCCGCACCTGGAACCCAGCATTAAGCCCCTCCCCCACCTGGACCCATGTATTTTATATATATTTTATGATGAAAAGTTGTAATATTAAGTTAAAAAGTCATGATTTTGTAAAATCTGTGATTATACTTTCAAATACAGTGCATGAGCATCAATCATTCTAAAAATAACTAAAACAAATTTCTTGTATATTTCATATTATAAATGTTAATTAACTTGTGCTCTTCCCTGAAGTTACATGTTACAGGTCGATCTGCTGGAACATCCCTCCGCTGTCATGAAGAAGGAGACCAACAAGCACCAACAGATCACTGGGTTTATTAGGAGCTCACAGGTGTGGACACAGAACAGAAACCCAACAGAACCTCAGAACCCCACCGCTGAAGACCAGCGACCACCAAAGATCTCTGAAGGTCAATGAACCACCAGGATCCATGCTGCAGGTTAGATCAGTCTGGACTGAGCTGGTCTGGTGCTGGTTCTGAGAGCTGATCCTGTGGTTTGATGAAACAGTGGAGCTCAGATGCAGTTCTGTCCACAGGAAGTGAAGCTGGTCTGCTGCTCTGTTCTTGACCGGTCCAGACCGGGTCTATTAATCACTAAGCGTTCCTAACTGCAGAACTGCTCTGGACCGGTCCAGAGCGGGTCTGTTAATCACTAACCATTCCTGGCCGCAGAACCGCAGCCTGGCTGAACACGGGTCTGGACTGGTTTGTTCTAACAGCGTGAACCAGCTTTCTGGATCTAAACTAGTTTGAAGGTTAGATTCCTAACCCTAACCTTGAGACTTGCGCGTTCTGGGAAACGCGTTGTCAGCTGGAGGCCGCCGCCCCCTAACAGCAGCTCACCTGGGAGTCTTCATCCAGGTGCATCTGATCCTCCAAAGCAGCGCTGCACGTTCGGGTCTAAGACCTGCGGGAGAGGAGGGTTTCAGTCCAGTCCACAGCAGAACTGAACCGTCCAACCAGGCTGGACCTTCTCCACATTTCTCTCAGGTGTCTTTGAACCTTCAGCATCAGAAGAACCAACGTGAATCTACGCAGCAGGTCTCCATCACCAGCTCACACTGGTTCCTCAGACTCCGTCTGGACTCTTCTGTTCTGGTTCTGTTCATCTTCTTCACTGGTGTCAGTGCTGATGGATCTGGATGAAACCGTCGTACCAGCAGAGGAGGAGGAGCCGTGTCGAATCATTAAAGTCAACGAGAAGAAAATTCATTTAAAGACCTGTAGAAGGTCAGGGAGCTCCTCTAAAACCACCACATTTATACGACGATGTAACAGCTGGAGATCAGAGACAGGGTCACCATGGTAACTGATGAACAGCTGATGAACAGCTGACTCACCACCGCCCCCTGGTGGATGAGGAGGCTGCCAGCGTGGTCCTCCATCACAGCGAGGTGGACGGATGACGCCCATCTGTGTCACCATCACAGTTTTAAAGATATAGATGATCAACTGGATCACCGTGACACCTACGAGGAGCCTCTGAGCTCGGTTAGCCTAACCCTAAGCCTGTTGTTGACGCGTCTCTGGAAGGTTCATCCTCTAACCCTCTGACCCTAACCCTGATGCTGACGCGTCTCTGGACGGTTCATCCTCTAACCCTAACCCTGATGCTGACGCACCTCTGGACAGTTCATCCTCTAACCCTCTGACCCTAACCCTGATGCTGACGCGTCTCTGGACGGTTCATCCTCTAACCCTAACCCTGATGTTGACGAGCCTCTGGACGGTTCATCCTCTAACCCTCTGACCCTAACCCTGATGTTGACACGTCTCTGGACGGTTCATCCTCTAACCCTAACCCTGATGTTGACGAGCCTCTGGACGGTTCATCCTCTAACCCTCTGACCCTAACCCTGATGTTGACGCGCCTCTGGACGGTTCTTCCTCTAACCCTCTGACCCTAACCCTGATGTTGACGCGCCTCTGGACGGTTCATCCTCTAACCCTCTGACCCTAACCCTGATGTTGACACGTCTCTGGACGGTTCACCCTCTAACCCTCTGACCCTAACCCTGATGCTGACGCGCCTCTGGACGGTTCAGCCTCTAACCCTCTGACCCTAACCCTGATACTGACGCGTCTCTGGACGGTTCATCCTCTAACCCTCTGACCCTAACCCTGATGTTGACGCGCCTCTGGACGGTTCATCCTCTAACCCTCTGACCCTAACCCTGATGTTGACACGTCTCTGGACGGTTCATCCTCTAACCCTAACCCTGATGTTGACGAGCCTCTGGACGGTTCATCCTCTAACCCTCTGACCCTAACCCTGATGTTGACGCGCCTCTGGACGGTTCTTCCTCTAACCCTCTGACCCTAACCCTGATGTTGACGCGCCTCTGGACGGTTCATCCTCTAACCCTCTGACCCTAACCCTGATGTTGACACGTCTCTGGACGGTTCACCCTCTAACCCTCTGACCCTAACCCTGATGCTGACGCGCCTCTGGACGGTTCAGCCTCTAACCCTCTGACCCTAACCCTGATACTGACGCGTCTCTGGACGGTTCATCCTCTAACCCTCTGACCCTAACCCTGATGTTGACGCGCCTCTGGACGGTTCTTCCTCTAACCCTCTGACCCTAACCCTGATGTTGACGCGCCTCTGGACGGTTCTTCCTCTAACCCTCTGACCCTAACCCTGATGTTGACGCGCCTCTGGACGGTTCTTCCTCTAACCCTCTGACCCTAACCCTGATGTTGACGCGCCTCTGGACGGTTCTTCCTCTAACCCTCTGACCCTAACCCTGATGTTGACGCGCCTCTGGACGGTTCTTCCTCTAACCCTCTGACCCTAACCCTGATGTTGACGCGCCTCTGGACGGTTCTTCCTCTAACCCTCTGACCCTAACCCTGATGTTGACGCGTCTCTGGACGGTTCATCCTCTAATCCAAGTATCCACATACATGGATGATTCCTCACACCCTGACTGTTCATCTCTGAGGCCTGGAACCAGTCTGAGGACACCTGGATCCATCTCTAACTGCCTACAAGTCCACGGATCAGATCTGCACCACATGGAGGGTGGAAGATCTGAACCGTAAAAGTATCCTGAACTTACTGATTTTCTCTGGTCCAGACTCAAAGCACCAAATCATACATGTGGATGCAGCTGAGTCCTGGCTCCCACCAAGAAGCCATTTCCTGATGTTGACGCGTCTCTGGACGGTTCATCCTCTAACCCTCTGACCCTAACCCTGATGTTGACGCGTCTAACCGTCAACCGCACTAAACTGTTTCTGATCCCTCCTAAACCGCTCTGAACAGCTCTAAACCGTTTCTGAGCTGCACTAAACCGTTTCTGATCAGCTCTAAAATTGTTTCTAAACCGCTCTACACCGTTTCTGAACCACTCTAAGCCGATTCTAAACCGTTTCTGAGCCACTAAAAAAACGCTCTAAACAGTTTCTAAACCGCTCGAAACTGTTTCTGACCCGCCCTAAACCATTCTGAACTGCTCTAAACCGTTTCTGGACCGCTCTAAACCATTTTTTCTGAACCACTCTGAACTGCTTCTAAACCAGTAAGGCGTTTCTGACCCATTTCTAAACCGCTTCCTCCCAGTCCCTCTGGTGAAGCCGCCATCACAGACTCGAACAGCACAGTTGTTCTGCTGCATTTTCCACGCCTGCTGGGACTCCTAAGGTTTTCTGAAGTTCATGCTGTTACCATCCCCACCAGGACCCTGAGGGGGCGGAGCCACTGCTCCACCAAGGACCCTTGAAGAGGCGGAGCCACCGCCCCACCTGATCCAGACTCCTCTGAGTGATCTTTGTGGTGGAGAAATGCTGCTCACCACCTCCAGCCAGGTTTAGAGAGGTCTGGTGAATGTTTCTGAAACCTTGGTCCAGTTGGTCTCAGGTGTCCTGAAGGTTCATGTCCAGGTGTGATGTTTATCTGAAGCTAACATTTCTACCATCTCCAACCACCTGATTTAAAGCTAATGGTGCGTTCCATTTACCTCACAAGTGGGAATTGGGAAGAACTTTGTTCCAGTGGCAGTCAGGAGCAGGGAGGTCTGCTGAACTGTCCCTAACCCTAAACCTAACCCTAAACCCTAACCCTGACCATCTGAGACAGAACTGGAACCTGGATCTCCAGCTGAAAGGTCTGACTCAGGTCTGCACCACCTCAGGAGAACATGTCCGTCTGATGTCACAGTTGCTAAGGACGACGACGGCGATACTTGAGCCGCCAGTTGATGACGTACGCAGATATGAACTCCAGTTGTTCAGACCTCCAGATGTTCCTGTTCCAGCCAGGAACATCTGGAGGTCCAGCTCCAGTCCTGCTTGAGGGACAACTGCACAAGTCAGATGAATATTTAACTTCAGACTCTGAAGTTAAATATTCATGTTTACCATGAATTATTCAGGAATTTAGAACTGAAATAAAAGTTTCTGCTGTAAAATCAACTTCACCTCACAGCCTCGTTACAAAAATAAAACTGTCAGAAAATCTAACATCATTTCTAACTTTTTATACTGACTTTATGTTGTAAAAACTTTGTCCAAAATCTGTTTTATAATATAAATCCAGGATTTTTTTTACAAATAACTTTGACTTAAAGAACAACTTTATGCACTAAAATCACAAATTTCTGTTGTAAAAAATGAAATAAAAATCACAACTTTTGTCCAAAAATCATGAGTTACAAAACTGAGTTTTTGACAAAAATTCCCAACTTTTTATTGTAAAATTGTAACTTTTACAGAACTAAAAAGAAATGTTGTGAAATTGTGTCTGAAAATGTTTTAAAGTTATTTCTGTTGTAAACTGACTGACATAAACGTCACATCTGTGACGTCGGACCGAGGGGGGTCCAAGGGGGCGGAGCCTGAGCTCCACCTGGAGTCTACCTGCAGAACGACCCGCTCCAGACCCGTCTGATTCACCAGGCTCCTCCCTGATATTGACAGTCACATCTGGAGAACAGACCAACATCTGCTGACAGGTCTTTTGTCTTTAACGATAACGATAACCAGAGCTTAACTAGACTTTCTAACTTCTGAGTGCAAATGGAAGGTCCTGCTAGCAACAAGCTCTAACGTGAAGCCTGATTTAAGCTCCACCTCCAACCACTAGGTGGCGGGTGGTGGGAAAGCTTCCTTTAGTTTACTTCCTGTCTGTAGCTCAAAATGACAACGGAGAAAATAAAGTAGATTTTAGTGAGCATCATCAGTTATTCTTACAGATGTTTCAGCAAACTTTGGTTCTACTCAACTGGAAACGAAGAAGCAGCAGACGCAGATGAAGAACAAATCTACCAGGCCAACCAATCCCACTGCTGCATCAGAACGACCGCTACGAGCAGTCCAGGGACTGGTGCGGCCACAGCTGGAGGGTCACCCACAGCTGGAGGGTCACCCACAGCTGGAGGGTCACCCACAGCTGGAGGGTCACCCACAGCTGGAGGGTCACCCACAGCTGGAGGGTCACCCACAGCTGGAGGGTCACCCACAGCTGGAGGATCACCCACAGCTGGAGGATCACCCACAGCTGGAGGGTCACCCACAGCTGGAGGGTCACCCACAGCTGGAGGGTCACCCACAGCTGGAGGGTCACGCACAGCTGGAGGGTCACCCACAGCTGGAGGGTCACGTCGGTGCAGAAGCATGAACCAGGCTGCAGGCCCCTCCCACCAGTGAGGAAGCGGCGCAGCGCCACTCCCACTACGAACACAAGCTCAGGCTATGCATGTACTCAAAAGTGCAGATAAAAAGTTGTCTTTTTGGTGTTCAAGTGCATGATTTGTTCTCACATTTATGGCTTTTTCGGTAACAGACGGGTCTCTGCGCCTGATTCTCAGCGCTCTATAGTCTCTTGGTGTGTTTGGAGTTGTAGTGGCTCCTCATGTCTTTGCGCAGCCGGAACTTCTCGCCACAGACGCCACAGATGTACAGGTGCACGTCCATGTGCTTCTCCAGCTGCTCGCCGCCAGGGAAGATCTGGAAGCACACCTGGCAGATGGTTTCTCCGGCCGACAGGTGGGAGATCATGTGTCTGACGTGGTCGTGCTTCAGGAAGGTCCCCTGGTCGCAGAGCGGGCACACGTAGCGCGCCATGCCTTTGTGCATGTCAGTGTGGAGGCGGAGCTGACGCTCCCGCAGGAACTGCTTGCCGCAGGTCTGGCAGGTGAACTGCTTCTCCTTGGTGTGGACGGTGTAGTGCTCACGGAGGTGGCAGCGCTGGTAGAAGCCCTTACCGCAGATGCTGCAGAAGTGTTTGCGGCGGTGGTCGGGTTCGCTGCCGTCCTCCAGCAGGGCGGGCCGGAACAACTCCTGCTCGTGGCAGGACAGGGCATGCTCCAGCGCCAGGCTCTCGTTCTGGAACAGCAGGCCGCAGTGGGGGCAGGCCAGGTCTGCCGCCTCCAGCAGCCCCTCCTCCACACCCTGAGGCTCCCCCAGCAGCGACGCCTCGTCCTCCCCGTGGGAGTCCGACTCGGCGCCGTGGGATTCCCCGCAGCGCTCGGCGTGTTCCTGCAGCTGCCGGCCTTTGATGAGGACCTGGCCGCACCTCCCGCAGGCACAGATGTGGCCCATGTGGTTGGACAGGTAATGGGCGGACTTGTCCTCCTCCGACAACAGGGCGCCACACAGTTCGCAGGGAGTGCAGTCGGCTTCCTGCCGCTCATCTTTGACCTTCCGCAGCTTAGCGGGAGTTCCTGTGTCATTGCTGCTGGACAGGTGACCTTCAACCAGCTCGCTGCCGCTCTCCAGACTGGAGACGCTAGGTCCTGGATCACGGTCCGGCGCCGGCTTTTCCTGCAGTGATTCAGCACGAGAGGTGTCTCTGGCGGCGTGGTCCCCCACCCGGACCATCTCGATCTCAGGAAACAGGCCTTCTTCTGGTTCTGTCTTGATGCTCTTGGTGGAGCCGGGCTCGCCGTCCGTCCCGGCCGCCACCGACCTGATGGGGAGGTCAGAGTCGGCCCTGACTTCGGGCCAGTCTTCTTCACCTTTGCAGACGAGCCTGTGCTCTTCGACGCTCTCTGAGGCGGAGCTCTCGGCTTTGCTGGAGTCGTTGTCGGCGTCAGCGCCCCGCGGCGGGTGGTAGGTCTTGCGGTTTGTGCAGGTGAGGATGTGCTCGATCAGAAGCTTCTCGCAGCTGAAGACGAAGCCGCAGTCGTCGCAGGTGAAAGTGCGGCCAAAGCGGGGCCGGTCTTTGAGGGCCGAGCTCCTGCCACCGGCCCTCTTCCTCAAGTCACACGGTTGCTCTGAGGCTCCGTCCGCGGTGGACGCCGCCACCATCAGAGGCGTGGTCGCCGCCTCCTCCACCACCACCGGCCTGGTCGCAGCTGCGGGAACAGCTGGACGTCCACTGCTGCCAGTCACCACCTTCGTCAAGCGCTCTGCCTCTGGCGCCGCAGGCCTCTGCTGCTCGTACATGCGCACGCCGAACATCATCTTCCCACCGGCGAATCCGGTGGAGGAGCTGGATGAAGACGAGGAAGCTGAGGAGGAGGGGGCGAGGTTGGAGCTGCGGATGTCCCTGAGATCCTCCAGCGAGTCTGGGATGTAGTACATCTGCAGGTAGGCCATGGACGCCTTGAGCTCCTCGAACTCGTAGCTGCCGACGACGATGCGGCCCAGGTACATGAGCTGCAGGATGAGGTCGAAGCACTCGGCGCTGATCTGCATGTTGCTGAGGTCCAGACGGCCCGCCCCCTGCTGGTCGCGGATGAACATCATCCTGAAGTAGGAGCTGCACGCCGCCAGGACGGCCTTGTGCGCCCGGAAGTAGATGTCACCGATGGCGATGAGGCAGTCGCACAGGAAGCCCCACTCCCGCTGGTTGTTGAGCTGCTGGAGGACGTGATCGCTGTGGCTCGGCCTCGCCATCGCCCTGCAGACGACAGAAGACAGGAAGACACAGTCAGCGTCGCCGGGCTCTCGGTCCTGAGATGACTCATCCAGCCGCCATCACAGCAGCGCTGCAGACGTCACCACAGAAACCGTTAGCATCAGGCTGCACGTCTGCAGAGCTTCACCCTGAAACCACAGCCTCCACCTGCCATGTGGACACCAACAGTCCACCTTCAACTCTGCTTTTAGTTCTCATGTAAAGGAAAGGTTATCTGCCTGTGGTGGGTCTGGAACATTCAGGTGTGTGTTAACACAGTGCCAACAGGGAATGATATCAGCAACTGAAAGGATGGATGTTCCCCCAGAAACACTCACTAGAACCCAGGAGCTCCACCTCAGAGCCTCCAGGCCTCCCTGAACATGCCAGAAGTTTCATCCATGACAGCAGTCAGAAGACTGAACCATCAGGATGGTTGAAGGAGGTCCAGGGGTGTTCAGCTCCACACCTCCAGTCTGAGATGTTCCCCTGATTCACATGAATGGACCAGCTTCCAGGTCTCCACCAGTCTGTCTGGAGGTCCTGAGGACTGCTGGGACATCCTGCTGCTGGTCCAGAAGCTGCAGGATCCTGGAGGCCCTGAGGACTGCTCACTTCTTCAACGAGACAAATGTCACGTTGAAAAACATTTATGAGAGTTTAAGGACGTCTGAGACTGGAACCAGGTCCAACCAGGTTTCTGTTCTAATCCTGCACAGAACCACAGGATCAGACCAGGACCAGGATCATACCAGACCACTATCAGACCAGGATCAGACCAGGACCAGGATCAGACCAGACCACTATCAGACCAGGACCAGGACCAGAATCAGACCAGGACCAGGATCAGACCAGACCACTATCAGACCAGGATCAGACCAGGACCAGGATCAGACCAGACCACTATCAGACAGGACCACCATCAGACCAGACCAGGACCAAGATCAGACCAGACCACTATCAGACCAGGACCAGGATCAGACCAGACCACTATCAGACCAGACCAGGACCAGGACCAGGACCAGGACCAGAATCAGACCAGACCACTATCAGACTAGGATCAGAATCAGACCAGGATCAGACCAGACCACTATCAGACCAGGACCAGACCAGAATCAGACCAGACCACTATCAGACCAAGACCAGGATCAGACCAGACCACTATCAGACCAGGACCTCAGGACCAGGACCAGAATCAGACCAAGACCAGGATCAGACCAGACCACTATCAGACCAGGACCAGGACCAGGACCAGAATCAGACCAGGACCAGGATCAGACCATCAGACCACTATCAGACCAGGATCAGACCAGGACCAGGACCAGGATCAGACCAGACCAGACCAGGATCAGACCAGGACCAGGATCAGACCAGACCACTATCAGACCAGGACCAGGACCAGAATCAGACCAGGACCAGAACCAGACCACTATCAGACCAGGACCAGGATCAGACCAGACCACTTTCAGACCAAGACCAGGATCAGACCAGACCACTATCAGACCAGGATCAGACCAGGACCAGGATCAGACCAGACCAGACCACTATCAGACCAGGACCAGGACCAGACCAGACCAGACCAGACCAGACCAGGATCAGACCAGGACCAGAATCAGACCAGGACCAGGGCCAGGACCAGGACCAGGATCAGACCAGGACCAGGATCAGACCAGGACCAGGACCAGACCAGGACCAGATCAGGACCAGGACCAGGACCAGGATCAGACCAGGACCAGGATCAGACCAGACCACTATCAGACCAGGACCAGGACCAGAATCAGACCATCAGACCACCAGACCAGGATCAGACCAGGACCAGGATCCAGACCAGGATCAGACCAGGACCAGGATCAGACCAGACCACTATCAGACCAGGACCAGGACCAGGACCAGGACCAGATCAGACCAGGACCAGGATCAGACCAGACCACTATCAGACCAGGACCAGGATCAGACCAGACCACTATCAGACCAGGACCAGGACCAGACCAGACCACTATCAGACCAGGACCAGGACCAGGACCAGAATCAGACCAGACCAGGATCAGACCAGACCACTATCAGACCAGGACCAGAACCAGACCAGACCACTATCAGACCAGGACCAGGATCAGACCAGACCACTATCAGACCAAGACCAGGATCAGACCAGACCACTATCAGACCAGGACCAGGACCAGAATCAGACCAGGACCAGGATCAGACCAGACCACTATCAGACCAGGATCAGACCAGGACCAGAATCAGACCAGGATCAGACCAGACCACTATCAGACCAGGACCAGGATCAGACCAGACCACTATCAGACCAAGACCAGGATCAGACCAGACCACTATCAGACCAGGACCAGGACCAGAATCAGACCAGGACCAGGATCAGACCAGACCAGACCAGACCAGGATCAGACCAGGACCAGAATCAGACCAGGACCAGAATCAGACCAGGACCAGGATCAGACCAGACCACTATCAGACCAGGACCAGGATCAGACCGGACCACTATCAGACCAGGACCAGGATCAGACCAGACCACTATCAGACCAGGACCAGGATCAGACCAGACCACTATCAGACCAGGACCAGGACCAGACCAGACCACTATCAGACCAGGATCAGACCAGACCACTATCAGACCAGGACCAGGACCAGGACCAGGATCAGACCAGGGACCAGGATCAGACCAGGACCAGGATCAGACCAGACCACTATCAGACCAAGACCAGGATCAGACCAGACCACTATCAGACCAGGACCAGGACCAGGACCAGAATCAGACCAGGACCAGGATCAGACCAGACCACTATCAGACCAGGATCAGACCAGGACCAGGATCAGACCAGGACCAGGATCAGACCAGACCAGACCAGACCAGGATCAGACCAGGACCAGAATCAGACCAGGACCAGGACCAGAATCAGACCAGGACCAGGATCAGACCAGACCACTATCAGACCAGGACCAGTATCAGACCAGACCACTATCAGACCAGGACCAGACCAGTATCAGACCAGACCACTATCAGACCAAGACCAGGATCAGACCAGACCACTATCAGACCAGGACCAGGACCAGATCAGACCAGACCACTATCAGACCAGACCAGGATCAGACCAGACCACTATCAGACCAGGACCAGGACCAGAATCAGACCAGGACCAGGATCAGACCAGACCAGACCAGGATCAGACCAGGACCAGGACCAGGACCAGAATCAGACCAGGACCAGGATCAGACCAGAATCAGACCAGGACCAGACCAGATCAGACCAGGACCACTATCAGACCAGAATCAGACCAGGATCAGACCAGGACCAGAATCAGACCAGGACCACTATCAGACCAGAATCAGACCAGGATCAGACCAGACCAGAATCAGACCAGGACCAGGACCACTATCAGACCAGAATCAGACCAGGATCAGACCAGACCACTATCAGACCAGAATCAGACCAGGACCAGGATCAGACATGACCTCAGACCTGTATCCTTGATTCCACGCATGTAGACTTCTGACCTCATGAGGAGTGAAATGACCAACTGGATTCTTTAATGTCAAGAACCTTGAGATGATCCAAACCCAAACCCAACCTGGTTCCAGAAATGTTCTGACACCATGTAGGACTTCAATGAAACCAGGATGACGGTCAGAGCTCATCACTCCAGATGTGGTTCCAGGAACATCTAATCAGGTTAAAGATCAACAGGTGAGTCACATGACTGGAGATAACAGGAGCATCTCAGAGACAGAGATGGACAGAAGTTCACCAGTCTGAGTCTAAAAAGGATCAACAGTTCAGAAACCAGCTGTCAACACAGTTCACCTGCAATCCTCTGATGAAGGTTAGAGCTGGACCACCATAGAAGAAGACACATGTGGACAGCATCCAGAAACATATGGACACCATCCAGAAACACCATAGAAGAAGACACATGTGGACAGCATCCAGAAACATGTGGACACCATCCAGAACCACCAGCATCTCTTCTGGGCCAAAGATCATCTCAGATGGTCTGAGGATAAATGAAACCTGTTCTGAGGTCAGATGGACCAACCGTGGACGCCGTGTCCTGCAGACTGAAGACCTGAGGAACCATCCAGCTGTTAGCAGACAGTTCAACAGCTGCATCTCTGATGGTCTGGGGTTGGTTAGAGTCTGTGGAGCAGCTGGAACATCTGGAAAGGCTCCATCAATGCTGAGGAGAACATGGAGGTTCCAGAGCAACATCTGCTCCATCCAGACAACGTCTCTTTCAGAGAAGACCTTCCAGATTTCAGCAGGACGATGCTGAACCACAGACTGGATCATCACAGGAGAAGATCCAGCTGCTGAACTGGTCTGCTGGTCCAGACCTTTGACCAGCAGAAAACATCTGGAGCAGCAGAAAACCAGGAACCCAGTAGTGAAGGTCCAGGACTGTAGAGCAGCTAGAATCCTGGATCAGACCAGGATGAGACAACATTCCTCTAAAACTCCAGCAGCTGGTCTCCTCACTTCCAGATGTTTACAGACAGATGTTAGAAGAAGAGGAGATGATACACAATGATGAGCATCAGCCTGATCCAGCTGTTTCCAGATGTGCTGCTGCATCAAAGTCACAATGAGCTGATGTTTCCATGAGATGGTCAAATGTCAAACATCTGAGATGTTCCTGATGTTCTCCCGGAACCACATCTGGATTCTTGAGTTCTGACCGTCATCCTGGTTTCATTCATGTTTTACACAGAAAAAATACTTTTTCAGAACCCTACCCAGGTTCAGCAGGAACCTGAGGGTCTAAAGAAGGTCTGTGGGGCCCTTGGGGGCCCCGACACCAGCAGGATCCTGAGGGTCTTCAGGAGGTCTGTGGGGCCCTCAGGGGCCCAGCACCAGCAGGATCCTGAGGTTTTACAGGAAAGTCTGTGGGGCCCTGAGGGGCACCAACAGCAGCAGGAACCTGAGGGTCTACAGGAGGTCTGTGGGGCCCTCAGGGGCCCCGACACCAGCAGGATCCTGAGGTGCTACAGGAGGTCTGTGGGGCCCTCGGGTCCCCGACACCAGCAGGATCCAGAGGTGTTACAGGAGGTCTGTCCACCTCCCGCCAGACTCCGCATTAAAAATCTCTGAAATAAGAGCCCAGCCCCGCCCCCTCACCCCGTGAACGGACTGATCATCGCCCCCCCCCCCCCCAGCCCCCCCCCCCCCCCCCCCCCCCCCCCCCCCCCCCCCCCCCCCCGCGCGGTGACCGCGGGCACGAACATACACCCATCGGCGATCACTCACGCGCCGTGCGCGTAAGGAGGGCTCGTGTTCACGCGGACAGTGTTCAGAGCTAAAATGGATCCCAGCTCCGCCACAGGCAGCTGCGTCAAGACGGAGGACGTTAGCGCCGACCGAACTGTAAACGGAGGCTGATCCTCCAAAATAAAAATGACAAATCGGAACGAGGGTAAGAGATTGATAGTGAGCCGTTTAACGTTTGTTTGTTGATGCAAACACACAGAATTACATTCCGGTTTGCTGCAAACTAAACAGAAGCTGGAGAACTTTCAGAAATCTGGAGCTTTTCGTTCCGAGTACGTCTACACGTGCAGGCCGGTGCTCTTGTTGTGACAACACCGGATAGCGGATGTGTCTTTAAGAGCAGAGAGCTTGGCGCTGCTGGGCCGCATCTGTCCCGCAGACAGCCCCACCACCCCCGCACTGCCGCCGCACTCAGCAGCGGAGAGCAGCAGGCCTCCACGGCGGCCAGGAGGCTCACAGGACGGCCACACACCTGCGGACTTACCGTGGGAACCGGAGGCCCGCAGAGGAGTTGCTGCTGCTGTCGGCGGCAGAGAGCAAATGTTCCCGCGGCCCCACAGGATCGATCCCCGGGCGGTCGGTGGAGTTCAGGCGGAAAGTTGAGACGAAGAGCGGCTCCTCTTCCTCTCCTCTAGCGGGATGAAAGAACTTCCGGACAGACTGCCGCTCCGCCGAGTCATGAAGCCAAAATAAAAGACTTCCGCTCAGTGGCGGACCTTCAAAGTAAAACACCGAAAGTCTCCCCATTTTATTATAAAAGAAAACTCATCACGAAATAAAAACAAATATTTCAAAAAAGAAAACTAAACGTTTTACTATTGATTCTAATTTTACTATCTATCTAAAATTAGTAACTTCATAATTATTTCAAATTCAGAATTATTGACAGGATATGATTTATTTTTTTTTGAAAAGACACGGTGAAATACAAATGAATTCATTTTGTAAATTATGGTTTGATTGTTTGACAACGCAGATGCTTCAAAGTTCCTCTACCGACCTCTAGAGGCTGCTGTTCCTCTACCGACCACTAGAGGCTGCGGTTCCTCTACCGACCGCTAGAGGCTGCGGTTCCTCTACCGACCTCTAGAGGCTGCGGTTCCTCTACCGACCACTAGAGGCTGCGGTTCCTCTACTGACCACCATAGGCTGCAGTTCCTCTACTGACCACCATAGGCTGCAGTTCCTCTACTGACCTCTAGAGGCTGCTGTTCCTCTACTGACCTCTAGAGGCTGCGGTTCCTCCAGACCTGCTGGCTCTGAGTCCCGGTTGTGGGTCTTCTTGCTCTGACTTGTCTGTTCAGTGTCAACCACATTGAGGTGATGGCTCCAGAACCTTCACTTTGTGGTCTTTCAATCACTTTGAAAGTCCATCCTGCATCAAAGCAGCCCCACATGGTGATGCTGCCACCTCCATGCTTCTCTACAGGGATGGTGTTCTGACACCTCCCAGCCTCTGACTGTTCCTCCCAGCAGCTCAGCTTCAGTCTGATCAGGAGAACATCTCTGCTTCCATCTGCAGCTGTAAACTGGAATGTGTCTGTGTGCCTGGTCTGCCAGTTCATGAAGATCATGTAAAAATAAATAGATTCAAATCAAAACCCAGGTGAGGGACTTTATCTTCTGATGACATTGTCCTGCCTCAAGTCATCTGTTCTTTTCCTTTACAGGTGGATAAACCTGGTCAAATTAAAGTCAGAAGTATAAATTAAACTGATGGAACAAATCTTTTTTTTCTACATTTACGTTGAAAACCTTAACCAGAACAGATTGATGTTGGTTTCTGGTCTAACTGGACTGAAGAGGTCTCACTCTGAGCTGATCACTGGAGCTGGAATGGAGATAGAACAGAAGCAGGGGGTCTCACTCTGCTGCATTTCTGCAACACTGTGGGAAACTCCAGATCTTTCCCGCTCAGCTGCTTCCTGTCATGTACCTGATGGTTGAACCTCTCAGAGATGATGAAGCTGAGCTGCAGAAGGAGCAGCTGGACCAGGTTCAGGAAGTTCTGGAGGATCTGGACCTGCAGCAAGCAGAATTACGGGGATCATCTTTACCATTAACCCCTCCAGACTGAATGATAGTTCATGTTAATTACTGACACCACATAATATTTATTATAATAAACTTATTAATAATTGTATTTATATTATCATTATTATATTCACAATATTCCCAAACACAGCTGTAGAACATCTACTGAGAAGGTCCTGATCAATTCTGGTTCAGCAGTGATGGAGGTTGGAGATGAAAATATTCTAGAATATATTCTAGAATCTATCATTAAACTGGAGGACCTGCAGATCTACTGTTAGATATCTATGTTTAAACTGGAGGACCTGCAGATCTACTGTTAGATATCTACGAATAAACTGGAGGACCTTGTAACGAACAGCCTGTCCGTTACCTCAGCACTTACCAGCACTTTGTGTGCACACGGCACTTTATGGGTTTTGCTAAAGAATAAGAACACTACATTGCACACGATTGTTTTAAATTTTTTATTGGAATATTTATTGTAGGTGGGTCCAGTCGCAGTGATGGCGGTGGCTGGTCCTGAAAGGAAAGTTATTGGTCATTGACTCGTGCAATATGTTTGATAGATTTAGTGATTCCTTTTAGGTGTTGGTGTGCATGGGGTGGTGTGTGTGTGTGAGAGGGAGATTTTACTTACCTCCTCCATGTGTCCAGGGTGGTAGTGTCCGTGAAAAAGAGTCCCCGGGGTACGGATGCAGCCTAAAAAGGTTCTGGGCTGGACCATGGAGAAGGAGATGCTGGGGGTGGTTTAAAGGGGGTTTTATGTGTATATGACTTAGTTTAGTCATTAATATTTTGTTGGGGTTTTCCTGAAGTAAGGGATTTATTTTCTGTATTAAGGTTAGGGTTTATGTTGGAGGGTTTTAACTGGGTTTTAAAATACCTGTGTTAATTAGTCTGAGTTGTAGTGGTTTGAACCAATAAGCAGAGACAGTATTTAAGGCGCCTGGTTACATCAGTACTGAGTCGTCTGCTGCTGGGAAAACCATAGCTTCCAGAGCCTCCAATGCACTTTGCACTTTTTGCCACTTTGCACTTTTATGGTTTGCCTTTTTGCACAGTAAAAAATAAAAAAACAAAACTTGTGGACCACTCCAGATCCTGCTCTTTTTCATTCATCTGTTTTTGATGCTCATTATCCACCGCTCGTGCCATCTTAGTTACAGACCTGCAGATCTACTGTTAGATATCTATGTTTAAACTGGAGGACCTGCAGATCTACTGTTAGTTATCTATGTTTAAACTGGAGGACCTGCAGATCTACTGTTAGTTATCTATGTTTAAACTGGAGGACCTGCAGATCTACTGTTAGATATCTACGTTTAAACTGGAGGACCTGCAGATCTACTGTTAGATATCTATGTTTAAACTGGAGGACCTGCAGATCTACTGTTAGATATCTATGTTTAAACTGGAGGACCTGCAGATCTACTGCTAGATATCTATGTTTAAACTGGAGGACCTGCAGATCTACTGCTAGATATCTATGAATAAACTGGAGGACCTGCAGATCTACAGCTAGATATCTACTTTAAACTGGAGGATCTGCAGATCTACTGCTAGATATCTACTTTAAACTGGAGGACCTGCAGATCTACTGTTAGATATCTATGTTTAAACTGGAGGACCTGCAGATCTACTGTTAGATATCTATGTTTAAACTGGAGGACCTGCAGATCTACAGCTAGATATCTATGAATAAACTGGAGGACCTGCAGATCTACTGCTAGATATCTACATTTAAACTGGAGGACCTGCAGATCTACAGTTAGATATCTACATTTAAACTGGAGGACCTGCAGATCTACTGTTAGATATCTGTGTTTAAACTGGAGGAACTGCAGATCTACTGCTAGATATCTATGAATAAACTGGAGGACCTGCAGATCTACAGCTAGATATCTACATTTAAACTGGAGGACCTGCAGATCTACTGTTAGATATCTATGTTTAAACTGGAGGAACTGCAGATCTACTGCTAGATATCTATGAATAAACTGGAGGACCCGCAGATCTACAGCTAGATATCTACTTTAAACTGGAGGACCTGCAGATCTACTGTTAGATATCTATAATTAAATTTAATTTATTAATTAATTCGTTCATTCTTTCATTCATTCATTTATTCGTTTACTCATTTAGTCTTTCATTCATTCATTGACTCATTCATTCATTATCTCAGGTATCAGTCATCAGTTTTGTCAGTGCTGTTGTTGTTTACTTCATGTCAGTTTTAATTATAAATCATTTAATCAACAGCTGTAATTAACTGTAACATGAAACTGTTCGGTGGTTCCTGGACTATAAAGGTCAGAAGTTTCTTGTTACTTTTCAATAGAAAAGATAAAAAAAAGAATAACAAAAAGATTTGAGTGAATCTTTAACCCTGTCAATCAAATGAACACGCCTCTGATCATTCATGAAGGTGTCTGAACCCACTATCCTGATCAGATCCTCTGATCACCATTCTGATCAGTTTTATTGATCCCACTGATTTCACAGCTTCTGTATCTCTCAGCTAAATCCTTGAACTCTTCTTCAAATCTCTGCTATTGATTATTGATGACTGATTGCACGTTTCCAGGTTGTTACGTTGCCGAATCACGTGATCAGCGCCTTTGACCCTTCCTCTCGCGAGACCTTAACGCGGCTCTTCGCGAGATCTCGTCCTCAGCAACAAACCGGATCCCGGAGACAAAACCCGCCGGTTCTGGTAAGAGGAGCTCGTTAACGGCGCGCGTGCGGCACACACGCGCACACGCGGGGGTGTGCGGGCTGCGGGGGCGCGCACTCAGGCGCTTCCTGCGTGCGTGTGTGCGTTTGTGTGCGTCGGTGATGGAGATGAAGGAGGCTGCAGCTCCACGGGAGCGCGCAGGAGGCGTGCACGCGCAGATCGTCGCTGCGGCTGGACGGCTGTGCGTGAGTGTGCGTGTGCGCGTGGCGTCCCGCAGATGACCTTCACACCGAGGTCACGTGTCAGTTGCGGGGGGGGGGGGGGAGAAGGTCGTCTTTTTTCACCTGAGGTGGGCGGAGCCTAAAGGAACGTCATATCAGTCCAGTTCAGGACAGGTGTCACAGGTCTGGTCCTCTGCAGGGTTCTGGTTCTGACTGAGGCTCTGAGGGATCTGCTTGGCCCGGTCCTCCTGTTTTGTGGTTCTGAGAGACCCGGTCCTTCAAGTTCATGTTTCTGAGAGACCCGGTCCTTCAGGGTCATGGTTCTGAGAGACCCGGTCCTCCTGTTTTATGGTTCTGAGAGACTCTGTCCTTCAGGTTCATGGTTCAAAGAGACCCGGTCCTTCAGGTTCATGCTTCTGAGAGACCCGGTCCTCCTGTTTTATGGTTCTGAGAGACCCGGTCCTTCAGGTTCATGGTTCAAAGAGACCCGGTCCTTCAGGTTCATGGTTCTGAGAGACCCGGTCCTCCTGTTTTATGGTTCTGAGAGACTCGGTCCTTCAGGTTCATGGTTCTGAGAGACCCGGTCCTCCTGTTTTATGGTTCTGAGAGACCCGGTCCTTCAGGGTCATGGTTCTGAGAGACCCGGTCTCTCAGAATGCATTCCTCAATGACAATAAAAAATAATGCAGGTCATAATGTTCTGACACCAGTTAGAAGTTAAAAGGTTCACTCAATAGTAACAAAAAATTATGTTTCAAGGATTTTGACTTGTGATTTCCGTTCAAATGAATACCTTTAATTAAAGTAAATGAGGTTTAGTAGTTTTGGGTTTATTTTTTTCATCTCATGGAAGCTTTAGATGAGAGAGATGATGGCGATGAGAGGAGAGGAGAGGGGAGGTGGAAACATCTGTGTGATGGAAACATCTGTCTGCAGCATTTATTTTTCTTCATTTTCTGTAAAAGAACATATTTTATAAAATTGAAATCAGTGTCAGTTTAAGAGAAAGTTTAGTTTTGAATGATAATTTATGAAAAAAAGAACCATTCTTCTCCTGTCAGCTGTTTCCTTCAGAGGTCTCCTCAGTGGATCATCTCCATCCTCTTCATCCTCTTCCTCTCCATCCATAAATCTCCTCTCTGCTCTTCCTCCAGACCTCCTGTTCCAGTTCCAGCCTCATCATCCTTCTCCAGATATCTCCTCCATCCCTCCTCTGTTCAGGTCCATCTCAGTCTGGTTTTTCTCTCCAGAACTAACATGTTCTGTTCCTTTGATGTCCTCATTCCTGATCCTCTCCATCCTGGTCTCTCCCAAAGAGAACCTCAACCTTTGAACCTCAGCTACCTCCAACTCTGCCTCCTGTCTTCTCCTCAGGACCACAGTCTCTGAACCAGCAACATCTCAGGTCTCACCACCATCTTCTCCTCCTTTACCTTCATTCTGATCAAACTCTTTATCTCTCTTTTCTCCACCTGCTCCAACAGCCTTTTCACCTCTTTTCTGTTCTGGTCTGTTGTTCCTCAGTTCTGTTGTAGCAGTTTTATAAACTGAGCAAACTAAGTTCCAGTTCCTGAATTAGGGTAACAGCAGAGAGTCAGTCCTGCTGGACGCTTGAGTCTGAGGTAACGTGTTGTTACACTTCTGTTACCGCTGACTTTAGGAAGTCTCTCAGTCTGTCCATCACCATAGCAACCAGAAGGGTCTCAGAGCTGGTCCTTGATCAGTCCCACCTCCACCTGGAACTCTTCTGTTGAAGGTTCCTGGTTCTGTCCTCCTCCCTTCAGTCTAACCTTTGGTCCTCAACAGTCTCCTCTTCTACTCTTCCTTCTCTCTCATGTTCCTCATTCATCAACTCTTCAAAGTTCTCTCTCCATCTTCCTGTCTCACTCCTGTCATCTGTCAGTCATCTCCATCTCTGTCCTCCATCATCCAGCCTGTTGTTCATCCTTTCATCTCCATCTCTCCAACCTGTAGAAGTCAGTCTGTCCCTCCTTACTGTCCAGCCAGCAGACAGATCATCAGACGTCCTTTGTCTGGTCTCCACCTGGACCTTCTCCTGACGCTGCATCTCCCTGTCCTCCTGTCTCCTGTCTTCAGTCCTCTCAGTGTCCCACTTCTTCTTAGTTCACCTCTTTCTCTGTTCATCCTCCTGCTCTTCCTCGTTCCACCACCAAGTCTCCTTGTCTCCTTTTCCTACCAGATGTTCCTCCAAGTCCTCTCCTACCTGTCTCCTTGATCACATCAGCTGTAGTGGTCAAGTCACCTGGAAGCTCCTCCAGACCCTCCAGAGTCTGTCTCAACACCTCACTCTTCCTTCATCTTCCACCTCTTCATCCTCTGCTCTGTCTTTGTCCTCTTCGTCTTCCTCACCACCAGAGTCATCCTTCCACATCTCCACCCCTCCATCCTCCACCTCCATCCTCCATCCTCCACCTCCATCCTCCATACCTCCACCTCCATCCTCCACCTCCATCCTCCACACCTCCATCCTCCACCTCCACCTCCTCCACATCCTCCATCCTCCACATCCTCCTCCACCTCCATCCCCCTCCACCACCTCCATCCTCCACCTCCACCTCCACTCCTCCCCCTCCATCCTCCACACCTCCATCCACCTCCATCCATCCTCCACCTCCATCCTCCACCTCCTCCACCCTCCCCATCCCACCTCCAGCCACCTCCATCCTCCACCTCCACCCACCTCCATCCTCCACACCTCCACCTCCTCCCACCTCCATCCTCCACCTCCCCACCTCCATCCTCCACCTCCATCCTCCATCCTCCAGCCTCCACACCTCCTCCATCCGCCACCTCCTCCTCCCCACCTCCATCCCCACACCTCCACCTCCATCCTCCACCTCCATCCTCCATCCGCCATCCTCCATCCTCCACCTCCATCCTCCACCACCTCCTCCGCCAGCCTCCACCTCCACCGCCACCTCCAGCCTCCACCTCCATCCTCCACCTCCACCTCCACTCCACCTCCACACCTCCATCCTCCACCACCTCCCATCCTCCACCTCCATCCTCCACAGCCACCTCCTCCTCCCACCTCCATCCCCCACCTCCATCCTCCATCCACCTCCATCCTCCACACCTCCATCCTCCCCACCTCCTCCTCCACCTCCATCCTCCACCTCCATCCTCCACCTCCATCCTCCACCTCCATCCTCCTCCACCTCCATCCTCCTCCATCCTCCACCTCCATCCTCCTCCATCCTCCTCCATCCTCCACCTCCATCCTCCACCTCCATCCTCCTCCACCTCCATCCTCCACCTCCATCCTCCACCTCCACCTCCATCCTCCATCCTCCATCCTTCACCTCCATCCTCCACCTCCATCCTCTGCTGTGTGGCTACTCTCTCTCCTCCCACTACTCTATAGTCTCTGATCTCCTCCAGGGTCCATCATCTCCAGGTGTGGTCCACCTGTGTGCTCCTCCCTCCTCTCTGATCAATCTCTCTGTGTTCCTGCTTCTTCTAGAAGGAAGTCTTCACTACAACCATCTCCATCCAGCTGACCTTCTACACTCCTGTCTTGAACACCAAACCTGTCCATCACCTCTGTTGTCTTCTCCATCATGACCATTGAAGTCTGCTCCAGTCACCACTCTTTCATCTCTAGAGATGCTCTGCATCACTTCATCCACCTCCATCCAGAGGTGAAGAAAAGCTCTTCTCCAGCCCTGATACGCTTTCCATTTAAAGAGCTGTTTTTTACTGGTGATGCAGCTGTTGAGGCAGATGATACCAGTTCATCAACTGGTTTAACACAGAAACAAGCACTGGGGTAACGTTCACTGTCAGGTAGACCCTCCTGGTTAATGAACTTCACAGCTGAGTAGGTCAAACGAACGTTTGTATCTCTTTGATCTTGATCTACTCAACATCACTGGCTTTAACTGATTCAGCGGAGGAAACTGAGGGATTGCTCATATATGTGGATAAAATTAATGATGATATATTAAATAAACTGGAGCGGGTTGGGATCAGCGGGCTCACATTCAGCTGGGGCAGAAACTTTCCAGAAACTTTCCATAGGAAGTTTAGCTAGAAATTTATGAGTTACCGACAATACGGAAGGCTACGTTTTAGTCCAGGTCGATGGTTAGTTGAATCATGTAAAAACATGACTTCTATGAGTTTATCAGTTTCCTTCCTACATGTTTCAGTGGAGACATCAGAACCCTCCTTCTTCACCAGATCATCGTAAAAGAGACCTGTTTGAAGTCATAACATAAAGGACATCTGAAAAACATCATGTGTCTCTTCTACAGAGGTCATGGAGGTGTCGTCTCACAGCCTCTTCCTGCTACAGCAGCTAAACGTCCAGAGAGAGTTCGGTTTCCTGTGTGACTGCACCGTCGCCATCGGAAACGTCTACTTTAAGGCTCACCGGGCCGTGCTGGCCGCCTTCTCCAACTACTTCAAGATGATCTTCATCCATCAGTCCAGGTGAGAGGACCAACACACCTAGGAGTTATGACCTGCACATTCACCAATCTACTCGTTCACTAATTTACACGTTCACTGATTTACACATTCACTAGTCAACACATTCACTAATCTACACATTCACTAATTTACACGTTCACTAATCTACACATTCACTGATTTACACTTTCTTTGATCTACACATCCACTAGTCTACACGTTCATCAACCTAGACCTTAACTAATTTACACGTTCACCAACCTACACATTCGCTAGTCAACACGTCCACTAATTTACATGTTCACTAATTTACACATTCACTGATCTACACATTCACTAATTTACACATTCACCAATTTACACGTTCACCAACCTACACATTCACTAGTCAACACGTTCACTAATTTACACGTTCACTGATCTAGACGTTCACAAATTTACACATTCACTGATTTACACCTTCACCAACCTACACATTCACTAGTCAACACGTTAACTAATTTACACGTTCACTGATCTACACGTTCACAAATTTACATATTCACTGATTTACACCTTCACCAACCTACACATTCACTAGTCAACACGTTAACTAATTTACACGTTCACTAATTTACACATTCACTAATTCACAAGTTCACTAATTTACACGTTCACTAATCTACACATTCACTGATTTACACTTTCTCTGATCTACACATTCACTAGTCTACACGTTCATCAACCTACACGTTAACTAATTTACACGTTCACTGATCTACACGTTCACCTGAACCTACACATTCACTAGTCAAAAAGTTCAGTAATTTACACGTTCACTGATTTACACATTCACTAATTTACACGTTCACTGATCTACAAGGTTCACTAATTTACACATTCACTGATTTACACGTCCACTAATCTCCACATTTGCTAGTTAACATATTCACTAATTTACATGTTCACTAATTTACACATTCACTGATTTATACGTTCACTAATTTACACATTCACTGATTTACACATTTACTGATCTACACGTTCACTAATCTACACATTCACTGATTTACACATCCACTAATCTACACATTTGCTAGTCAACACGTCCACTAATTTACATGTTCACTAATTTACACATTCACTGATCCACACGTGCACTAATTTACACATTCACCAATTTACACGTTCACCAACCTACACATTCACTAGTCAACACATTCACTAATTTACACGTTCACTGATCTACACGTTCACAAATTTACATATTCACTGATTTACACCTTCACCAACCTACACATTCACTATTCAACACGTTCACTAATTTACATGTTCACTAATTTACACATTCACTAATTCACAAGTTCACTAATTTACATGTTCACTAATCTACACGTTCACTGATTTACACGTCCACTAATCTACACATTTGCTAGTCAACACGTCCACTAATTTACATGTTCACTAATTTACACGTTCACTGATTTACACGTCCACTAATCTACACATTCACTAGTCAACACGTTTACTAATTTACACATTCACTGATCTACACGTTCACAAATTTACACATTCACCGATTTACACCTTCACCAACCTACACATTCACTAGTCAACACGTTAACTAATTTACACGTTCACTGATCTACACGTTCACAAATTTACATATTCACTGATTTACACCTTCACCAACCTACACATTCACTAGTCAACACGTTAACTAATTTACACGTTCACTAATTTACACATTCACTAATTCACAAATTCACTAATTTACACGTTCACTAATCTACATGTTCACTGATTTACACTTTCTCTGATCTACACATTCACTAGTCTACACGTTCATCAACCTACACGTTAACTAATTTACACGTTCACTGATCTACACGTTCACCAACCTACACATTCACTAGTCAACACTTTCCGTAATTTACACGTTTATTAATCTACACATTTGCTAGTTAACATGTTCACTAATTTACATGTTCACTAATTTACACATTCACTAATCTACACATTCACTAATTTACACGTTCACTGATCTACACGTTCACCAACCTACACATTCACTAGTCAACACTTTCCGTAATTTACACGTTCACTAATTTACACATTCACTAGTCAACATGTTCACTAATTTATACATTCACTAATTTACAAGTGCACTGATTTACACATTCACTAATTTACACATTCGCTGATTTACACGTTTACTAATCTACACGTTCAATAATTTACATGTTCACTAGTCTACACGTTCTCTAATTTACACATTCACTAATCTACAAGTTCACTAGTCTACTCGTTCACTAGTCTACCCTTTTACTAATCTATGTGTTCACTAGTCTACACGTTCACTAATTTACACATTCACCAACCTACACATTCACTAATTTACGCATTCACTAATTTACATGTTCATTAATCTACATGTTCAATAATTAACATTTTCACCAGTCTACACCTTCTCTAATTTATACGTTCACCAACCTACACGTTCACTAATCTACACGTTTTCTAGTCTACTCGTTCACTAGTCTACCCATTTACTAATCTATGTGTTCACTAGTCTACACGTTCACTAATTTACACGTTCACCAACCTACACGTTCACTAATTTACACGTTCACCAACCTACACGTTCACTAATTTACACATTCACTAATTTACACATTCACTAATCTACACGTTCACTAATCTACATGTTCACTGATCTACACTTTCACCAACCTACAGATTCACTAGTCTACACATTCGCTGATTTACACGTTCACCAATCTACATGTTCAATAATTTACATGTTCACTAGTCTACACATTCTCTAATTTATACGTTAACCAACCTACATGTTCACTAATCTTCATGCTCACCAACCTACACATCCACTAGTCTACACATTCACAAACGTACTTGTTCAGTAATCTACATGCTCACCAACCTACACATTTACTAGTCTACACATTTACCAACCTACACGTTCATCAATCTACATGCTCACCAACCTACACATTCACTAGTCTACATATTCACCAACTTACTTGTTCACTAATCTACATGCTCACCAGTCTACAGGTTTACTAATCTATATGTTCACTGATCTACTCTTTCAACAACCTACACATTCACTGGTCTACACGTTCACTTATTTCCACGTTCACTAATTTACTTGTTTACTAATCTACAAGTTCACTAGTCTACTCGTTCACTAGTCTACCCATTTACTAATCTATGTGTTCACTAGTCTACACGTTCACTAATTTAAACATTCACCAACTTACACCTTCACTAATTTACATGTTCAATAATTTACATGTTTACTAGTCTATACATTCTCTAATTTATACGTTCACCAACCTACACGTTCACTAATCTTCATGCTCACCAACCTACACATTCACTAGTCTACACATTCACCAACTTACTCTTTCACTAATCTATATGCTCACCAACCTAAACATTCACTAGTCTACACATTCATTCATTCACATGTTAACTGATCTACACTTTCAGCAACCTACACATTCACTAGTCTACACGTTCACCTATTTCCACGTTCACTAATTTACATGTTTTCTAGTCTACTTATACCCCTGCCTTTTGCCCGTTGACGGCTGGGATAGGCTCCAGCAGATCTCCATGACCCTTCAAGGATTAAACGGGTATAGATAATGGATGGATGGATAGTCTACGTATTCACTAGTCTACCCATTTACTAATCTATGTGTTCACTAGTCTACACGTTCACTAATTTACACATTCACTAAATTACACGATTACTAATCTACACGTTCAATAATTTACATGTTCATTAGTCTACACGTTCACTAATTTATACATTCACCAACTTACTCTTTCACTAATCTATATGCTCACCAACCTACACATTCACTAGTCTACACGTTCACCTATTTCCACGTTCACTAATTTACATGTTCTCTAGTCTACTTATACCCCTGCCTTTTGCCCGTTGACGGCTGGGATAGGCTCCAGCAGATCTCCATGACCCTTCAAGGATTAAACGGGTATAGATAATGGATGGATGGATAGTCTACGTATTCACTAGTCTACCCATTTACTAATCTATGTGTTCACTAGTCTACACGTTCACTAATTTACACAATTCACTAAATTACACGATTACTAATCTACACGTTCAATAATTTACATGTTCATTAGTCTACACGTTCACTAATTTATACGTTCACCAACCTACACGTTCACAAACCTATACATTTACTAGTCTACACCTTTAATAACCCTCCTCCTGAGTTGTCCCCTCATCGTGGTGGAGGGGTTTGTTCGTCGCAGTGATCCCAGGAGCAAGTGTTCGAGGTTAGAATGCTCCTGATTGGGTCTCCCAAGACAAATTTGAACTGGATGATAGGTCAGATTAAGAGCAAGTCAAAAAGACTTAATGGATAAGAGAAATCAAGGAGCCCAGTGTCCCTCATCAGGGCTAGGGTCACCGGGGTCCAACCCCGGAGTCAGGCCTGGGGGAGGGGCTCATTGGTTAGCGCCTGGTGGCCAGGCCTTCACCCATGGGAGCCAGCCTGGAAAAGGTCGAACTAAATACATGAGTCCCCTCTCCTGTAGGCGCACCACCTGCAGGAAGGGCCACACAAGGGCTACACACTTTCTTTCTTTCTTTCTCTTTCTTTCTTTCTTTCTTTCTTTCTTTCTTTCTTCTTTCTTTCTTTCTTTCTTTCTTTCTCACTTTCTTTCTGTCAGTTGCCAATTAGTGTCTAAGATCACATCATCATTGCACTTTTTAACTTTTGCATCACATATGGCATCTTTTTTAATTTTTTAAAATAAAAATTAGAACGACATTAATCCATTCTTTTCTATTCTGTTTTCTCAGCGAGTGTATAAAGATGTTCTGGTTCTGTTTCCTCAGTGAGTGTATCAAGATCCAGCCCAACCGACATCCAGCCGGACGTCTTCAGCTACCTGCTCCACATCATGTACACGGGTTTGTGTCCCAAACAGCCGGTGGACCAGAGCCGTTTACAGGACGGCATCAAGTTCCTCCATGCCTACCAGCTGTGCCGTAAACCCGGTGAGGGTCCACCTGACGCCGCCGCTGACGCTGTCCGCATGTCCAACCTGTATGGCATCCAGATCTCCTCGCAGCTGGCCAACAAGGAGGCTCCCGGGGTCCCCAAGACCACCACTGTGTCCCGCGGGGCCCCCGAGGACGGTCGCTGCTCGGGCCGAGGGCTGCGGTCCCACTCCCATCTGGCTGTGGGTTTGGAGGGGGTCCGGTCGGACCTCCAGGCCTCGGTGCTGCGGAACGTCTGCTCCGTAGCGTCCGGAGATGACTCTGATATCTCCGCTCGCATCAAGCAGGAGCGTGTGGAGGAGGAGGAGGATGGTGAGGGTGAGGAGGGGGCAGGGACCCCGTCTCCAGGCCAGGGCTGCAGTCCTGGTCAGGGGCCCCTGTTCAAGAACCGGGCCCCAGTCCTGCTGTGCCCTCGCTGTGGCGAGCGCTGCTCCTCGCCAGAGGGGCTGCGGGACCACTTGTTCAGCCATGCCCTCGACCCCACCCGCCTCATGGGGGGAGTGTCACAGGGTGGAGAGGTGGATGCCACGACAGAAGAGGGGCCCCCAGGGGCCCAGGAGCAGCTGGATGCTGGCTGTCTGGAGGAGGCGCTGAGGCAAAGCCGGGCACTTGCTGACCAGCTGGCAGCCGAACTGCGGAGGAGCCGGGGGAGCAGCGTGGGTGGAGAAGGAGGGGGAGGGAGCCCCGCCCCCATTGCCGCCACCGTCCTCCACTCACGCAAACGTAAGATCGCCTGCGCCGTCTGCAGCCTGCGCTTCACCCACAAGAGCCAGCTGCAGGAGCACATGTACACCCACACTGGCAAACCGGGCCGCCCCCACCGCTACAACCGCCTCTGCAGCCCGCTCTTCCAGGGCTCCGCCCACTTCTGTGAGGGTGGGGCCGAGCCGGGCAGCGTCTCTGCTGCCACCACGGCACTCTCGGAGGACATCAACAGGGACGCTCAGGACAACGGCAGCTCCGGATACTCCCTGGACTCTGAGGTCTCCCAGGAGAGCATCGACGGCATCCCCATCGAGTGATGTCATCAGTGACCTCATGACCGTGGCCATGTTGTCCTGATGTGTGTAAATCAGTCATGTGATCATGCTGACTCTCATCGGTAACCGGTTTGAACTGGTTTGGGTTTCTGGTGGACTGTTTTCTCTGACAATGCGATTGATGGATTAGAAGATGACCAGCAGGTATGGATGAGAACCGTCCTCCACCTGATCAGATGCTACCCCTGATGATGGACATGTGGAGGGTAATGATGGTGGTGCAGTGAACTCATGAACATTCAATAACCAGAGATGTCAGTCATCTGACGGTGGTGGTCTCAGTATGAAGCAAATACAACCTCAGATAGTGTTTTTATTTATTGTAGCCAGTGTTTCTTCAAAGGTTGTGGCGCTCAGGTGGTTACATGACGAGTCAAAAACACCTTCTAGTTCCTGTTGTTCTCACAGACTTCTCCGCTTACCACTCAGGGCCCAGATTCTCCCAACGTGTAAGAGTTACGTGAAGCCAGTTGATTTTGAGCTGCAGTCAATCTGGTTGACTTCATCTCTCCTCTACGAGCCTTCACTCCAGATACCTGCAATAGGTGAAGCAAACCTGAAATGGAGCCATTTACTGTCATTTCACCTCTATGTTCATTCTCCCACTGAATTAAGCTCCTTTTCAATGAAGCGCCTCTGAGGCTGTAGTCAGTCCAGCACCACCTGAAGGTGAAAAATTATATTCCACTTGAAGTTCAGATGCCATTACAATTTATGTAACACATGGGCCTACAGAGAGGCGTCGGCCCGTGGATCAGGGAGTTGGTCCTAAACCGGCAGGACGATCCTCCTGACCAGCAGGACGATCCTCCTGACTAGCAGGTTGATCATCCTGACCAGCAGGTTGATCCTCCTGACCAGCAGCTTGATCCTCCTAACAAGCAAGTTGATCATCCTGACCAGCAGGTTGATCATCCTGACCAGCAGGTTGATCCTCCTGACCAGCAGCTTGATCCTCCTAACAAGCAAGTTGATCCTCCTGACTAGCAGGTTGATCCTCCTGACCAGCAGCTTGATCCTCCTAACAAGCAAGTTGATCATCCTGACCAGCAGGTTGATCCTCCTGACCAGCAGCTTGATCCTCCTAACAAGCAAGTTGATCATCCTGACCAGCAGGTTGATCCTCCTGACCAGCAGGTTGATCCTCCTGACTAGCAAGTTGAGAGGCAGCTAGAGTGGACCAAATGATTGTTGATCAGCATTTCTAGGTATGTAGACAGTTGTTGGGAGATCATTATACCACTGAACTGAACAAGACAAAATGCATCAGAATCTTTTCTTAATTCGGTTTTACCTGCTACTTCCCCCCTTTGTTCTGGGGGAGCTGCAGGTGCCATGTTAGAAGATGGAGTCGGGGGTGCGCTCCCATGGAGGACACATTGGACGTTTAAGGTTCATCTGGCTGCAGGTTTTAGTTCCAACCATGGAGCATCACAGCTGACTGGTTTCATTCAATCAACTGAACTGGCCTGAACTATGACCTTTACTAAAGACAACTAGTTGACTGACTAAAACCAGTCAGCTGTGATGCTGCTGGTTGGAACTATTACCTGCAGCCACACGGCCCTTTAACGGAGCAGTTTGACACCTGTTCATCAGCTCCACCAGCTCGGCCACTGACTGACCTCAGGGGTCGTCCACGCTGGTCTAGGTCTCAGTCAGGAATCTCTGGACCGGGTCCTGCTGTTGTCTCTGCTTCCTCCTCAGCCGCCCTTCCTTAATCTGGACCAGCCACCGGTACTCCTCGCCCGGGTCACCTGCACCACAGTCACATGGTGGTCCTGGGAAGGGAATCTAGTGGTGGTCCCAGTTTGGATTCTGAGTCTGGCTGTGGCTCAGGTTCACGTCCAACTTATTGTCATTGAAATGAGGCTCTCTCTTTACCTTCGATGTCTCCGGCTGTCTTTGCCTCCAAGGTTCCGCGTTTGATCATTAAATCTGAATCTTCATTGGCCAACAGTATAACATCTGGTCTTTGTGTCCTAATTGGTGACTGGTCAAACTACTAATTGGTTTCAGGTTGAAGCAGTAGACGCACCTTTGTGATTTTCAGATGGACTGACAAACATTTATGAAGTCATAGCGCATGCATTTTTTAAATCTTTTAATAGGTTACAGGATGAAATCATGCTCCTATGGCCGCCTGTTCAAATTTAAGGTGTGGTTTATATTTTTCACAGATTTCAGTGGCATTCACAAGTGTTACGTTAGAACGAACGGCTACAGGTGACATCACGGTTGGGTCCACCTCCTTTCTTGAAAGAATCGCCCCTCTTTGATAAGACCGCCTCCATTACAGGCGTATCTGAGAGTATGTGATTGGGCAGGGGTGTGTAAATACTAACTTATGAACAATGGGAGGATCAGGCCCTCAGTGAAGTGGTTATTCTGTCCTGTAGGTGGTGCAGCTGCATCAGGATCAGTGCTCCATTCAGTCAATGATGAAAACTGAAGTGTTTCAGCGTTCATGAACCCTGTAGAGAACGTTAACGCTCATATGGACGCAGACTTAAATCATGTCCTTTTAAACACGAGAGTCATTGGAAATGGAATGTGTTTATCTTAATTGATGGACATTTTGCATATTTAATTTTCAGATTGTGTTTCTTAAAGTGTCAGCCTATTAAATGGACTTGATCAGCTGACAGACACCCAGCAGAGACTCTGGTCGTCATTGAGACACTGATGATGTCATCAAGCTGTGGTGGATTCCCGTTGGAGGTTTCTGATCACAGAGAAGATGCAGTTGACTGCAGCTTCAGTGAACATCCAACATCAGACTGATGTTCACAGGGAACAGAAGAGCTGATTTATGTCTCAGCAGCAGCATTTAAAAAAACAAGAAGGTTCCTGGTTCAGTAGGAACCTTCAGGGTTCAGCAGGAACCTTCGGGGTTTAGTGGGAACCTTAAGGGTTCAGCAGGAACCTTCGGGGTTTAGTGGGACCCTTCAGGGTTCAACAGGAACCTTCTGGGTTTAGGAGGATCCCTCTGGGTTCAGGGTTCAGCGGGAACCTTCGGGGTTTAGTGGGAACCTTCAGGGTTCAACAGGAAACCTTCGGGGTTTAGTGGGAACCTTCAGGGTTCAACAGGAACCTTCGGGGTTCAGCAGGAACCTTCAGGGTTCAACAGGAACCTCCAGGGTTCAACAGGAACCTTCGGGGTTCAACAGGAATCTTCGGGGTTTAGTGGGAACCTTCAGTGTTCAACAGGAACCTTTAGGGTTTAGCGGGAACCTCCAGAGTTCAGCAGGGTTTTCTCCTGGTCCTCTGTCTTCCTCACTCAGTCCAAAAATATGCATGTCAGCTGAACTGGTGGTTAACTGGTGACTTTAAGTTACCTGCGGGACTGACTGTGTGCCCCAGGTGTGGCCCAGGTGTGGCCCAGGTGTTGTCCAGGTCTGGCCCAGGTGTGGCCCAGGTCTGGCCAGGTGTGGTCCAGGTGTTGTCCAGGTCTGGCCCAGGTGTGGTCCAGGTGTTGTCCAGGTGTGGCCCAGGTGTTGTCCAGGTCTGGCCCAGGTGTGGTCCAGGTGTTGTCCAGGTGTGGCCCAGGTGTTGTCCAGGTCTGGCCCAGGTGTGGTCCAGGTGTGGCCCATGTCTGGCCCAGGTGTTGTCCAGGTCTGGCCCAGGTGAGGTTCAGGTGTGGCCCAGGTGTGGACCTCACCAGAACATTCTACCAGCCACTGGAGACAGATGGTTCAGAGATGGTTTCTCAGAGGAATCACTGAACCAGACTGTTCCCAGGTCTGGCCCAGGTGTGGTCCAGGTGTGGTCCAGGTGTGGTCCAGGTCTGGCCCAGGTGTGGTCCAGGTGTGGACCACACTCAGTGAGTCTGGTCTGCAGTCAGAGCTCTGATCTTCCTGGTGAAGCTAGAGGAACCTGAGGCTGGAGACCTCAGTCCTCTTCCCAGTCCCAAGATCCTTCCTGAAAGCAGCTAGAACCATCTAGAATGACTTGTTGAAGAAACTTAGATGGGATCAGTGGTGGAGCTTCTACCTGGGAGGTCTGGGTTGATCCCAGATGTGTCAGGAGGAGCAGAAAACAAATTACCTCCACAGATTAATAAACTATTATTGAGTTGAATTAAATTCCAGTCAGATAGATGGACTCACATCTGCCTCCAGGATACTGGTCTACAGAGGAGCTCATGGTCCCCTGATCATCACAGCTCCATGGTGCATGACAGCAGGTCTTCCTGCTGGTCTCCAACATGGTTCTGGTCTCTGGTCTCTTCTGTCCAGAGAACGTTGTTCCAGAAGTCTGCTGTTATGTTCAGATGCACTTTAGTGAACCTCAGTGGTGCCTTCCATGATCCATTTTTTTCCTGGAAACTCTTCTGACCGTGCTGGACTTTAAAATCTATCATCTTCAGTGAGGCCTGGTGGCTCTGAGGTGGAGCTCCTGGGGTTATATTTAGGATTTTGGGGGCAAATCAACTCCTGGAAAGGTCAAGATCTAGGTCCCCCTCAGCTCAGTTAGCACTGGCTAGCTGTTTTAGCCTAGCTCACACTAAGCTACAATGCTAACTTGCGTTACCCTGTTCCAGGTGTTGTTTCCGTAGCAACATCTAACTGGCCCTTCTGTTCAGTTAGTCTTTGGTCCCGCCTACCTGACCGAGCCCCCGCCCACATTCAGAACCAGGAGGAGGTCCCACAGAGGGATCCTCCCACACCGAGCAGCCAACACACCACTTTCCTCTTTTCTTTCTGTCCCTCTCTACCTTCTTCCTGGGTTTGTTCATTCCTTCCTTCCTTCATTCCTTCCTTCCTTCCTTCCTTCTTCCAGCAGAGGTCCTCATCCAGAGCTTTGTGGTACTCCTCAGCTGGTCCATCCAGGAGCCTCTGAGTCCAGAGATGTCTCCTTTGGACAAATGATTCATAGAATCCAAGGCAGTTTAGTTGTCCTTCAGTTCTGCAGTTCCATGAAATAAACGTGTTTCTGATGTTCTGGTCAGAGAAGATCAAGGGTTAGACGGTCTGAACAGCAGTCAAGCTAATGAAGCTGCTCACCAACACTAACTCCTCAGCTTCTGACTGAAGGAGCTGCAGGTCTGAGCTGGAGATGTTTCTGAAAACATTAAGAGAAGATGGTTCTGCCTGTGGAGGAACATCTGAGGAACATCTGAGGAACATTTAAGGAGTCTGAACTTCTTCATCCTCCGTCTCCGTTTATCCCTTTAATCCTGTTTTGGACCCAGCGCTGGTCTCCAGATGATCAGTGACTGTGATGAGTCTGTCAGGATCTGGTTCAGAATCAGACTTCTCTGCTGTCCCCTCTGAGGTCATGTGACTGATCCATTGATCCCTGATCAACGGGATCAATGATGAACATGTGGCTGTCTTTGTCGTGTCTCACTGTGAACAGCAGCTGCTGTTTTTCTACATGTTTGTTTTTATCGATGGAATCAATGTTTTGTAAATAAATGTCTTTTTTCCACCAATCATGTCCCAGTTTCTTCACCTGATCAATGATCACTCTGATGTGAGATAAATGATCCGTCCTGCTGCAGTTAAGTCATTCATGATAGAAGAATTAAACATCTGATCTTTAATGGAAACTGACATGAATTTAAATTCAACACATTCAATATTTTTTAATGAATCAGTGAAGAAACATTTATCTCCTTCCAGACTTCTTCAGTTTCTGCTGTTTATTTAAACTTACATGTTTCAGATAAACTCGTTTAACCTAACACCTGAACATCTAACCAGACCAGCTGGAAGAATCTGGAAGATTCTTTTACGAGGGTTAATATCAACTTTTTCAGGTCAACAGGCTCAAGTCTCGGTGAAGTCACACGTTCTTGGTGTAAAAGGTCCAGTTTGGGTAGCCCTGATCCTCTTTATATGCTTCTTCAAGTCTAAAATCAGCAAATTAATGACTGTCCAGGTCATGTGACCTCTGGCACCACCTCTCTCCCCAGTGGAGCCGGGACGCTAACTCAGGACCTGGTCCTAACTGGGGACCTGGTCCTAACTGGGGACCTGGTCCTAACTGGGGACCCGGTCCTAACTCAGGACCCTGGTCCTAACTCGGGACCTGGTCCTAACTCGGGACCTGGTCCTAACTCAGGACCTGGTCCTAACTGGGGACCTGGTCCTAACTCAGGACCTGGTCCTAACTCGGGACCTGGTCCTAACTCAGGACCTGGTCCTAACTCGGGACCTGGTCCTAACTCAGGACCTGGTCCTAACTGGGGACCTGGTCCTAACTGGGGACCCGGTCCTAACTCAGGACCTGGTCCTAACTCAGGACCTGGTCCTAACTCGGGACCTGGTCATAACTCAGGACCTGGACCTAACTCAGTACCTGGTCCTAACTCGGGACCTGGTCCTAACTCAGGACCTGGTCCTAACTCGGGACCTGGTCCTAACTCAGGACCTGGTCCTAACTACAGATCTGGTCCTGACTCAGGACCTGGACCTAACTCTGTAATTGGACCTAACTCAGGGCCTGGTCCTAACTCAGGGCCTGGTCCTAACTCAAGACCTGGTCCTGACTCAGGACCTGGACCTAACTCAGGACCTGGTCCTAACTGAAGACCTGGACCAAACTCAGGATCTGGTCCTAACTCGGGATCTGGCCCTAACTCAGGACCCGGTCTTAACTCAGTACCTGGTCCTAACTACAGATCTGTTCCTAACTCAGGACCTGGTCCTAACTCGGGACCTGGTCCTGACTCAGGACCTGGTCCTAACTCGAGACCTGGTCCTAACTCGGGACCTAGTCCTAACTCAGACCTGGTCCTAACTCGGACCTGGTCCTGACTCAGGACCTGGTCCTAACTCGGGACCTGGTCCTAACTCGGGACCTAGTCCTAACTCAGTACCTGGTCCTAACTACAGATCTGGTCCTGACTCAGGACCAGATCTGTAGTTAGGACCAGGTCCTGAGTTAGGACCAGTCCTAACTCAGGACCTGGTCCTAACTCGGGACCTAGTCCTAACTCAGTACCTGGTCCTAACTACAGATCTGGTCCTGACTCAGGACCTGGACCTAACTCTGTAATTGGACCTAACTCAGGACCTGGTCCTAACTGGGGACCTGGTCCTAACTCAGGACCTGGTCCTAACTCAGGGTCCTAACTCAGGGCTGGTCCTAACTCAGGACCTGGTCCTGTCCTCAGGACTGGACCGAACTGGGACCTGGTCCTAACTCGGGACCTGGTCCTAACTGGGGACCTGGTCCTAACTCAGGACCTGGTCCTAACTCGGGACCTGGTCCTAACTCAGGACCTGGTCCTAACTGGGACCCGGTCTAACTGGACCTGGTCCTAACTCAGGACCTGGACCTAACCTGGACCTGGACCTAACTCAGGACCTGGTCCTAACTCGGGACCTGGTCCTAACTCAGGACCTGGTCCTAACTCTACCTGGGACCTGGTCCTAACTCTGGACCTGGACCTAACTCAGGACCTGGTCCTAACTCCTGGACCTGGTCCTGGACTGGCCCTAACTCAGGGGTCTAACTGACCTGGACCTGGACCTACTCTCTAACTGAAGACCTGGACTCAAACTCAGGACCTGGTCCTGGTCCTAACTGGACTGGTCCTAACTCAGGACCTGGTCTAACTCAGTACTGGTCCTAACTCAGACCTGGTCCTAACTCCTGGACCTAACTCAGGACTTGGACCTAACTCTGTAACTGAACCTAACTCAGGACCTGGACCTAACTCAGGACCTGGACCTAACTCAGTACCTTGTCCTAACTCGGGACCTGGACCAAACTCAGGACCTGGTCCTAACTGGGGACCTGGTCCTAACTCAGGACCTGGTCCTAACTCAAGACCTGGACCGAACTCAAGACCTGGACCGAACTCGGGACCTGGACCTAACTCAGGACCCGGTCCTAACTCAGGACCTGGTCCTAACTCGGGACCTGGTCCTAACTCAGGACCTGGTCCTAACTCAAGACCTGGACCGAACTCAAGACCTGGACCGAACTCGGGACCTGGACCGAACTCGGGACCTGGTCCTAACTCAGGACCCGGTCCTAACTCAGGACCTGGTCCTAACTCGGGACCTGGTCCTAACTCAGGACCTGGTCCTAACTCGGGACCTGGTCCTGACTCAGGACCTGGTCCTAACTCGAGACCTGGTCCTAACTCGGGACCTAGTCCTAACTCAGTACCTGGTCCTAACTCAGGACCTGGTCCTAACTCGGGACCTGGTCCTGACTCAGGACCTGGTCCTAACTCGGGACCTGGTCCTAACTCGGGACCTAGTCCTAACTCAGTACCTGGTCCTAACTACAGATCTGGTCCTGACTCAGGACCTGGACCTAACTGTGTAATTGGACCTAACTCAGGACCTGGTCCTAACTGGGGACCTGGTCCTAACTCAGGACCTGGTCCTAACTCAGGGCCAGTCCTAACTCAGGGCCTGGTCCTAACTCAGGGCCTGGTCCTAACTCAGGACCTGGTCCTAACTCAGGACCTGGTCCTAACTCGGGACCTGGTCATAACTCAGGACCTGGTCCTAACTACAGATCTGGTCCTGACTCAGGACCTGGACCTAAATGGGACAGTCCTGAATGAATGAAATCATCATTTACAAACTGCTGTTTGAATTAACTCAGGTGATCTTTTTCTGACATTAAAATGAGTTTGATCTGAAACGTAAGTTTGACAGAACAGCAGAAATCTAGAAGCAGATAGACAGCATGACAATAACGATGACAGTAGAAGCATCAATCCATAAATAATCACAGAAAACTTTAATTAAAAATAATGAATAAAACTGTAAGAGGCCATCGACAAGGTCCAAGTAGCACCACAGCTGAACAGCTGCTTCAGGTCTTTCTTTAAAAATTGTAAATGTCACAGTTGGAGCTCTACCCTCATTTATCATGGAACCATCAAAACTTTAAACAGGTCCTGACTCGTTTCAACTATTAACATAAAATTACAACTTTATGTCACAACATCAAAGGGTCTCCACACAGGACCAAGAACATCTGCAGTTCCTCTACCGACCACTCGAGGCTGCAGTTCCTCTACCGACCACTACAGGCTGCAGTTCCTCTACCGACCACTAGAGGCTGCAGTTCCTCTATTGACCACCAGAGACTGACTGACTGAGTTTTGTCTCCATAGATGACAGATGTCTCCAGGTGGGGGCGGGTCGGTCGCTGCCTGTCTTGTATTGAGCAGAGATGAAGACGATGCTTCAGAAGCCTGTGGGCAACATCATTGGGGTCATGTGGTCCGATATGGAGAGAGGTCATCATGAGGTCATTGGGGCGTCCAGGTGCCTCTGACGAGGTCAACTTCAATGAACAGGAGTGAATGAGGCTAACGACTCAGTTAATTATTTCCATCTGGATATCAGCAATTAAACATCTGACCCCGATGGTTGTGAGAGTTCAGAGACCTTCTGAAGGAGGACTGTGATAAATCCTGGATGGATCACAGAGAAGGTTCTCATCATAGACGTCACAGAGAGTTAAATATGACTTCCCAGAAGTGAAACAATGTAGAAAATATCAGTTTCAACCTCCTACATTGGAGACAGAGTTCTTGGTGGAGCAGCACGCTGATCAACTTCACTTGGATCAATTACTACAAAGATCACATTTAAGCCTGATAATTCTGAAATATTTCTAAAATTCCCAACGAAAGAAAAGAGATGCTGGCATCAGAAAGAACTGAAAGAAGGACGGATCAGGGAAGAGCAGGTCTGGAGCTTTAGTCAGGATGGTTGTTCTGAAGAACATCTGATGTTGAGCTGCAAACAGACAAACATTAAAGGCACCATATGTAGGAATTACACCTGGAAATATATATTCTTTAAAATGGGGTAACTTTCTGCAAAAACTGACAGATCTGAAATGATCTAAAACATCTGAGATGTTTTAATTCTTCAGAATTAATATCTACATTAAATTCTGAATTTAAGGATTTATAGAGAAGAAACTGCCACTTCAGATATTCACAAATTTAACATCTAACCCTCAGATATTCAATAACAGTATTATTTTCTTTTGTGGAGTCAACTAGGGGTTTTATAAATTTCACTTTATGAACTCACAAATTTAAAAAAGAAAAACAAACTTTACAAAGACTGGACCCCTCACCCTGCAGCTGGACCCCCACCCTGCAGGTGGACCCCAACCCTGCAGGTGGACCCCCCACCCTGCAGCTGGACTCTAACCCTGCAGCTGGACCCCCCACCCTGCAGCTGGACTCTAACCCTGCAGCTGGACCCCCACCCGGCAGCTGGACCCCCCACCCTGCAGCTGGACTCTAACCCTGCAGCTGGACCCCCACCCTGCAGCTGGACCCCCCACCCTGCAGCTGGACCCCCACCCGGCAGCTGGACCCCCCACCTGCAGCTGGACTCTAACCCTGCAGCTGGACTCTAACCCTGCAGCTGGACCCCTCACCCTGCAGCTGGACCCCCACCCTGCAGCTGGACTCTAACCCTGCAGCTGGACCCCCACCCTGCAGGTGGACCCCAACCCTGCAGGTGGACCCCCCACCCTGCAGCTGGACTCTAACCCTGCAGCTGGACCCCCACCCTGCAGGTGGACCCCCCCACCCCTGCAGCTGGACTCTAACCCTGCAGGTGGACCCCAACCCTGCAGCTGGACCCCCCAGCTACAGCTGGACTCTAACCCTGCAGCTGGACCCCCACCCGGCAGCTGGACCCCCCACCCTGCAGCTGGACTCTAACCCTGCAGCTGGACCCCCCACCCTGCAGCTGGACCCCCCACATGCAGCTGCAGCTGGACTCTAACCCTGCAGCTGGACCCCCCCACCCTGCAGCTGGACCCCCCACCCTGCAGCTGAATGATCTGAGTCTCTGTAAAGACCTGGAGACAATTGACATTGGAGCTTTGACAACTGTCCTGTCTGAACTGGGACCAAATGTCCTCGACGCTGAAGGAGGATCAGCTCCAACTCTCAGCAGGTAAACAAACGCTGGTTCTGGTACACATCGGAGGCCACGCCCATAATTCACACAAGGCCTCATGGGAATAAGGTGGATGAACGTACATTTACTTTATAAAATAAAATCTATAAAATCCAGAACTTCTAACTTCATACATTCAGGTAGTTTTGATGTGACTTTATAAATGTAAATGTTCATGGAGCTCCTCTGGGGTTCCTGGGGGGAACCTCTGGACCTCCATGTGGACGCAGATCTGACTGGACCTTCTGGAGAAGAACTTCTTCTGCCAGGAAACATTTGAACAGGTTCAGGAGCTCCACATTTACCTGCCGGCGGCGTGGTTTCACCTGCGAGACTGACTCCTCAGGAGGAAGCGGCGAGCGCTCTGGACCGTGTTCTGAAACACACGCAAACAACACATTTCAGACACCCGTGGAGAACAACACATCAGCTGCTGGTCCATGAACCTCAGCAGAACCTGAACTCTGCCTGAGACCTGAGCTGCACTCCGATTGGATGGCTGCGGTGGTGAGTAACAGTAACTGGACTGCATGTGGAGCTCAGGCTCCACCCCTTTGACCTCTGACCTGACCAGCAGAACAACGGTGATCAGCTGATTCACCATCTTTCAGTCTGACATCTGAAAGACGAGCTGAGACTTTACAACAACATCTGTAAACATCTGGTAAAGACCTCCATCAGCATGGCCACAGTCATTGGCCCCACTCCTCCTGGAACAGGTGTGATGAATCCTGCCCTCTGATTGGCTGAGGTGTAGTGAACGTCTCCGACCACCCGTTTACCGCTCGCCTTTGTCTCATCTGTAGGTCAGAGGTCAGAGGTCAGACGGAGCAATGACACAGATGAACATGTGACTGATCAATGAGCTTGTTGATTGAACCTGGGACGTGATTGATGCCACAGTCGATGACCACAGCCCCCTCCTTCACCCACTCTCCCCTCACCATCTCTGCTCTGCCGGCCCCCACCACCAGGATCTCAGCCCGGCCCACCTGAAGACAGGACACGTGTCATAGGACAATCAATGCTCATCATTTCAGAGTGAACACAAGTGTAAATATAATATTAATGTTTTCATTTCATCATGATCATCTTCAACAGCAGCAGCCAGATCAATAAAGCTGCTACATTCTTGTCCTGTTAGGAGGCGTGGCTTTGGGAGAGAGGCAGGCGTGGCTGTGGGAGTGAAGGAGGGACTGTGGGGGTGAAGGAGGTGTGGCCGTGTGAGTGTAGGAGGAGTGGCTATAGGAGTGTAGGAGGTGTGGCTATGAGGGTGGGTGGGCACCTGTTCAGGGAGGTCGACCGTCTTTGAGTGACAGGTCGTCACGGTTGCGTGGTTCCACAGCAGCAGGTCGTGCATCGGAGCGCCAACGATTTTACTGCGACCAATGACGACGGCGTGTTTTCCCGCCACAGACACACCTGGACAGGAACAGGAAGTTGACAGGAGCTCAGACATGGACGAGTCAGCAGATTTAGTTCCTAACCCTAACCCTGCAGAGTGACTAACCCAACCCTTGACACAGCTGCAGTAGATCCATGTAGTTCCTCCCTGTGTTGGGTTAGGGGGTGGAGTTAAGCAGAGCAGGTTGTGTTACTGCCACCTTTATTTCACCTGAGAGTTGAATAAAGCCACATCTGCTGGTGTCTTTTCTATGTCCAATATTTCTAAGTTTCCGGGTCTCCTTGTTTGGAACTGCTACTCTCCAGAAAGGTGACATTCAGCTAACTCTACCTTCCACCTTCTGGGAAGGTGGTTGAGGGACATCCCTCCATCCTGTAACCGAGGGCAACGTCAGAGAGTTTCTACCAACATTCTGGTCACGTCTTAGCAGCAGATTGAACCCAGTTCAGTTACATCACTGTGATGTCACAGATCACAGACAACATCTCATTACAGAATGATGGCCTAGTCCTCCTTAACCCCAGTCCTGGCCAGACCTCACCAAACATGCTGCACTGGTGTCTACCACCAAAACAGAGAGGGGTCCTGCAAGGAGCTCCAACCCCGCCCTGCTCAGGTGAATCCTCTGAGTAGTCTGGTGGACCTCTTAACGGTTTTAAACTCTTAGTTTAAAGATTAAAGAATGTGGAAATCTACTCAGTTAGCTCATCTGATGCAGTGAACGTCAATAAATTACACCTGCAGGAAAACCTCCATATTTATAAAAACTGTTTCAATTTATATCTGCCAATTAATTAACCATCATGAAAATAAGAAGAAGAGGTTCGCAGAGACTCAACTGGGGGTAAATTAGTGGTGTAATAAAATTATAACTGAGGAACTGCAGCCTCTAGTGGTCTACGGAGGAACCGCAGCCTCTAGTGTCAGTAGAGGAACTGCAGCCTTTAGTGTCAGTAGAGGAACTGCAGCCTTTAGTGGTCGGTAGAGGAACTGCAGCCTCTAGTGGTCGGTAGAGGAACTGCAGCCTCTAGTGGTCGGTAGAGGAACTGCAGCCTCTAGTGTTCGGTAGAACTGCTAGTGTCAGTAGAGGAACTGCAGCCTCTAGAGGTCGGTAAAGGAACTGCAACCTCTAGTGTCAGTAGAGGAACTGCAGCCTCTAGTGGTCGGTAGAGGAACTGCAGCCTCTAGTGGTCGGTAGAGGAACTGCAGCCTCTAGTGGTCAGTGGAGGAACTGCAGCCTCTAGTGGTCAGTGGAGGAACTGGGTCTCAATTTTTTTCTCTTTCAGTTCATTGTGATTTATCAAAGCCACGTTCAAAGCTGTTTGTTCCCAGTGTTCCCCGTATTATTCCCAGTATTCCTGGTGTTCCCAGTGCTTCACCTGTCTGTCTGATGAGCTCCATGCAGCCGTTGGGGGTGCAGGGGATGAAACAGTCATTCAGATCTCCTCGTGAAAGTTTCCCAGCGTTGATACAGCTGAGACTGCAGACAGACAGAGATAATATTACCTGTTGGGGTGTGGGGGGGTTGTGGGAGGGGGTCATTTGCATCTGTTGCATCCAAAATATTTTTAGTGTAAAATTTTGACTTTAATAAAATCATAACTTTTGACAAAATTACACTTCAAGATTTTTGTTGCAAAATCTGATCTGACAGAATAATAAATATGCTCTGGTCTCCAGGTGAAAAATTTCTTCTGATCTCCAGGTGAAACATCTGCTCAGGTCTCCAGGTGAAACATCTGCTCAGGTCTCCAGGTGAAACATCTCCTCTGGTCTCGAGGTGAAACATCTGCTCTGGTCTCCAGGTGAAACATCTGCTCTGGTCTCCAGGTGAAACATCTGCTCAGATCTTCTGGTTCCACTCAGCACCTCAGCGGTTTGGGTTTGTGACGTCAGAACCGACTCCAACAGGGTCGTGTTCTAGTTTTTGACCCAGTGGAAGCACCTGAGGGAAGGTTGGAAACAGGAACCATGTGGTCACTGACCCGTCCACGTCCTTGTCTGGGGACACGGCGTTGGTGACGAGTTCAGTGTCCATGTGGTTGATGGAGTCCAGAGGCAGCTGGACAATCAGACCGTGGACAGACGGGTTCTCGTTGACGGACATGATGCTCCGCAGCACCTGTGGGATGACAGGAAACAGGAAGTGGTCAGTCCTCAGATGATGAGCGACGGTCAGAGACGATGAAGAAACTCCTCCCACCTCGTCCTGAGTCGCCGTGGTCGGCAGCCGCACGTGTTTGGCATCGATGCCGATCTGCAGAGGAAGCTGAGAGTCAGATTTCTGCTTTCAACTGCTTTAACTTTTACAGTTACCTGTTACCTGTCTCTCTGCGACTAACGGGCCTTAGCTAGTCACCACAGGTATACCAGGTCACCACAGGTAAACCAGGCCACCACAGGTAAACCAGGTCACCCTAGGTAAACCAGGTAACCCCAGGTAAACCAGATAAACCAGGTAAACTGGGCCACCACAGGTAAACCAGGTAACCCCAGGTAAACCAGGTCACCACATGTAAACTGGGACACCCCAGGTAAACCAGATCAGCACATGTAAACCAGATCACCACAGGTAAACCAGGTAACCCCAGGTAAACCTAGATAAACCAGGTAAACTGGGCCACCACAGGTAAACCAGGTAACCCCAGGTAAACCAGATAAACCAGGTAAACCAGGTCACCACATGTAAACCAGGTCACCCCAGGTAAACCAGGTCACCACAGGTAACCACAGGTAAACCAGACCGTCCTTCCAGTCAAACCCAGAACTGGTACCAGTGGTCTCTTGGTTCAGTCAACAGCACACGTCATGTATCAATAACAGAATACTCTTAGCATCACGTTGCTTGGCTCCCTGATAACATGTTAAACTGTGAGTTTATGGTGATTATATATTTATTTCTCTATTTAATCATGAGTACCGTAACCTGACTCCACCCACCAGCCTGTTAAGGTTCAGCTCTATCAGATCTGACTCCACCCACCAGCCTGTTATGGTTCAGCTCTATCAGATCTGACTCCACCCACCAGCCTGTTATGGTTCAGCTCTATCAGATCTGACTCCACCCACCAGCCTGTTATGGTTCAGCTATAAGATCTGACTCCACCCACCAGCCTGTTATGGTTCAGCTCTATCAGATCTGACTCCACCCACCAGCCTGTTATGGTTCAGCTCTATAAGACCTGACTCCACCCACCAGCCTGTTATGGTTCAGCTCTATAAGACCTGACTCCACCCACCAGCCTGTTATGGTTCAGCTCTATAAGACCTGACTCCACCCACCAGCCTGTTATGGTTCAGCTCTATAAGACCTGACTCCACCCACCAGCCTGTTATGGTTCAGCTCTATCAGATCTGACTCCACCCACCAGCCTGTTATGGTTCAGCTCTATAAGACCTGACTCCACCCACCAGCCTGTTATGGTTCAGCTCTATAAGACCTGACTCAACCCACCAGCCTGTTATGGTTCAGCTCTATCAGATCTGACTCCACCCACCAGCCTGTTATGGTTCAGCTCTATAAGACCTGACTCCACCCACCAGCCTGTTATGGTTCAGCTCTATAAGACCTGACTCAACCCACCAGCCTGTTATGGTTCAGCTCTATAAGACCTGACTCAACCCACCAGCCTGTGATGGTTCAGCTCTATAAGACCTGACTTCACCCACCAGCCTGTGAAGGTTCGGCTCTACAGGACCTGCCTCCTCCCACCAGTCTGTTAAGGTTCAGCTCTCAGATTTGACTCCTCCCACCAGCCTGTGAAGGTTCAGCTCTATCAGAATTGACTCCTCCCATCAGCCTGTTATGGTTCAGCTCTATCAGATCTGACTCCACCCACCAGCCTGTTAAGGTTCAGATCTGACTCCTCCCTCCAGCCTGTTCCAGTTTAACTCCTGAACCCCTCCAGCTGATGGTCCAGTGAAGGTTCAGCTGTTCAACCTTCATGCGTGCCAGCCAGTGAAACCAGGATCAGGTCTCTCCAGTCACTCTGGTCAGAAACCCGTTGATCTAACAGTTAGAGGATCCTCTGGATGTTTCTGTCCTGATGTTCATCAGCACGTTGGTCTTCTTTAGTCCGTTTAGGTTCTAGTTAGAACGGAGACTTCAGGAAACTGAGCTTTCTCCAGCCTGGTTTGATGAGGCCACGCCTCCTCCCCCTGGTTCGGATCAGTTCAGTAGAACAGAGGTAGCAGACCTCTGGACCTCCTGTCCAGCTCACAGGTCAGGGTCAGGGTCAGGGTCAGAGTGTCAAAGCTCCAACATGTTGGAGAAACAACATTGATGACTGTGAGCCTGATGACAGCAAACATGATGATAAAGATCAGGAGACAAACCAATCTAAATAATATTCAGCATTTCTGCTGAGTCATCTTTCACCACTGACACTGAATAAATACCAGGATGTTGTTCTGATCCAGTCTGGTTCTGGGAGCTTCTCACCTCAGCTGCAGCCTTCAGTTTGGTGCTGATGTATAAGTTAGAGTCGTCCCTGGACCCCACCTGGAACAGACACACCTAAGAGCATCAGCACAGCAGGAAAACATAGATATATACAGGTAAATCTGCAGTTCTCCAGTTTAAACTTAGATATATACAGGTAGATCTGCAATTCTCCAGGTCAAACGTAGATATATATACAGGTAGAGCTGCAATTCTCCAGGTCAAACGTAGATATATATACAGGTAGAGCTGCAATTCTCCAGGTCAAACGTAGATATACAGGTAGAGCTGCAATTCTCCAGGTCAAACGTAGATATATATACAGGTAGAGCTGCAATTCTCCAGGTCAAACGTAGATATATACAGGTAGATCTGCAGTTCTCCAGGTTAAATGTAGATATCTTACAGCGGACCTGCAGATCCTCCAGGTTAAACGTAGATATCAAACAGTAGATCTGCAGTACTCCAGTTTAATCATAGATATCTAGCAGTAGATCTGCAGGTCCTCCAGTTTAAACGTAGATATCTAGCAGTAGATCTGCAGGTCCTCCAGTTTAAACAGTAGATATCAGTAGATATCTAGCAGTAGATCTAGATCTGCAGGTCCTCCAGTTTAAACGTAGATATCTAGCAGTAGATCTGCAGTACTCCAGTTTAATCGTAGATATCTAGCAGTAGATCTGCAGGTCCTCCAGTTTAAACGTAGATATCTAACAGTAGATCTGCGGGTCCTCCAGTTTAAACGTAGATATCTAACAGTAGAGCTGCGGGTCCTCCAGTTTAAACGTAGACATCTAGACCAACCACCAACAGCTGTGAACGTTTCTCCAGCTTCAGTAACTTCCTCTGGTCCCGACCTGACTCTGGACTGGTTCTCTCCTGCAGAGAGAACTAACCCTAACCTCAACCATCAGTGAAGGTGAACCATCCAGGTGTCTCCTGGACTCCATCCCAACTCCACTGAAATGTTTTCTCTTTCATTGGTACGTCAGTATTAATCAAACAGGCTCAGACCTCCTTCTCCAATCCCTCTGGGGGAACACAGAGATCCTCAGACCAGCTGAGAGATGGAGTCTCTCCAGCAGGTTCTGGGTCTGCACCGGGGCCCCCTCCTGGTGGGACATGCCCACAACACCAGTCAAGAGAGGCCCAAACCCCTTCACTAGATGCCCAAACCCCTTCAGCTGGTTCATCTGGATGTGGAGCAGCAGCTCCAGCTTGATACCTGAACCTCTATATCGGGGGGGGGGGTCCAGGCTCCTGGACTACCCCCCACAGCATCCACGTTTAAACTGTCAAATGTCTGCTCCATGTCCACAAAACACATGTGGACTGGTTGGGTGAATTCCCATGATCTCTCCAGGACCCTAGTGAGGGTCTAGAGCTGGTACAGTGTTCCAGGACCAGGACTGAACCCACATTCTTCCTCCTGGATCTGAGATTCAACATCAATGGGACTCTGTTCTCCAGCAGACCTGCATAGACCTGACCAGGGAGGCTGAGGATTCTGGTTCTCCTGGAACTGGAACACACCCTCCAGTCCTCCTTCGTAAAAAGGGGAACCACCACCCCGGTCTGCCAGTCCAGAGGTACTGGTCCTGATGTCCAGGTGATGTTGCAGAGACGTGTCAACCAGGACAGTCATAGAACATCCGGAACCTTCAGGAACTCAGGGTGGATCTCCTCCACCCCTGGAGTCCTGCCACCATGCAGCTTCTTAACTACCTCAGTGACCTCAGCTCCAGTAATGGACCAGTCCACCTCTAAGTCCACAGACTCAGCGTCCTCTATGGAAGACATGTTGGTGGGATTGAGAAGGTCCTCCCAGTCCTCCTTCCACCTGATGTCATCTCCAGTCTGAGCCGTCTGACGGTTCACCAGAACCTTCTCAGGGCCAATCAAGTCTCTCTCCAAAACTTCTCAGCCATGTTCGTGCCTCAGAAACTGCTGAGGCTGCAGCCCACCTGGCCAGTCCCTACCTGTCTGCTGCCTCTGTAGTCCAACAGGCTCACCAAGCCTTGTAGAACTTCTTCAGCCGGCCTCCATCACCTGAGGTGTCCACCACCGGGTTTGAGGATTGCCGCCATGACAGGCACCAACGACCTTACAAATCCAGACTCATCAGACCAGACAACGTTCTCCAGTCTTCTGTGGTCCAGTTCTGGTGAGTCTGTGTTTCCTCTTCTCCAGCTGACAGCAGTGTCTCCTGCTGTGGTCTTCTGCTGCCGGAGAACATCTGCTCCAAGGTTCCAGTGTTGTTCAGACCTCGGTTGAGTTCCTGTTGTCTCCAACCAGTCTGTCCATCCTCCTCTGACCTCTGACATCAACAGCTGGACATCTCTCTCTGGGACAATCCTCTGGAAACCCTGGAGATGGTTGTGGAGAAGATCCCAGTAGATCATTCTGCTGCTGGTTTGATCTTCAGAGTCACCACGTCTACATGGATGAATGTGACTGGCTGATTAGATGTTTGTGTCAACAGCTGGACGGGTGCAGCTGCTGAAGGTGGCCGGTCTACCAACAGCAGGTGTGCAGACATTAACTGCAGTTCTGAGTCGTCTCCAGCAGGCGGAGCCACCGGCGTCTCCAGCAGGTTAATGATTACTGAGTCTGGGAGTGAATGTGCCTCCACAGGTGGCCCAGACAGGTTCAGGTCCTGCTGGTTCCGGTCTGATCCGTCCTGTTGGAGCTTCAGTGAGAACGACCAGCTGCAGTAAACAGAAGTGGCTCAGACCAGTTTACCTGCACAGGTGAACTCTCCCAGCTTCAGCTCGCCTGTCATGTCATTAAAACAGTAATTCAGCAGAATTTCATGGTTTATGTTTCATATTTAAATGAGTTTTTATAGTTTAAACAAGAAAAAAAAGGTTGAAGATGATCAGCTGTTAATAAAATCCAACAGCAGGAATGAGAAGGTCCTGGTCTGCTGAAGATCTGAGTCTCTGTCTGTGAAGCAGGTCTCTGACTCACCTGTAAGACCACCAGACTGGGTCTGAAACCAGAGAACTGGTCCTTCATGGCCTCCACCTCCGTCCTCAGCCTGTCCCTCACCAGCCTGCACACACCAGGACCACAATGAGGAGACACCCTGGGACGACTGGGAGGAACTGGGGTGACCACCTACCTGGACGTCTTGTTGCCAGAGATCACCGTTGCTACAGACCGCCTGCTTCCATGGTAACCAGAGACTCCCTGACGAAGCGAGCGGGTGACCGAAGACAACATGACTGAAAGAGAGAGAGAAACCCTTAAACACCTGAAATCACCGAAAACACCTGGATTCACATTTAAACATCTAAAAACATCTGGAATCACCCGGAAACTCCTGGAATCACCTGAAATCTGCAATTAGTATTTTTATTTTTTAAATTAATTAATTTAACACGTTTTAATTTTTTATTTTATTTCTATCTTTATCGTTTCATTTTATTTCTATTTTAATTCTTTATTTTATTGCAATTTTAATGTTTTTTCATTTCCATTTTATCTTTTCATTTTATTTATATTTTATCTTTTCATTTTATTTATTTTTTAAATTTATTTCTATTTTGATATATTTTTATTTCATTTCTATTTAGATTTTTTTTTTCATTTCTATTTTTATCTTTTCATTTTATTTATATTTTTGTCTATGTATTTTATTTTATTTTATTTTTTTATTTCTGTTTAATTTTTTTTTATTTATTTCTATTTTGGTGTATTTTTGTTTCATTTCTATTTTTGTATTTTTATTTCATTTCTATTTTTATCTTTTCATTTAATTTCCATTTTGATGTATTTTTATTTCATTTCTATTTTTGTATTTTCATTTCATTTCTATTTTTATCCATTTTCATTTTATTTCTATTTAAATGTTTTTATTTATTTCTATTTTGATGTATATTTATTTCATTTCTACTCTCATCTTTTAATTGTATTTATTCTATCATGTCTGTCCGTGCATCGCTGTGTCCTGAAGGACGTATCGGCTGAAACTTTGTGGAAACTTTTATTGACGTTTTGAAATCTTGCTGAAGTTTTGCAGCGATATGAAAATGGAAACGTGGACGAGGACACCAACTGGAACCAATAAAATAACAGGTCTGGTCTCCGGGGCCTTTGAACTGAATTGATCAGAGTCTGACAACACCATCAGGAGGTCAGAGTCACCTGAAACCCTCTGACCTCTGACCTCTGAGCAGCAGACTGATCCAGAGTCAGAGCTGACCTGCAGCCGTCAGATCAATGAGCCAAGTCAACGGTGAAGGAGGTCGTTTCCAACTCTGCTGCCAAGAACCCAGAGCAGAAGAAAAAAGCGTCCGACTGCTGATGGAGACACTAAAACTGTCACAGCTGAGAGTGTTTTCAGACTCCCATGATGCATCTCTGAGGTTCCTGTCAACGAAACCTGATCAGAGTTTTTCCAGCTGAGATGGAGGACGGTTGCAGCTCCTCCACACGTCAACCAGCAGAAACTTTCCCATGATTCATGTGTGCATGAGCAGAACAGACAGAGGGACGGAGACGGAGACAGAGACAGAGACGGACGGGTCTTACCTGACGGCGGAGAAGAGTGCGACTCACAGCTGCTGCAGATGTTTACAGACGGTCATAGGGCGGCCGGAGTGGGAGTGTCTCAGGGGAGTGGGAGTGTCTGAGGGGAGTGGGAGTGTCTGAGGGGAGTGTGTGTGTCTGAGGGGAGTGGGAGTGTCTGAGGAGAGTGGGAGTGTCTGAGGCGAGTGGGAGTGTCTGAGGGGGAGTGGGAGTGTCTGAGGGGAGTGGGAGTGTCTGAGGCGAGTGGGAGTGTCTGAGGGGGAGTGGGAGTGTCTGAGGGGAGTGGGAGTGTCTGAGGGGAGTGGGAGTGTCTGAGGGGAGTGTGTGTGTCTGAGGTGTATGGAAGCAAGACGGCGCCAAAACCTCAATAAAACCAGCCTGGTCAGCAGAGCCTCAGCTGCAGGAGTCGGTTCAGAGGTTCATGTCTGAGCTGCAACTCCTGGTTTAACAATCCTGACTGGACACCTAACAAACATCTCCAGCTCCTCCCAGACCAGACCTGTCCTGGAGGCTCCTCCCAGACCAGACCTGTCCTGGAGGTTCCTCCCAGACCAGACCTGTCCTCCAGGTTCCTCCCAGACCAGACCTGTCCTCCAGGTGCCTCCCAGATCAGACCTGTCCTGGAGGTTCCTCCAAGACCAGACCTGTCCTCCAGGTTCCTCCCAGACCAGACCTGTCCTCCAGGTTCCTCCAAGACCAGACCTGTCCTCCAGGTTCCTCCCAGACCAGACCTGTCCTGGAGGTTCCTCCAAGACCAGACCTGTCCTCCAGGTTCCTCCCAGACCAGACCTGTCCTGGAGGTTCCTCCCAGATCAGACCTGTCCTGGAGGTTCCTCCCAGACCAGACCTGTCCTGGAGGTTCCTCCCAGACCAGACCTGTCCTCCAGGTTCCTCCCAGACCAGACCTGTCCTGGAGGTCCATCTCTAAAACCAAATATCTGATCATAAGAGTTTATCTCTGCAGCCAGAACAAAGATCACCACAGAAATCCAAATAACTGATTTGACTTCAAAAGATCTTTGCAATGAAAAAATACCAAAACCAAAAAGTCACAATTTCACCACAAAAAGTTGCTAATTTTTGTCAAGAGTTATTTAAAAAAAAGAGATGAGCAAATTTACAACCTAAAATTCCATCCATCCATCCATCCATCCATCCATCCATCCATCCATCCATCCATCCATCATCTCCACCCGTTTAGTCTCTCTATCTATCTCAGAGTCTATCTCAGCACTCTCAGTCTATCTCAGCACTCTTTGGGTCTAAAGGCAGGGGTCCACCTGGACAGGTATCCAGTTAATCACAAGACAACAAAAAATTGTCATTTTAAAATTAAAATTTGCTCACAGCTTTTCAGATCTTCTACATTCACACTCCTCCACCCTCAGGTCTCCTCCACCCTCAGGTCTCCGCCACCCTCAGGTCCCTTCCACCTTTAGGTCTCCTCCACCCTCAGGTCCCTTCCACCCTCAGGTCTCCTCCACCCTCAGGTCTCCTCCACCTTCAGGTCTCCTCCACCCTCAGGTCCCCTCCACCCTCAGGTCTCCTACACCCTCAGGTCTCCTCCACCCTCAGGTCTCCTTCACCTTCAGGTCTCCGCCACCCTCAGGTGCCTTCCACCTTTAGGTCTCCTCCACCCTCAGATCACCAACACCCTCAGGTCTCCTCCACCCTCAGGTCTCCTACGTTCACACTCCAAGACCTTCAGGTCTCCTCCACCCTCAGGTCTCCTCCACCCTCAGGTCTCCTTCGTTCACACTCCAACACCCTCAGGTCTTCTCCACCCTCAGGTCTCCAGCACCCTCAGGTCTCCTCCACCCTCAGGTCTCCTCCACCCTCAGGTCTCCAGCACCCTCAGGTCTCCTCCACCCTCAGGTCTCCTCCACCCTCAGGTCTCCTCCACCCTCAGGTCTCCTCCACTCTCAGGTCTCCTCCACCCTCAGGTCTCCTCCACTCTCAGGTCTCCTCCACCCTCAGGTCTCCTCCACCTTCAGGTCTCCTCCACCCTCAGGTCTCCTCCACCCTCAGGTCTCCTCCACTCTCAGGTCTACTATATTGACGCTCTTACAGTCTAACTTCAGCTCTACTTGTCTCTAAATCAGACTGTGATGTCAGAACTGAGTCTATCCGTCTTAATGGTGACTCTATAATTTATTCATTTGTTTTTTATTTTGTAGATTTGCTGAAAGTTCAGTTTAAATGTCTCAAACATCTGAACAGAATCTTAATCAGCATAGAAACAAATAAAGATTTAAGCTGAAGCTTCTCGTTACTCTTGCTCTTCCATACATGTGTACCTGCTGCGTCACATGTTATCAGTGTTGTTTTTGTCCAAGGCCTTCCTGCTCTGAACTGAATCAAACCAGACGGATACTGGAAGGGCGGGGGGGGGGGGGGGGGGGGTCAAAGGTCCAACTGGAGGAGACTTGAGAGGGAGGGTTGTCCCTCTCAACCAATCAGGCTCTAGAGAGCTGGGGGAGCACAGCAGACAGGGAGGAGGAGGAACTTCACTCTTCTGTCAAGGAGTCATGTCCAGGTTGCATCCTGGGAGATGTAGGACAGCAGATGTTTAGTTCCTGAAGTTAACACCGAGGAAGCAGAAACATGATCAATTGGAGACATGATCAATAACACATGGAAGACACCTTTGAAAGGCTCTGAACTTTGATGACCTCCGTCCTGTCCTCCTGTCTGAACTGTGTCACACAGCAGAAACACCAGCTGTTACATAGAAATGGACGTTTGATTTCAGGTTAAAGTGACTGTAGGGATCCGTCCATGCAGCAGATGCTCTGACTGGTTTCCAGTCAGATCTGGGAGAAAAACAACCATTAGATGACTGGAACGGCACAGGAACAAAGAAAACACTGAAAATGAACAGCGACCAAGATCCACAAAGAAGAAAATAAACAGAATAAAAGTGGCCCTAACTATCTGATTACTGGAAACCAGCGTTTATAGAAAAACAGGGCCAGACCTCTGTTATCTACGTTTGATTTAACAGTAAATTACTACATTTAGGATCTTCTGGATAATTAAAAATAAAAGACATATTTATGATATACAAGGGCTACATTACATGTTAAACCAGATAATCTCAAATTTCCAGATAGATGTTCATAGGAAAACTCAACATGGACGTGTTTATAAGACTGACAGTGTGTTGGACTGCAGCAGTCAGGAAGCTCCTCTTTGTCCTCCACAACGTCAGAAGGAGCTTCACTGCAGTCTCTAATGGTCAATACAGGAACTGCAGCCTTTAGTGGTCGGTGGAGGAACTGCAGCCTCTAGTGATTATTGGAGGAACTGCAGCCTCTAGTGATTATTAGAGGAACTGCAGCCTCTAGTGATTATTAGAGGAACAGCAGCCTCTAGTTGTTGGGGGAGGAACTGCAGCCTCTAGTGGTTATTAGAGGAACTGCAGCCTCTAGTGATTATTAGAGGAACAGCAGCCTCTAGTTGTTGGTGGAGAAACTCCAGCCTCTAGTGGTGATTAGAGGAACTGCAGCCTCTAGTGGTTATTAGAGGAACTGCAGCCTTTAGTGGTTATTAGAGGAACTACGGCCTCTAGTGGTTATTAGAGGAACTGCAGCCTTTAGTGGTTATTAGAGGAACTACGGCCTCTAGTGGTTATTAGAGGAACTGCAGCCTTTAGTGGTTATTAGAGGAACTACGGCCTTTAGTTGTTGGTGGAGGAACTGCAGCCTCTAGTGGTTATTAGAGGAACTGCAGCCTCTAGTGGTTATTAGAGGAACTGCAGCCTTTAGTGGTTATTAGAGGAACTACGGCCTTTAGTTGTTGGTGTAGGAACTGCAGCCTCTAGTGGTTATTAGAGGAACTGCAGCCTCTAGTGGTTATTAGAGGAACTGCAGCCTCTAGTGGTTATTAGAGGAACTGCAGCTTCTAGTGATTATTAGAGGAACTGCAGCCTCTAGTGGTTATTAGAGGAATTGCAGCCTCTAGAGGTCGATGGAGGAACTACAGCCTCTAGTGGTTATTCAGAGGAACTGCAGCCTCTAGAGGTCGGTAGAGGAACTGCAGCCTCTAGTGGTCGGTAGAGGAACTGCAGCCTCTAGTGGTCGGTCAAGGAACTGCAGCCTCTAGTGGTCGGTAGAGGAACCGCATTCTCTAGTGGTCTATAGAGGAACCGCAGCCTCTAGTGGTAGGTCGAGGAACTGCAGCCTCTAGTGGTCGGTCGAGGAACCGCAGCCTCTAGTGGTCGGTAGAGGAACTGCAGCCTCTAGTGGTCGGTAGAGGAACCGCAGCCTCTAGTGGTCGGTAGAGGAACCGCATCCTCTAGTGGTCGGTAGAGGAACCGCAGCCTCTAGTGGTCGGTAGAGGAACCGCAGCCTCTAGGGGTCGGTAGAGGAACTGCAGCCTCTAGTGGTCGGTAGAGGAACTGCAGCCTCTAGTAAATGATAACACAGAGCTGTGGTTTCTCCTGTCTGTCCAGTCTGAGTTCAGCTGTCAATCATCACAGATTCATCTGACTGATCAACAACAGCTGATTGTTTAATAAAGTCACTAAAGCTCCCGATCAGGCTGTTGGACGGGTGAATGGAGCACCTGAAAGCATCCTGAGGTCACCTGGATGGTCTTTGATGGGATCTGTCCACGGTCCAGGTTGGTTTTACTGAGATGAAATCAGACGGAGGAAGGAGGAAGAAGTTTCTCTGTCATCTCTCCAAACCGGTTGTCTGTGGTTTCTGGAGGAATGTGGAGGATCTTCACCACTGAAGCAGTCATGCCGACCAAGGTGGTCAATCAGGTGGAGCAGCAACCAGGTACGTTTTATATTCAGGTGTGGACACAGAAGAAGGTGAAGAATGAGGATGGAACGAGGAAGAAGAGAGAAGGAACAAAGAGAGGCAGTCAAATACCAAGAGATGAACGTCATTGTGGTTAAACGGTTCAGTATGAAGAGAAACTGGCACCACCAACCCTGAGGAGGAACACCAGCTGGGACTTCTGTGTTCATGTCCAATCTGGATGAAGACCACAGGTGACTTTAAAAGGTGACCAGCGTTGGTGGAGCGTTCAGCTTCCATCCTTCCTCCTGTTCTAATAAGTTTAATTAAAGCACATTCAGTTTTCTCCATTGTAACTTTGTCCTTGTTTCTCTGAGCTCATGTCCTTGAGGAGGAACACTAAGACAACATGACTGGATGAAACTTCTCTATTTTATCGGTTTTCGTTAGATACACAGCTAAAAACAACATTCCACGCTTTATTTATCTTATTAAAAACATCTTTGATAATTAGGCATTGTTTCTTTTGAGAGAGAAGTTAAATTCCAAAACAATCCTCAGCACATTCAGTTCACCAAATGCCAGCTAAGACCTTGACTAGACCTTGACTCTAGTCAGACCAGCTCATCCAGTCCAGGCTGTAGAACAGACGTGTCATTGGGGGAGAAACAGTCTTGTGACATCAGCTGGTTCCTGTTAAAAACCTAAATAACTGAGTTCAAACCAAAACAAGCTGTTATATTCAGGTCCAGAGGACATTAAAGAGGACAGCATGAGGATCTACCGTAGACCCAAACCCAATAACGCTCCCACATACTCACCGATTCTACCTCAGTTTCTTTTTCATAATGTATTTGAGTTTGTGGCAGCCCTGGCAATTTGGTGAATCTTTTTTTTATAAGAAAAACCCTAACTGGTAAATCATTTTAAAATAATGTCAGTTAATATGAAATAAAAAATTAGAAAAGAGAGAGAGGATACAGTTTGTTAATTACCTTGGGAGAGCCAGACAAAAACCTACACAAGAATCATTATAATGATGATTATCATTACTACATTATTACTGTATTAATGAGTAAGAATGTCTTTAGAATGTGTTTGGGATGCATATTTTAGAGGATAAAATTATATTTTTATGTATTTTACCTAACCCTATCATACACAGGGTGGCTGTAGCAGCTCAGTTGGTAGAGCGGGTCTTTCAGTCACTGGTTGGAGGTTTGATCCCAGCTCCAACTGTCCACATGCCAAAATGTCCTTGGGCAAGACACTGAACCCAAACTAACCCCCAGTGGGTTGGCAGCACCTGGCATGGCAGTAGCCGCCCACTGGTGGATGAATGAGAGGCCAATGTAAACCGCTTTGAGGGCACCATGATGGTGTCTAGAAAGCGGCGTATAAATGCATTCCATTTACCATAGACCTTTTAAAACTGCGTCAATAATTCACAGATGTTTGGTATTTGAGGGGGAGGAAAGAACATAATCCCCACATTAATATATAGCATAATAAGGGAATATGAGAAAAAAAGACTCAATAAAAGTATTACTTTCTCTAACGAAAAAACCTAAAATAAGTGTAAAAAAATATGTGGGATAAAACATAAATTTGATCCAGTTTAATTTGGTCTTGTGGATCCTCCAATCTCACCAGGACAACTGAAGAGGCCAAACCGAACGACTGAAGAAGGACTGGCTAAAGTTGGACAGATGCTAGATTTACATGGATTAAAGATGTCACACTGTTTGAAGATGTGGATGACAGATGATAGACTGCAACGGAATCCACAAGACCTACAGGACACTGACTCAGGACTCTAAAGTGAGAACTGAGGTTCAGACTGACTAAAGAACCTCCCTGACTGACCACAGAACCTCCCTGACTGACCATAGAAAGTCACTGACTGACTAAAGAACCTCACTGACTGACCACAGAACCTCACTGACACAGAACCTCACGGACTGACTACAGAACCTCCCTGACTGACCACAGACCCTCACTGACACATAACCTCACTGACTGCCTACAGAACCTCACTGACTGACCACAGAGCCTCCCTGACTGACTAAATAACGTCCCTAACTGACCTCAGAACCTCACTGACTGACCACAGAACCTCCCTGACTGACCACAGAACTTCACTATCTGACTAAAGAATCTCATTGACTGACTAAAGAATCTCATTGACTGACCACAGACCACAGAACCTCATGACCGACTGACCTAAGAACTCATGACGACATGACTAAAGAACCTGACTGACTGACCTAAAACCTCACTGACTGACCACAGAACATCACTGATGACCACAGAACCTCATGACTGACCTAAGAACTGACTGACTACTAAAGAACCTTCCTGAGACATAGAACCTCATTGACTGACCACAGAACCTCCCTGACTGACCACCGAACCTCCCTGACTGACCACAGAACATCACTGACTGACACAGAACCTCCATGACTGACCAAAGAACCTTCCTGACTAACTAAAGAACCTCATTGACTGACCACAGAACCTCACTGACTGACCACAGAACCTCACAGACTGACACAGAACCTCACTGACTGACTAAAGAACCTCACTGACTGACCACAGAACCTCACTGACTGACCACAGAACCTTACTGACTGACAAAAGAACCTCACTGACAGACTAAAGAACCTCACTGATTGACCAAATAACCTCACTGACTGACCACATACCCTCACTGACTGACAACAGAACCTCACTGACTGACCACAGAACCTCCCTGATTGACTAAAGAACCTCACTGACTGACTAAAGAACCTCACTGATTGACCAAAGAACCTCACTGATTGACCAAAGAACCTCACTGACTGACCACAGACCCTCACTGACTGACTAAAGAACCTCACTGACTGACCACAGAACCTCACTGACTGACCACAAAACCTCCCTGACTGACCACAGAACCTCCCTGACTGACCACAGAACCTCACTGACACAGAACCTCACTGACTGCCTACAGAACCTCACTGACTGACCACAGAGCCTCCCTGACTGACTAAATAACGTCCCTAACTGACCTCAGAACCTCACTGACTGACCACAGAACCTCCCTGACTGACCACAGAACTTCACTAACTGACTAAAGAATCTCATTGATTGACCACAGAACCTCACTGCCTGACCACAGAACCTCACTGACTGACTAAAGAACCACAAAATCTCACTGACTGACTAAAGAACCTCCCTGACTGACCACAGAACCTCATTGACTGACCACAGAACCTCCCTGACTGACCACCGAACCTCACTGACTGACTAAAGAACCTCACTGATTGACCAAAGAACCTCACTGACTGACACAGAACCTCCATGACTGACCAAAGAACCTGACTACTAAAGAAACCCTAAAAACTCTAGACTGACCACAGAACCTCACTGAAAAAAAAAAAAAAACAAAAAAAAAAAAAAAAAAAAAAAAAAAAAAAAAAAAAAAAAAAAAAACTCACAGACTGACAAAGAACACTGACTGACTAAAGAAACACTGAACCTCACTGACTGACCACAGAACCTCACTGACTGACAAAGAACCTCACTGACTGACTAAAGAACCTCACTGACTGACCACAGAACCTCACTGACTGACCAACAGAACCTCACTGACTGACTACAGAACCTCACTGACTGACCACAGAACCTCCCTGACTGACTAAAGAACCTCACTGACTGACTAAAGAACCTCACTGACTGACCAAAGAACCTCACTGACTGACCACAGAACCTCACTGACTGACTAAATAACCTCACTGACTGACCACAGAACCTCACTGACTGACCACAAAACCTCCCTGACTGACCAAAGAACATCACTGACTGACTAAAGAACCTCACTGACTGACCACAGAACCTCACTGACTGACCACAGAACCTCCCTGACTGACCACAGAACCTCACCGACACAGAACCTCACTGACTGCCTACAGAACCTCACTGACTGACCACAGAGCCTCCCTGACTGATTAGATAACGTCCCTAACTGACCTCAGAACCTCACTGACAGACCACAGAACCTCCCTGACTGACCACCGAACTTCACTAACTGACAAAAGAATCTCATTGACTGACCACAGAACCTCACTGCCTGACCACAGAACCTCACTGACTGACTAAAGAACCTCACTGACTGACCACAAAATCTCACTGACTGACTAAAGAACCTTCCTGACTGACCATAGAACCTCATTGACTGACCACAGAACCTCCCTGACTGACCACCGAACCTCACTGACTGACTAAAGAACCTCACTGACTGACCACAGAACATCACTGACTGACACAGAACCTCCATGACTGACCAAAGAACCTCCCTGACTAACTAAAGAACCTCATTGACTGACCACAGAACCTCACTGACTGACCACAGAACCTCACTGACTGACTAAAGAACCTCACTGACTGACCACAGAACCTCACTGACTGACCACAGAACCTTACTGACTGACAAAAGAACCTCACTGACAGACTAAAGAACCTCACTGATTGACCAAATAACCTCACTGACTGACCACATACCCTCACTGACTGACAACAGAACCTCACTGACTGACCACAGAACCTCCCTGATTGACTAAAGAACCTCACTGATTGACAAAGAACCTCACTGATTGACTCACTAATTGACCAAAGAACCTCACTGACTGACCACAGAACCTCACTGACTGACTAAAGAACCTCACTGACTGACCACAGAACCTCACTGACTGACCACAAAACCTCCCTGACTGACCAAAGAACATCACACTGACTGACCAAAGAACCTCACTGACTGACCACAGAACCTCATTGACTGACCACAGAACCTCACTGACTGACCAAGAACCTCACTGACTACAGAATCTCACTGACTGAGTGAACCTCACTGATAACCTCCCTGACTGACTAAAGAACCTCACTGACTGACTAAAGAACCTCACTGATTGACCAAAGAACCTCACTGACTGACACAGAACCTCACTGACTTACTACAGAACATCACTGTGTGACCACAGACATCCTTGACTGACTAAATACCATCCCTGACTGACCACAGAACCTCCCTGACTGACCACAGAACCTCATTAACTGACTAAAGAACCTCATTGACTGACCACAGAACCTCATTGACTGACCACAGAACCTCACTGACTGACCACAGAACCTCCCTGACTGACCAAATAACCTCCCTGACTGACCACAGAATCCTCAGAACTCACTGAACTGACCACAGAACCTCACTGACTGACTAAAGAACCTCACTGACTGACCACAAAATCTCACTGACTGACTAAAGAACCTTCCTGACTGACCATAGAACCTCATTGACTGACCACAGAACCTCCCTGACTGACCACCGAACCTCACTGACTGACTAAAGAACCTCCCTGACTGACCACAGAACATCACTGACTGACACAGAACCTCCATGACTGACCAAAGAACCTCCCTGACTAACTAAAGAACCTCACTGACTGACCAAAGAACCTCACTGACTGACCACAGAACCTCACTGACTGACTGACTAAAGAACCTCACTGACTGACCACAGAACCTCCCTGACTGACCATAACCTTACTGACAAAAGAACCTCACTGACAGACTAAAGAACCTCACTGATTGACCAAATAACCTCACTGACTGACCACATACCCTCACTGACTGACAACAGAACCTCACTGACTGACCACAGAACCTCCCTGATTGACTAAAGAACCTCACTGACTGACTAAAGAACCTCACTGATTGACCAAAGAACCTCACTGATTGACCAAAGAACCTCACTGACTGACCACAGACCCTCACTGACTGACTAAAGAACCTCACTGACTGACCACAGAACCTCACTGACTGACCACAAAACCTCCCTGACTGACCAAAGAACATCACTGACTGACTAAAGAACCTCACTGACGGACCACAGAACCTCATTGACTGACCACAGAACCTCACTGACTGACCACAGAACCTCACTGACTGAAACAGAATCTCACTGACTGAGTAAAGAACCTCACTGACTGATCACAGAACCTCCCTGACTGACTAAAGAACCTCACTGACTGACTAAAGAACCTCACTGATTGACCAAAGAACCTCACTGACTGACACAGAACCTCACTGACTTACTACAGAACATCACTGTGTGACCACAGACATCCTTGACTGACTAAATACCATCCCTGACTGACCACAGAACCTCCCTGACTGACCACAGAACCTCATTAACTGACTAAAGAACCTCATTGACTGACCACAGAACCTCATTGACTGACCACAGAACCTCACTGACTGACCACAGAACCTCACTGACTGACCAAATAACCTCCCTGACTGACCACAGAACCTCACTGACTGACCACAGAATTTCTCTGACTGACCACAGAACCTTACTGACTGACTAAAGAACCTCCCTGACTGACCACAGAACCTCACTGACTGACTACAGAACCTCACTGATTGACCACAACAACCTCACTGACTGACCAAATAACCTCCCTGACTGACCACAGAACCTCACTGACTGACTAAAGAACCTCATTGACTGACCACAGAACCTCATTGACTGACCACAGAACCTCACTGACTGACCACAGAACCTCCCTGACTGACCAAATAACCTCCCTGACTGACCACAGAACCTCACTGACTGACCACAGAATTTCTCTGACTGACCACAGAACCTTACTGACTGACTAAAGAACCTCCCTGACTGACCACAGAACCTCACTGACTGACCACAGAACCTCACTGACTGATGCTGTGAAAACAGAAACAGAGATGAACACTTCCACTATCATCACCAGAACCATAGCTGCCAGTTTGAAGGTGCAATAAACAGCTGAGTCAAAATATACTGGACATAATTAGACATTGTCTGTCTGGCTCTCATGATCCCTCCCTCCATCCATCCATCTGTCCATTATCTTCTGCTTGATCCGGAGTCAGGTCATGGGGACAGCAGCTTCAGCAGAGGTCCAGACCTTCAGCTGCCTCCACCAGCTCCTCTGAGAACCCTGAGGAACTCCAGGCCAACTGAGATATCATCTCTCCAGTGTGTCCTGGTCTGTCTCCTGGTCTTCTCCCAGTTGGACAGTCTGAAACACCCCTCCAGGGAGGCGTCCAGGAGTCATCCTGACCAGATGAACCTCCTCAACTGGCTCCTCTCCACGTGGAGGAGCAGCACCTCTACTCTGAGTCTCTCCTGATGACTGAACTTCTCCTCCTATCTCTAAAGGAGAGTCCACCCACCCTGGAGGAAACTCATTTCAGCTGCTGGTATCAGTGATCTCCTTCTTTCAGTTTCTACCCACAGTTCATGACCACAGGTGAGGGTTGGAGCAAAGATCTACCAGGAAACAGAGTCTCAGCTCTCTCTTCACCACAGGTCCTCAGGTTCCTCAGGTTCCTCAGGTTCCTCTGGTCTGGTCTAAGCCTCTTCTCAGATTCTTCTAGTGGATTCAGTCTAGAGGGGTTTTCCACCACAATCTGGTTCTGAAGGTGAACCATCAAAGCTGAGACTGAATCCAGAGTCCTTGTGTCCAAACTGAAAGTGTGTTGTTGTAGATCAGACTTCTGGTCTCAGACTGGTCCCTGTTGGAGACGTTTCATCTGACAGAGAGTTTCTGTTTGTGGCCACGACTGAATGAGGAACCACTTCATGTCCTCAGGTGTTGGACAGGTGAAGGGAGCACCTGAAAACATCCTGAGGTCACCTGGATGGTCTTTGATGGGATTTGTCCATGGTCCAGGTTGGTTTTACTGAGATGAAATCAGACGGAGGAAGGAGGAAGAAGTTTCTCTGTCATCTCTCCAAACCAGTTGTCTGTGGTTTCTGGAGGAATGTGGAGGATCTTCACCACTGAAGCAGTCATGCTGACCAAGGTGGTCAATCAGGTGGAGCAGCAACCAGGTACGTTTTATATTCAGGTGTGGATACAGAAGAAGGTGAAGAATGAGGATGGAACGAGGAAGAAGAGAGAAGGAACAAAGAGAGGCAGTCAAATACCAAGAGATGAACGTCATTGTGGTTAAACGGTTCAGTGTGAAGAGAAACTGGCACCACCAACCCTGAGGAGGAACACCAGCTGGGACTTCTGTGTTCATGTCCAATCTGGATGAAGACCTCACCCTGAACAGGTATGGGGGTGGGGCACAGGTGACTTTAAAAGGTGACCAGCATTGGTGGAGCATTCAGCTTCCATCCTTCCTCGTTGAACAACAGGTGAGTGGAGCTCTTTTACCTTTAACAGCTACTAACAGAACCAGCTTTGTTCTGCTTCTTCTCTGGAACTGGACCAGAAAGTCTCTCCAGGTCAAATGAGATCAAATAAATGTTGAGTTGTCCTGGAGACTCTCTGACCTGCTGTCCAGTTCTACTGGACCCTCAGAGATGTTGGTGGACAGCTGCTCAGACCAGAGCTGTCCACAGACCTCTGGTTTCAGCCAAAACAGAGCAGAAAGGAGGACCACAAGCCTATTGCAGCTGTCAGCCAGTCCATCAGTCCCAGGAACCACAGTCTGAAGTATCTTTCATGGATTCTTCTTCTGCAAACCATCATGAAGTCCAGCTTTCTGACTCTTAATATTCCTTGAACAACTGTTTCAGAATCTGATACTCTGAACCAGGGCCGGCTCTACCCAATTTGGTGCCCTAGGCGAGATTACACCCCGGTATCGCCTATGCCAAGAGCCGGCCATGCTCTGAACTCTGAACTTAACTCTGTTGTCTGTTTTTTTCTCGTAGAGTCTTCAGTGAACCAGGACCACTGTCTCATCACCATGGCTACAGATGAATTTCTGTATGCAGCTCACTTGAACATTAACAGTCTGAGAAACAAGATGGAGAAAATTAATAAAATTGTGAACCAACATCAGATTCAGGTATTTGCAGTCTCTGAAACTCACCTGGATGGCAATGTTCCAGACAGAGAAGTGAATCTGGTGGGGTTCAAGCTGTTCAGGAAGGACAGAGTTGTACCTGAAGATACACCTGGAGGGGCTGTACCTGAAGATACACCTGGAAGGGTGTACCTGAAGATACACCTGGAGGGGCTGTACCTGAAGATACACCTGGAGAGGGTGTACCTGAAGATACACCTGGAGGGGCTGTACCTGAAGATACACCTGGAGAGGGTGTACCTGAAGATACACCTGCAGGGGCTGTAGCTGGAAATAAAACTGGAGGGGGTGTAGCTCTCTACATCAAAAACAACTTTGACACCAGGAAACTACCAATTTTACAGCCAGAAGTTGAGATGTTTTGGGTTAAGATTTCTCTGCCTGACTGTGATCCCCTCTTAGTGGGCTGTTGTTACAGACCACCAAAGAGTAAGTTAGAGTATCTGAACAAAATCATTGATGAAATCAAAAACCAAGTGGAAAAACGTGAAAAGGTTCTACTGATGGGGGACTTCAACATCGACTGGTTGAAGGACTCCCCTAACAAGACAAGACTCCAGTCTGTAATGACTGAGTGTGGTCTGCGTCAGATAGTAGACAAACCCACCAGGGTGAATAAAAATACAGCAACATGCATTGATCTCATCTTCACCAACATCTCACGTCCACTTAATGTGAATGTTCAAAAAGTGGACTGTAGTGACCATCACCTGCTGACTGTGAGAGTGAAGAAGGAAGCAAAACAGAAGTCAGAGATTTCGAGGCTTGAAGGACGCTTCAAAGGATTATCTCTTAAATCCAAATGAGAATTTGTCATGGTCTAGTCTGGCCATGGCAGAGACTCCTTTTCTCTGTAGTCTACCTTGTTTCCTGTTTTACTTTGAAGGTCTGTGTTGTCTTCATCATTTTCTGCTTTTCTTCCTTCCCTGTGTTGTCCTGATTGTTTGTCCCTCTGTGTATTTAAGTCTGGTCTTTCCTCTTTCTGTTGCTGGTCCGTCTGTATTCCAGCATGTTATCCTGCCTGCATTCTTGTCTGTTTACCTGTTTACCTGTTTGGATTGCTGCATATCTTCCTGGTTCCATCTTGGATGTCAGTTAAGTTTGGATTTTGCTGTTTGTTAAATAAATACCTTGTTTGAACACCTGCATTTTGGGTCCTCCCTTCAACTGCTAACTGCAAAATCATGACAGAATCAGGATTTCTTTTTTAATCCCATTGGTGAAATTCTTCTTGTTACAGGTCTCTCATTAGAAAAAATAAAATAAAATAAGAATTAAGAAAAATATCCAAATACCCACCAGTCAAGAGATAAATATTTATAGAGTACCCCCACCCCCCCCAAAAAAAAAAAAAAAAATAGACATGGAAGAAATGTATATGGTATTTTAAGAAAAAAGAAAAAGCATGTATTAAATCAGTATGTCCAGTGCACATACACTACAAATTTCAATTCGAAATTTTAACACTAACATAGTCAAATTTAACACTTTTCCAGTGTATATATGGGGACCACTGCATCAGTGTTAATCTAACACTTTCCCCAGTGTCACAAAAACCAACTCTGACGCAGTGTTAGAATGTTACACTGTAAGAGTTAAATATTAACACCAGACTAGAGCACTTTAACACCAGAGGATTGTTGAATCCTCATTGAAAGCCCTACTCTAATAGTGTTAAATCTTTAACTATAAAAAGTGTTACATAACACTAACATAGTGTCATTGTAACACCATAAGATTGTTGAATCTTTATTGAAAGCCCTGCTCTAATAGTGTTAATTTATTACTAAAAACAGTGTTGCATTAACACTAACATGGTGGTGATTACCCTGTAAATTCTTTCACTTAAATTTGTCCTTTTACACAAAAATTAATCTAGGCTTAACAATTACTGCATCAGTTGTCAAAAAAACACTTCACTTAAATTCATTATTAACCGACACATTGTTTTATTTCATTACAAAATGAAACAATCAGGTGCAACATAAAAAAATGCATCACACCCATATGACATCTGGAGATCAAAGGGTTTGTAATGGTGCAGATCATCTTTCTTAACAATATAGAAGTGATTACATTCTTCAACCTGAAATGCATGAAGGTGCTCAACATACACTGTATCCATTTCCATGAGAACAAAATGGACATCAGCATTGTTTAGGATTATTGACACAATTTTACCAAACACTGGTATTTCATCCTCCACATCAACACAAACAACAGCACCACAATGATACTCAAGCCCGTTAGATTTGACCCACAGCGTGGAAGATACTAAAGTAAGCCTTTCCATCTGAAAGTGTTCACAAATCAGTTGATCATAATCCATTTCGCTCAGTGTTTGAGTTTTTATTGGGCCAGACTCAATACCTCTCGCACCAAGTGAGTCCCAATGATAGGCAATAGCTAGCTGATGCTTCTGTGCTAAACATTTTGTCAGGTTTTTGAAATTCTTAATGCTGTTCTTAAAAAACCTATGTTTTCCTTCGTATCTCATAGTCCAAACATGAATCAAAGGGCCTATCTTTCTTATCACACCAGGATAATGGATCATGAGGTGGTGTTTTGGGATCAAATTTTGAGTTGGGTAAAGTTCCTTAAATAATTTGTGATGTTCCGCAATTAGAGACCCCAAATACACAGTCATGCCCTCCGAGATACTAGGAGAAAAGACAATGTCAACAATATCAAGAAGCAATAATAGTAAATTCCAGTTAGTGTCTCCCTCTGGCACAACATTGCCAAAAATGAGGGGAATGTTTCTCAAAAGACACATCATTTGGCTTGCATTAAGACCAAGCCGATTGCCCTGTAAAATTATCTTTGTGGGCCTGTTTTTCCTGTCCAAATATCCATAACTGTACCCATAGACTCTCATCAGGATGTGTTCAGTGGTAGTGAAATTCTTAGCAAGATAGTCAAACAGAAGCCTAACTTCATATTGTGCCACGCCCTCAAGCAGGTCATGCATTATGTCAACAACAACATTATCAGCAACATTAAAGTATTTTAACTGATTAAGAATGCTGTTGTGTTTAATACCATAACATGAACCATCACCAGAATCCTTTAGATGTTTGTAATGCTGCTCATTTAACTCTTTTGATCGTAATAAAACCCTTGGATCATGTTCACTGAATACACTCTGAGCAGAATCCTTGTCTGTTAAACACAATCTGCAATAGTAGGTTGCAGAAAAGGACTCTACATACCCAAGAATTCCATTTAATCCCAAATTGTCACCTGTTATCTGTGATATTGTCCCAAACAGAAGCTCATCAGTAAATGAGACTTTCATTCCTTGAATTTCCAGCTTTTTCACATCATCTACAAATGGTGCAAGTATTTTATCTAGGCCATATTTTTTGCCATCTTGAGCATGAAACAGAGAAACAAGGTGAATATTCATCAAAGATGAATTAAGATGAGGTGGAAGGTTTCTTAATGTTAAATATATACATCCCAGCTTATGCACCCCCTGCTTGGAACCTAGAGGATTTGCTGTTTCAAACTCGTCATAATAAACCTGGATCTGCAAAGCATATTTAAATGATGAGAACAACTGATTTGTTTTGAAGTAAGTACCATCACAAAAATCTGAATAAAGATCACTAAATTTAGCTGACTGGATGTGGCTGCAAATAACCTCATTTTTTAAAATGAAATCTAACGTCTCAAACAATGGTATATAGATGAACGTGTCATTGACTGGTAACTGCTCATAAAGCCCAGATACTTTATTTATTTTCGAGTCAAATCTTACTCCTAAATGGATCTCTACAGGTTGTACAACTCCCCATTTTGAACAAAAATATTTGCTCCATTTACTTTCTGTGTTGAGATCAGAAAAATGATTTTTCAAGTGGTTAAAAACAGCTTCCACTGGTTCTCTACTTGGATTTGAGTCTGGCACAACCTCTAAGACCTGATCCTTTATGTCCATGTGCATATAATCCACATATTCCTCAATACTTTCAACAACTGACAAAATCAAACTGTTTGAACAACCACCTCCTTGCAACTTTGAAATAATTGCACCACACATGTCTTTTGATTTAACAGAGCGTTCATTTTGATTGCATTTTGAAGAATGTCCATTTTTACTCAAGTCTTGAGTCAAAGATTCCTCAGAAGGGACACCACAAGATCTATCCAAAGGCAGAGCCAGCATACCAAAGGATGAAGCGCTGTAAGTACCTGGTCCATGTGAACAACTTGGCTCAGCATTAACGTCACTGTGTAAGCGTTTTAGATGTCTGCGGAAACCAGAATAACTTCTGAACTCGAAAGAACATCCATCCTGTGCACATAACAAATTTAACTTTTTGCCAGGATATAAACCATGTAGAAGTTTGAGGTGCTGGATGAGGGAACTTCCAGAACCATGAAGTGACCTACAGACATAGCACCTATACATCATTCATCAACTTTGCTCGCAGTTCTTTCACCTTTGGACTCTCTCTGGTGCTTCCCACATCAATGTTGAAGACTGTAGTTTGCAGGAATGTAAACATGTTGTGAAGGCTCTGATCATAACTCAAACTGAAGACAAAATGGACCTTGAAAAGCTCGTCGAATGCTGCCAAAGACGTATTTCCTTGGCAAGGAATTAGCTTCTTATCCATGACGATGTAGAAGTTGCTGATGGCTTGCTTGTGGAGTCCTGAAGCAAGCAGATACGGCTGTCGACGGTCATCTGCATCCAAGTGCTCATCAAGGCTCTGGCATGCCTACAAGTTAACATAAAGAAGAAAAAAAAAAAAAGACAGAAAATATATTATGATCATGCTTTACCATTTTAATTTCATTTCAGGGACCATACTGTGGACAGTAAAATCACACACCTTGTGAAATACGACAAGATTGTCTATGGCTCGACTTGCGCTGATCTTGTAGCTCCTCTTTCTCCCAGTGGACTGAGGTGACAGGATATGCAGGAGCAGGAGTAATGTGGACATATCACTATCCCATCCTGGGGTGGGGTTTGAAGGGGAGGCAAACATAAATGAACATTAATAGTCATGCACAAAGACTATTTTTTTCTCTAAAATTAATATGTATATGGAAGTACACACCTCATTTAATTTGGGAAAAGACAACAGATGAATAATTTTAAAAATGAAAACCATTACCTTGGGAGTTGCCTGCAGATGTCAACGCTGACTCCTCCCTAGCCGACTGCAAAAGTTGCTGCAACAGTGGAGTTTGGGCAAGTGATGATGCTTCCTTAATGAGCTTGGGCTTGTAGGAAGGCCACCTTTCAAGAAGCCGGGCGGCTGTCTCCGGTCCAAAGAGGAGGCTGAAATCTTGAAGAATCTACAACATCAAAGAATACAGCTTAGAATCACAGTACATTACATGACAAAAAGCAGATGCTTTTATCCAAAGTTACTTACAGAAGGGGATATAGAAAGCAATAAGCAGTGGGGAGGTAGAAAGTACAGCAATGTATAGTAGTTAAGGCAATAATGAGTACAGAAATTAGGATTAGATTTGTTATGGAAGGTAGCTCTCTTAGAAGAGAACTGTCTTTACAACCTTCTGAAAGGCTTTCATATCATTTTTCTTATTAAACTGCACACAGCACAGCCTTTCCAATGATGATAGTGAAGTGTTCTGACTAACCCCCCACCATCCTGACTAACGGACATTCTGTGGGAAACACTGAACCAGTCAGACATCTTACAGAATACTAAAATTACATACTTTCCCTAGTTTTATAAATGACCCATAGATAATACTCAATAAGTAAGCATTAAACAATCTAAATAGCAATACCACTTACCAATCCTTTTGTGTCCAATAATCTCGGGAAAATGGACAGAGCACTGGCTGAAGTGTCTGGGTTGTGGACAAGCTTTTGTCTGTATGGGAAGGTCTCTCGCATCTTCTGGAATATTGTCTCACGATCATTGGTATGGGTCATCAGAGAAATGGCCTCCTGGAATGGTTCATCTTGAAGCTCATCACCTTGGCTGGTATGCCTGGAACATGTCGGTCCTCCTGTCGTAGCCTTCGGGGAACTAGTTGACGGAGAGTGAAGCTTTGTCTTCCGCTGGATGGTCTTCAGTCTCCAAGCCAGGAAGCCTGATCCACTTTGGGCATCATAGAAATGTTCCTGAGCAAAGGCATTTGTAAAAAGAGGATCACAGCAACACTGTTAGGCCAGAGGATTGTTATTATTTTACTTATTATTTTAGTCTTTTTTTTTTCATATACAATATCTGTTATTTGTTAGGTCTGTAAAGCACTTTTGTACTATTATGTTGTGTCTAAATGTGTGCTAAAAATAAATATGACTTGGTTGACAAATGGCATCGCTACACCACCAACTCTGGATCCTCACAAATTCCATCATCTACAAACATCTAAACAGACCACCTCTTTAAAACATAACATCATGTCAAATGAGGGCATCACTGCTCTCATTTGACATGATGTTGACAGAATGAACACACTGAGAAGAACATCTTACATTACATTCTGCATCAATTTTCACTTTGAAATAAGTCACCATCAAAAGCTATTGCAAAATACTTCATTCAACTTACATAGCCTTTCCTAGACAATGGGTCTTTCAGCAATGGGAACAAGGTAATGATACCAAGGGCGTATTTCTCCCTAGTCAGCCGTTGTGGAACCCTCCTGAAAAACAATGGGAATTACACAACAATATTATTTTAACATTTGAAGGACAATGTAAAATAATAAATGAAGGAGAATAGGCTGTACGTCTGCAAGCTTTTTTACATCTGCACATAAAAAAAAAAAAAAAAAAAAAACTGTCCATCTCATTTTGTTTGGTCATGACTTGTACATAGTGGTAACATGTAAGTAGCTTTTACAGGGTCACATTACATAGAGAAAATACTATACATCCCCAACTCTTGGAGTCTTATATCAGGCTTTCGTACCCTTCGGTTTCAGTCATGTGTGCAGCCAAAATGTTGACCATTTGCCGCCTGGAACTGTCACAAATGCTTTCAGTGTCCTCATACTCCTTCAGGACTGCTGCTCCACCAGGTTTCTCCATCAATACCTTCTTAACAAGCTGATATAATTGGTAAAACACATGCATCAAAAGCAGGTTAATTATTACAGGTAAATTATGTAGTAATATGCTGCCTCTTTTCCCTATTATTTTCTTACATTAGTTTACATAAAACTTAAAATAGATATAAAATGGCAACAATCCTGGCAATTCTGTTAACAAATCACTACTACATCCTCACATCTCTGGCTGGAACAGGCTGCAACACATCTTCTTCCATGCATGCTCTTTTGTAAAGGCTAACTTCGGCCAAACTATCCTGACTGCTTGCCACGGAAAGGGTGTCTGTGAGGCTGGAGGAGTCACTGAAGGATAACTCTAGCAAAATGAAAAAAAAAAAAAAAAAACCCAAAACAAAAAAAAAAAACAATTATGCATCATACATTTAGTTAAATAAACAAACTCTCCATAATTCCTTTACCAATAATGTGTAAATCATTGTGTAGCAAATGGAACCAACAGCACAACATACCTTCAGAATCAGAATCATGAATGATGAAACACAGATCCTTGGAAATCAACTCTGGAAACACATCAGCATCTATTTCTGTTCCTCCATCATCGGTCACCGTCAAGTGTTTGCTTTCATGGATGGAAAACTTCTCCCTAACTGAAAAAAAGTACATGTAAATAAGTATATATAAATACATTTAACAGACATGACTGGACATCAACAAAAGCATGGTTTAAAGCCCACCTAATACCAAAAGCTGAAACATCATACAATAATTTGTGTCATACAATACCAGGGTTTCCATATGTTAATGCCAATATGAAGCTACTCTCTGCCAGTAAGCACATCAACAATATGATTACAAATTAATGGACATTGTATATACAAATTCCACATAGTCTAACCATCCTGGCAGCTAAATGGTGTCCACACGTAAGCTACTCAAAATAACCATTACCATCCATGTTATTTTTAGCCCTTCTAAATAACGAGGTTGTCACTTTCACATCGTGTCATAACAGCAAGCAATTGTAAATTTGTCGAGTAATTTGACTGCTTCCTGGGCCGATTCAAAGAAAAACAGCAAAAATGACGATATGCGCCACCAAATGTGTGCAAAACAGACGAAACAGCCGGTGCAGCTCACCTGCTCATATGAAATATTTCCATGCGACCGCGCAAATAAACCACAGAACAAAACGTAGGACGCATACAGCCGATTCAAACAGTAACGGTAGACCGACAGAGGCACCACACCAGCCAGAAATAGTTCAAACTGTATAATGGCTGAACAACAGGCCAACAATGGTCACTCACGTTCCCAATGAATCCACCGCAGTAACTGATTGCGTGATTTGCTGTATCACTATCTGGGGCCGTTTGGGGCCGTTTGGCATCGTTACGTACGCCGTAATATTGCATGACGAAGTATATTTCTAGACCGCGGAAGATAGGTATTCAGATTCAAGGCAATACATTCTACATTTTTTTAAATTATGATGACCAAATTTTCCAACAGTCCCAAGTTTAAAATAAAATCACATATCTAGACAGAGCTGGAATATACTTTAAAATTGTGAATATCGGTTGAGAATAAATAAAGTTAGCTTGCGAGTCAAACTCACCTTCCGTTATGAAGACGTCCATGCATGGCTCGGGTATTTTCACATATTTTTTTGAGTTCAAGTATTTAACCTTGAGAACAATCATCCTTCCAGAAACGTCACGCTACCTGTGGGAGACTTGAAAATTAGCACTGCAATGCTAAGCCATTTTACTACGTACGGTATACTTTTTCATTGTAATGTGAAACAGCCAAGTCCTTAAAACCCAACATTTAAGCAATAAGTTATTTACTGCTCCGAGCAATTTTTAAGTTATTTACTGCTCCGAGCAATTTGAGCGCGAAAATGACTTCAACCCAACAACAGGCTACAATCAATATAGATTAAAAGCTGAACCATGAATTTGAAAGGCCATCACTCCAACACCGAAATTTTATCAATTTATGGTAATAATTTATTAATGTAATAACCATAGACCGTATAAGAAAGAACTTACCACTGATGGAATATCCCACGACTCGCAATGCAACCACCTGCAGCAATGGGTTGGAGAAAATGGCGGATCTCTAGCTGCGCGATTTCTTCCTCGCAAAATATCCCGGATGTAGGACTGAACACTGATTAGTGCTAATATGACAGAACTCTGGAAATTAACAACAGCACCTGGCCAGTGCCAACACCACAGGTGTTGCAACTGCGAAATTTAGCACTGAGTAGTGTTTATTTGCCTGAACACTAGAAATTTAACACTGGAGAATTTGCTGTGTAGAAAGGTTGACAGTTAAAGGTACGAAACTCTTCTAAGCGTCTGAGTGCTGCAACCTGGATCAGTCTGCTGCTACACAAGCTATTCAAACCCCCCCCCTCCCAATCCCCCCAATCCCCCAACATGGTGCTGCTAGACAAACTGAATGGGATCCAGAAGAAGGTCTGGAGATGCTCCAGGATGAGTCTTTCCAGTGTCTTCCTGATGTGTGACATCACTGACATGGGAGTGGTTGGGACACACCGTTTTCAGTACTGATAAAAAAACAGGTTAAGCTCATCCACCCGCTCCATGCTGCCATCCACTCCTGAATCCAGATGGACCTCATGACACTCCAAACTTCTCTCATGTTCTGTTGAAACGTCCTCCGTCTCCTTGGCCTCTCTGATCTTTTATCTCAGGTCTCTCGATGGCTCTCAGCTCCTCTTTGTTGCCCTCCCTGACAGCCCCCTTCCTGTGCTTTAAGATGGTGTTGACTTCTGCTGTTACCCACAGCTTGTTGGGGTAACAGCTGACAGTCTGAGGAGGAACAATGTTATCCACACAGAAGTTTATGTATCGAGTGATGCTGTCCATGAGCTTGTCAAAGTCATCACCATGGGGATCAGAGCTATGTAGTGTTTCATCAGCATCTTCTGCCCAATGTCACAGTCCTTGAAGTTGTGGGGAGATGCTTTACAAGAGGTACATAGCAGGGGGAGGTGAACCGAGCTGTGGGCTGATCTGCCCAGCAGGGGGAGGGGAGAACAGCTGGATGCATCCTGTCTCCTGTCACTTAATTCTCCTGATGAAGTTGTCACTGTCTCCTGACTGTAGTGTTCACATCAGGGGCAGCCCATCGACCTCCACTCACAACAATCCCTCAGGCTCTAGGAGAAAGCCACCAGTTCATCCTTTTCATTGGCTCCCATTTCCCATGGACGACAGAGGGGAGACAGTTTAAAAACTCCCGTGTGTCTTTCACCACATTTCAGCAGGTATCTCTGTTTTCTGTGACACAGCTGGTCTCTGGTTTAACATCAGAGTCTCACCACCTTCATGCTGGCATCTGGTTAAAGGAAAGTTATTCAAAGAAGTGAATAAGAAAAAAAAATAAGTAACTAAACTGATAGGAAGTTAATAGAAAAAAAATTTGTCAGGAGTGTTTGAAACAGACTGAACACAAGATGATGCAAGAACACAAAAAAAAGGTTTAATCCTTTACAGTGTAAATAATCATATTTGGTTACCTTACTTGACATATATAAAAATATCTAAAATAGTATAATATATATGATATACACTAATAGTAATAATGACATAAAAATGTTACAAAAATAATTTTCCTTTTTAAAAGTCTCCTAATATTCACTAATAACTCTATAGAGTTGAAGCTTTTACATTTTAAAAGTTTTTAATTTAATAGGATAATATAGATCTTTCCTTTTGTGAGCTTTCTACTTGCAGCAGTGAGAACAGAACAACAGCTGGAATGGAATCATCTAGAACCTTGTCTGTATCATGTAATGGTTGTTTCCTGTGTCATCATAGCTGGGTATCTGTATCATTACTGTGTTGTTAATGAATCCTGTGTGTCAGCCTCTCTTCATGACTCTGGACATCAGATGATCCTCTGATGATCCTCTGATGATCCTCTGATGGATCCTCTGATGATCCTCTGATGGTCCTCTGATGATCCTCTGAGGGACATCTGATGGTCCTCTGATGATCCTCTGATGGTCCTCTGATGATCCTCTGATCCTCTGATGATCCCTCTGATGGTCCTCTGATGGACCTCTGATGATCCTCTGATGGTCCTCTGATGATCCTCTGATGGACCTCTGATGACCTCTGATGATCTCTGATGATCCTCTGATGGACCTCTGATGATCCTCTGATGGTCCTCTGATGATCCTCTGATGATCCTCTGATGGATCCTCTGATGGTCCTCTGATGATCCTCTGATGGACCTCTGATGATCTGATGGTCCTCTGATGATCCTCTGATGGACCTCTGATGATCCTCTGATGATCCTCTGATGATCCTCTGATGATCCTCTGATGATCCTCTGATGGACCTCTGATGATCCTCTGATGGACATCTGATGGTCCTCTGATGATCCTCTGATGATCCTCTGATGGTCCTCTGAGTCTCAGTCCTCAGTTCCAGGAACGGGGTCAAAGCAGTCCAACTTCCAGATGAGTACGTGCTGAGATGTCAGCACCTCATAGATGGATGGATGTGGTAACAAACTAAAACAGCCTCACTGGTCTGGAGCTGCTCAGAGAAACCTCCTTCCTGGTTTAACAGACTCTGAAGGTTCTCTGCTGCAGTAAATTAAACCCACAGAAGGAATAAACATTTATTCTCTCACTAAATGGTTTAATACAGTAGTAAATGATGAGGACGCTTCCTCTGGGACGAGCAGACAGAAACAGAGACATAAACATCGTTGTCTGTCTCAGACTGGTCAGAAACTGATGTTTCACTGTGTCCTATAGGGTTAAAAAAGAAGAAGGTAAAGATCAAACCTGAGATGACCTGAGTCCATTCAGGTGAGTGTTCAGCATCGCTGCAGTAACATCAGAATCTGTTTCTCTACAACATAGCGAGACATTTCCTCCAGACAGAGCATCCAAAATCTGCTAAAATATGAAAACAACAACCATAAAAACCTGTTGGACCCACAGAAGGACTTTACAAGGAGACGAATGTTTCCTGAGGGCCAGGTGCAGATACGTCCTCCTCAGCCGTCCCTGTAAAGGGTTAGGACAGCTTAGTTTTTAGAGAGTGGACCTGAGAGTCCACGTCCCAGAACCAACTCCCATCAGCAGACCTGAAGCACTTTGACACACATCAAGTCTTTGGATAGTTCAGGTTCAGCATCAGCAGCAGATCAGCCAGATGAAGGAAGCCGATCAGCATCCTCTTGGTTCTTGCGCCTTAAACCGGTTCCAGTTCACACAGAGGAAGCTGACACGTGGACGAGTCTCCAGCTGTCAGTTAGTTTCTGTGTCATGATCATCAATGACCTCTGACCTCTGTAATCAGAGTAGAAGGATCTTCTGTCATGGACCACAGTGAAGCTGCTGCACTGATGTCTGTAAAAACAGACATCAGAGAACAAACACAGTTTCTGTCAGAACCCTGATTCAGAGTTTCCAGTTCAGGAGACATCTGACTAAAACTCTAACATACTTTTATTCAACAAACCCCAGATTCTCTCCATCTCAGAGAGGATGGATGCAGTTCATCAATTCATTCATTCATCACTGGTTGATTGACCTAGTTGAAGACTTCCAGGGGCTTGACGGTGGAGGTTCATCTGGCTGCAGACACCCAGGGGCCTGATGGTGGAGGTTCTTCTGGCTGCAGACCTCCAGGGGCCTGACGGTGGAGGTTCTCTGGCTGCAGACCTCCAGGGGCCTGACGGTGGAGGTTCTCTCTGGCTGCAGACCTCCAGGGGCCTGACGGTGGAGGTTCCTCTGGCTGCAGACCTCCAGGGGCCTGACGGTGGAATTCCTCTGGCTGCAGACCTCCAGGTCCTGACGGTGGAGGTTCTTCTGGCTGCAGACCTCCAGGGGCCTGATGGTGGAGGTTCTTCTGGCTGCAGACCTCCAGGGGCCTGACGGTGGAGTTCCTCTGGCTGCAGACCTCCAGGGGCCTGACGGTGGAGGGTCATCTGTCTGCAGACCTCCAGGGGCCTGACGGTGGAGGTTCATCTGGCTGCAGACCACCCAGGGGCCTGATGGTGGAGGTCCTTCTGGCTGCAGACCTCCAGGGGCCTGACGGTGGAGGTTCCTCTGGCTGCAGACCTCCAGGGGCCTGACGGTGGAGGGTCCATCTGTCTGCAGACCTCCAGGGGTCTGACGGTGGAGGTTCATCTGGCTGCAGACACTCCAGGGGCCTGACGGTGGAGGTTCTTCTGGCTGCAGACTCCCAGGGGCCTGACGGTGGAGGTTCATCTGGCTGCAGACCTCCAGGGGCCTGACGGTGGAGGTTCATCTGGCTGCAGACCTCCAGGGGCCTGATGGTGGAGGTCCCTCTGACTGCAGACCTCCATGGGCCTGATGGTGGAGGTCCCTCTGACTGCAGACCTCCATGGGCCTGATGGTGGAGGTCCCTCTGGCTGCAGACCTCCAGGGGCCTGACGGTGGAGGTTCATCTGGCTGCAGACCTCCAGGGGCCTGATGGTGGAGGTCCCTCTGACTGCAGACCTCCATGGGCCTGATGGTGGAGGTCCCTCTGACTGCAGACCTCCATGGGCCTGATGGTGGAGGTCCTTCTGGCTGCAGACCTCCAGGGGTCTGACGGTGGAGGTCCCTCTGGCTGCAGACCTCCAGGGGCCTGATGGTGGAGGTCCCTCTGGCTGCAGACCTCCAGGTCCTGACGGTGGAGGTCCTTCTGGCTGCAGACCTCCAGGTCCTGACGGTGGAGGTTCATCTGGCTGCAGACCTCCAGGGGCCTGATGGTGGAGGATCCTCTGACTGCAGACCTCCATGGGCCTGATGGTGGAGGTCCCTCTGACTGCAGACCTCCATGGGCCTGATGGTGGAGGTCCCTCTGGCTGCAGACCTCCAGGGGCCTGACGGTGGAGGTTCATCTGGCTGCAGACCTCCAGGGGCCTGATGGTGGAGGTCCCTCTGACTGCAGACCTCCATGGGCCTGATGGTGGAGGTCCCTCTGACTGCAGACCTCCATGGGCCTGATGGTGGAGGTCCTTCTGGCTGCAGACCTCCAGGGGTCTGACGGTGGAGGTCCCTCTGGCTGCAGACCTCCAGGGGCCTGATGGTGGAGGTCCCTCTGACTGCAGACCTCCAGGTCCTGACGGTGGAGGTCCTTCTGGCTGCAGACCTCCAGGTCCTGACGGTGGAGGTCCTTCTGGCTGCAGACCTCCAGGTCCTGACGGTGGAGGTTCATCTGGCTGCAGACCTCCAGGGGCCTGATGGTGGAGGTCCCTCTGACTGCAGACCTCCATGGGCCTGATGGTGGAGGTCCCTCTGACTGCAGACCTCCATGGGCCTGATGGTGGAGGTCCCTCTGACTGCAGACCTCCAGGGGCCTGATGGTGGAGGTCCCTCTGACTGCAGACCTCCAGGGGCCTGATGGTGGAGGTCCCTCTGGTTGCAGACTTCCAGGGGCCTGCCGGTAGAGGTTCTTCTGGCTGTAGACCTCCAGCTCCTGACGGTGGTGGAGGTCCCTCTGACTGCAGACCTCCAGGGGCCTGATGGTGGAGGTCCCTCTGACTGCAGACCTCCAGGGGCCTGACGGTAGAGGTTCTTCTGGCTGCAGACCTCCAGCTCCTGACGGTGGAGGTCCCTCTGGCTACATATTAATTAGATTGATTTATTTCTCAGAATTAGATTATGGTTAACATATATGAAAGCCTATGCGGGTTTCCTGTTACCAATTAGCCAAAGAACATTTTTATGGGGTGGGAGGAAACCGAAGTACCCAGGGAGAACATGCTAACTCCACACAGAAAGACCCAGGTGAACCCAGCTCCAACCAAACCTTCTTGCTAACCACTGGATTACTGTGCAAAACAAATCTATGTGTGATCTCAATGAAGGAACCTGAACCTGGATGTTACTCTGAACTAGTGTTAATATTGCAAATCAGTTCGCTTGGCTTTAGTCCTGGTATGCTGTGTACATTGTGATACAAACGTCAGTGTACATATTAATTTTTAAACTATTAAAAGCTATTACTAGCTAAGCTCCAATCAAGTTTAAGTTCTATCTATCTATCCATAAGGGGTTTTAACAATGTTTTCAATGACAGATTTTTATATTTGACTTTTAATCAATTTGTTAAGATTCTGAAATATTTTTTGTATAGATTACCCACAAATGATAATCGTTTTTCATCGGAATTTAAATATCCACTTTTACAACACAATACTAATTACCTCAGGCACAGTTTTTCTGTGGTACATATCCTGCTGCTGTGGAGAACTTTGTCCTGGATCCTTTCAATTTGGACAGCAATGTCTTTCGTACTCTGCTCGCTATCATTACGGTAGCCTGGTGTGAAAAACACCTCCCTCTTCCTTGCCTTTCGTAACTGAAATAACGCTGTAGTGATGTGAAAAACTCTTTTCCTTCTAGACCACCCCTTGACCACACCCCCTTGACAGACCCTAACCCAGTGGTTCTCAAACTTTTAATCCTGCGTACCACCTGAGAAACTGTGTGTTATATTATATAAGTGTGTTATAACTCTTTTCCTTTAATACTGCTGCTGGTATCGGTCTGCATCTAACCTTGAACTACTCTCACCTGTTTCCAGAATGAAAGGCAGGGAAAAGTCAGCATAACCAGGATAATGATGGTCGAATTTGCAGTTTGGATGGGGCTTACTTTAGATGGACTTCACGATGAAGTAAAGTTAAATGTTTACATCATTTAATAAGAATGAAAAATTGGAGGAAAGCAAAGTGAAGCCAGAGCAGACTACATCTGGTCAGTGGTTTTATGAGGAAGTGTCTGATTTAACTCTCTTTTTATCTGTAGCGGGTTACTCCCATAAAACTGTTATACGATAATGCCATCTATATCACCTCTGAGCTGATGGGATTTTTGAGAGCAGCAAAATGGTTTACACTTTAAAATTTGTCTAAAACATTTTGGGAAGGTGAGGGGTAGGGGTGGCTGAATGTGTGTGTGTGTGTGTGTGTGTGTGTGTGTGTGTGTGTGTGTGTGCGTGCGTGTGTGTGTGTGTGTGTGTGTGTGTGTGACAGGGTGGGGGGGTTGGTGATGAAATGAAATGAAATGAAAAATACTTTATTCATCCCAGAAGGGAAATTCAACACTGTAGCAAGGGCTCTTCTTCTCTTTTTTTTTCAACAATAGATAAATGACAGCAATAATAATAATATTAGTTGATAATAATAATAGTACATTTTATGTCTTGTTGTGGAGGCTGATGGCTGCTGGCAGGAATCATCTTCTGGATCTTTCCATCTTGACCACGGGTTGGGGGGGGGGGGGGGGGGGGTCATAAAACTGTCACCGTGATTAAAGGTGCTTCGTTAGATCTCTAAGGCCCACAATCCTGAGATTTCTTCTCAGGAAGAAATCAAATAACATAGTTTGTTTCTATGGCTACCAGAAGACAAACATCAACCCCAAGAAGGTGAAAGACTTCCTGGTACTAACTAGAGATGTTCTGATACCAGTTTTTCCCTCCTGATATCGATACCGATTCTTGATCTGTGAGTATCGGCCGATACTGACTACCGATCTGAGTATGATATTAGAAAAAATTGTAAAAAAAATAGTGTGTGTAATATAATTATCATTGTAGTAAAACATGAATAAATACAGCAAATCCAGGTCCATTTATGTATGGTGCAGTGGTTAGGGCAGGTAGTCCACATACAGAAGCTACAGTCCTCAACACAGCGGTTGCAGGTTCAGCTGCCGGCTGGTGTGACCCTTTGCTGCATGTCCTCCCCATTCTGTCTCTGTCCCCCTTGCTGTCTGTCCCCACTGTCAATAAAGGCCACTACTGTTAAAAAGTATTTCTTTTTGCTGGTACTTTAATCAAAAGTAACCAGTAAATAAATAATTAAATATAAATTACTTGGTATCGGTTGGTGCCTGGACTCACCGATACCGATAGCGGCATTTTGGTATCGGAGCTATTTCTGATACTGGTATCAGAATCAGAACAACACTAGTGCTAACTACACTGACGACAGGGTCAAACCCCAGAACATCTAAGCTGGTTATAATACAGTCAGAGGAATATGAGGGTACAGGAAAGACAGGAAAGACTCTGACATGACCGGTAGAATAATAATTGAGGTAACCGAAATGATGAGTCAGCATTACAAATCCCCCAGTCAACGTTACAATTCCCCCAGTCAACGTTACAAATCCCCCAGTCAGTGTTACAAATCCCCCAGTCAACGCCACAAATCCCCCAGTCAACATTACAAATCCCCCAGTCAACGCCACAAATCCCCCTGTCAACATTAAAAATCCCCCAGTCAATGCCACAAATCCCCCAGTCAATGTTTCGAAATTCCCCAGTCAGTGTTACAAATCCCCCAGTCAATGACACAATTCCCCCAGTTAACATTACAAATCCCCTAGTCAATGCCACTAATCCCCCAGTCAATGTTACAAAATACAAATCCCCCAGTACAAACCCCCCCACAAATCCCCCAGTCAACATTACAAATCCCCAGTCAACGCCACAAATCCCCGTCAGTCAACATTACAAAATCCCCCAGTCAATGTTACAAATCCCCCAGTCAGTGTTACAAAATCAATACAAATCCCCCAGTCAGTGTTACAAATCCCCCAGTCAATGACACAATCCCCCAGTTAACATTACAAATCCCCCAGTCAATGCCACAAATCCCCCCAGTCAATTACAAAATCCCCAGTCAACAGTTACAAATCCCCAGTCAGTCAAATTACAAATCCCCCAGTCACCCCACAAATCCCCCAGTCAACATTACAAATCCCCCAGTCAATGCCACAAATCCCCCAGTCAATGTTACAAATCCCCCCAGTCCCCCGTTACAACAGTTACAATCCCCCAGTCAAAAATACAAATCCCCCAGTCAGCCAGTTTACAAATCCCCCAGTTCCCCAAGTCCCCCAGTTACAAATCCCCCAGTCAATCAACGTTACAAATCCCCCCAGTCAGCGTTACAAATCCCCCAGTCAGCGTTACAAATCCCCAGTCAATGTTACAAATCCCCCAGTCAAATCCCCCAGTCAGTGTTACAAATCCCCCAGTCAGCGTTACAAATCCCCCAGTCAGTGTTACAAATCCCCCAAGTCCAGCCAGTTACAAATCCCCAGTCAAGTTACAAATGTTACACAAATCCCCCAGTCAGTGTTACAAATCCCCCAGTCAGTGTTTACACAATCCCCCAGTCCAGTTACAAATCCCCCCAGTCAGCAGTTACAAATCCCCCAGTCAGCGTTACACAAATCCCCCAGTCAGCGTTACAAATCCCCCAGCACAAATCCCCCAGTCGTTAACAAATCCCCCAGTCAATGTTACAAATCCCCCAGTCAACGTTACAAATCCCCCAGTCAATCCCCCAGTTACAAATCCCCCCCACAAATCCCCCAGTGTTACAAATCCCCCAGTCAATGCCACAAATCCCCCAGTCAATGTTACAAATCCCCCAGTCAATGCCACAAATCCCCCCCAGTCACGTTACAAATCCCCAGTCAGTCAGTTACAAATCCCCCCCCAGTCAGCAGTGTTACAAATCCCCCAATCAGCGTTACAAATCCCCCCCAGTCCCCAGTCATTACAAAGTTACAAATCCCCCAGTCAATGCCACAAATCCCCCAGTCAAGTCAGTTACAAATCCCCCAGTCAACAGTTACAAATCCCCCAGCCAATCAGCATTACAAATCCCCAGTCAGTTACAAATCCCCCAGTCAATGCCACAAATCCCCCAGTCAGCGTTACAAATCCCCCAGTCAACGTTCACAAATCCCCCAATCAGCGTTACAAATCCCCCAGTCAACATTACAAATCCCCCAGTCAGCGTTACAAATCCCCAGTCAAACGTTACAAAATCCCAGTCCCCCAGTCAACTTACAAATCCCCCAGTCAACGTTACAAATCCCCCCAAATCCCCCAGTTACAAATCCCCCAGTTACAAAATCCCCCAGTCAGTCGTTACAAAATCCCCCAGTCAACAGTTACAAATCCCCCAATCAGCGTTACAAATCCCCAGTCAATGCCACAAATCCCCCAGTCAGCCAGTTACAAATCCCCCAGTCAGTTACAAAATCCCCCCAGTTACAAAATTTCCCCCAGTCAATGCCACAAATCCCCCAGTCAAATCCCCCAGTCGTTACAAATCCCCAGTCAGTACAAATCCCCAGTCAGTTACAAATCCCCCCAGTCCCCCAGCACAAATCCCCCAGTCAACATTACAAATCCCCCAGTCAACATTACAAATCCCCCAATCAGCATTACAAATCCCCCAGTCAATGCCACAAATCCCCCAGTCAGCGTTACAAATCCCCCAGTCAACATTACAAATCCCCCAATCAGCGTTACAAATCTCCCAGTCAACATTACAAATCCCCCAATCAGCATTACAAATCCCCCAGTCAATGCCACAAATCCCCCAGTCAGCGTTACAAATCCCCCAGTCAACGTTACAAATCCCCCAGTCAGCCTTACAAATCCCCCAGTCAACGTTACAAATCCCCCAGTCAGCGTTACAAATCCCCCAGTCAGCGTTACAAATCTCCCAGTCAATGTTACAAATCCCCCAGTCAACGTTACAAATCCCCTCAGTCAGCGTTACAAATCCCCCAGTCAGTGTTACAAATCCCCCAGTCAGCATTACAAATCCCCCAGTCAATGCCACAAATCCCCCGGTCAGCATTACAAATCCCCCAGTCAGCATTACAAATCCCCCAATCAGCATTACAAACTCCCCAGTCAGCATTACAAATCCCCCAGTCAATGCCACAAATCCCCCAGTCAGCGTTACAAATCCCCCAGTCAACATTACAAATCCCCCAATCAGCATTACAAATCCCCCAGTCAGCATTACAAATCCCCCAATCAGCATTACAAATCCCCCAGTTAATGCCACAAATCCCCCAGTCAGCGTTACAAATCCCCCAGTCAACATTACAAATCCCCCAATCAGCGTTACAAATCCCCCAGTCAACATTACAAATCCCCCAGTCAGCGTTACAAATCTCCCAGTCAACGTTACAAATCCGCCAGTCAGCCTTACAAATCCCCCAGTCAACGTTACAAATCCCCCAGTCAGCCGTTACAAATCCCCCAGTCAAGCGTTACAAATCCCCAGTCACGTTACAAATCCCCAGTCAGTCAGCGTTACAAATCCCCCAGTCAGTGTTACAAATCCCCCAGTCAGCATTACAAATCCCCCAGTCAACGCCACAAATCCCCCAGTCAACATTACAAATCCCCCAGTCAGCCTTACAAATCCCCCAGTCAACGTTACAAATCCCCAGTCAGCGTTACAAAATCCCCCAGTCAACGCCACAAATCCCCCAGTCAATGTTACAAATCCCCCAGTTAGCATTACAAATCTCCCAGTCAACGTTACAAATCCCCCAGTCAGCCTTACAAATCCCCCAGTCAACATTACAAATCCCCCAATCAGCGTTACAAATCCCCCAGTCAACATTACAAATCCCCCAGTCAGCGTTACAAATCCCCCAGTCAGCGTTACACATCCCCAGTCAGCGTTACAAATCCCCCAGTCAGCCGTTACAAATCCCCCAGTCAGCGTTACAAATCCCCCAGTCAGCGTTACAAATCCCCCAGTCAACATTACAAATCCCCAGTCAGCGTTACAAATCCCCCAGTCAAGCATTACAAATCCCCCAGTCAGCGTTACAAATCCCCAGTCAGTCAGCGTTTACAAATCCCCCAGTCAAGTTACAATTCCCCCAGTCAGTTACAAATCCCCCAGTCAACGCCACAAATCCCCCAGTCAATGTTACAAATCCCCCAATCAACCTTACAAATCCCCCAGTCAGCGTTACAAATCCCCCAGTCAGTGTTACAAATCACCCAGTCAGTGTTACAAATCCCCCAGTCAGCGTTACAAATCCCCCAGTCAACAGTTACAAATCCCCCAGTCAGCGTTACAAATCCCCCAGTCAGTGTTACAAATCCCCCAGTCAACGTTACAAATCCCCCAGTCAGTGTTACAAATCCCCCAGTCAACGTTACAAATCCCCCAGTCAATGTTACAAATCCCCCAGTCAACGTTACAAATCCCCCAGTCACCGTTACAAATCCCCCAGTCAGCGTTACAAATCCCCCAGTCAGTGTTACAAATCACCCAGTCAGTGTTACAAATCCCCCAGTCAACATTACAAATCCCCCAGTCAGTGTTACAAATCCCCAGTCAGTGTTTACAAATTCCCCTAGTCAGCGTTACAAATCTCCCAGTCAACATTACAAATCCACCCCATCTCTGCACCAGTAAGAGGCAAAGCAGTGAGCTGAGCTACAGGTAAACTGCAGTAAAGTCGAGCAGACGCAACAGTCCATGAACCCAAGTCAGCATAGACTCTTACTACTGCTACGGTAATCCAGGTTACTGGGGGGTGGGCTCCATCTCTACCTTTGACTCCACCTACCTCCCCAGGAGACTGAGACAATTTACACTGTTTCCATCGTTACCAGCAACATGTGACCACAGCACCATACTTTAAAGCAACATGACCTTCAGCCCAAAACCAACCCCCCTCAGGTCCAACCCCCTATGTCTGAAGGGGTTGTTGGCGTGTTGTCCCATCGTTGGAGATCGTTGGGGCCATCAGAGACAGCACTAACAGGGTAGATGGAGCGTAGATGGAGAGGACCACAGAGAAGACTCCAGGACCACCAGTCTGCCTCCTGGCCTGGACTCTTTTATTCCTGATGGTACAGATGCTTGACTAGTCACCTGATGGATGGCTTCCAGGAGCAATTTTAATTTAAAGTGTGATGTGAGTAGAAGTCAGAATCAGGACCAAGACAGTCTCCATCTGGTTCTTCCATCCTGTGATGTCTTGAATTCCTCTTCTGGTATAAACAGCAGAAGTGGACCATGAAGGGTTTGTTAGTACTTTACAGCAGGATAACTGACTCCAGTCCACCAGTGGGAGGAGACCACATTAACCACCATGAACCAGTCCTCAGACCTGATAAGACCTCCTTTGGTTCAGACTGTCTGCACTTTAAACCCTCATAAAGTGAGAGCACAGTTCCTGCTGATGCTCTTTGTTCTTGATGAGTCATTAAATGTACTAACCCAGTGGTTGTCAAACCATTAATACTGCGTACCACCTGAGAAACTGCTCAGCTCTCTGAGTTCCACCATGATGACCAGTTTAAAATACAGCCATATATGCCTTCTCAATTAGCTTTAAACACACAGGAGAGATGTTTATTCATTATTGTAGTTATTTATTACCTGAATTGTTACTTTACTGAATCAGACATTTACACTCTGTCCAACAATTCTCACATACTCATCCTCTCATACAGAGTAAAATAAACACACTCAAAGGTTGTTACATCTGCACTCAAACTGAATATGAAACAAAATTTTTTTATGACAATCTTAATTATCTCAAGCTACACATTTCATTTGAAACGTTGTATTTATAATGCATTGTATGTTTCCAAATTTTTTTAAAGTGAAAATGTTTTCTTGCCACTGTTTGGCTTAAAGATTTTTTTCTCCCTCTGTGGGAGTTTTTTTTTTAACCTGCCATTATCTTTGATTATGATTTAATATTATAATTTTAGTTAATGATCTGGATCTCTGTAAAACACCTAGAGACAATTGACATTGTAACAGATGCTATACAAATTGAATTGAATTGAATTAAATTGAATTGAATTGAATTGAATTGAATTGAATTGAATTGAATTGAATTGAATTGAATTGAATTGGCTTTGTGCTGCAGCAGGTGCTCCATGGGCAGAACCTGTGATACCAGGGGTTTCCTCTGGGGGGCAGAATACAGCGGTGGTGTCTAAATCCATCTACACTAGAGTTATGTGTTTCAGCTGTGGTCACAACAGAGAAAACACTGAAGAGGAAATGTTCAACCATTAATTCAGCTGACTGGAGGTTTTTTGTCCCCGTTTTATCTATTTTCTCATGTCTCCTCCACAGTTGAACACTGGCAGCACCAAACACATGGAGTCAGAGCCTCAGCAGCGCTCCCTACTTGTCCTTTACGGTCCGTCACTGCATTGCAGCTTTGAGTGTTCACACATGTGTTATAAACACAACTATTTCACATTCTCTGGTTTTTGAATACAGCAGGTGATCACAGACAAGATAACCTTCATAAACGGAAGCAAATATTCCTCCAACCTGACGACATTTTAACGTTAACTAAAGTCTTTCACGCTGCTCTCGGACTGGAGATTTATTTTGTAGTTTACAGGAAACGGTGTTGTCGGTGTTTTATTTTGGCAGGGCTTACAGGAAGTGGCTGCCTGGCTTTAGTGCCTTGATGCGGTGCTCTGTGATTGGCTGCGCCGTGATTGTCTGCGCTGTGATTGGCTGTTGAACCCGAACACTGTTGCCTCGGCTGCTATTCTGCTCGGACACGTCAACATGGCTGCTGACTGAAGACGGCTCTCCCCGAACCGAACCGAACCCAGCCTAGCGTCAGACCCTCGAACATCCGCTGAAAACCCGTCCGCCGCCGGATCGGGACCGCCGACACCCCGGAAACCAGCTGCGTGGTGAAGGTCAGTCCGTCACCTTCAGCATCCTCCGCTGTCATCGATTATTGATCGATTGGCGTCGACAGGTCGAAGCTCGGGACGAAGCCCGTACTGGCTCGGCTTCATTCAGGGACGTAGAACCGGTAACGGAGAGGAGCTGGAGGTGATTAAAGAGATAATCGGAGTTAATAACGGTCAAGGTGGTTCCGTTACTGACGTCACTGATATTAATGACTGACGTCACTGATATCAGTGACGGACGTGGATCAATACGGCTGAGTGATGAAGAGCAGTCAGGGCTCTTCATCACAGGATGTTTCTGTGCGCTCTAACATGAAGATGGTAAACAGACAGGTGTGACAGACGGCTGTCACGTGACTGTGTCAGCGATAAACAGGCCAATAATATCATAAGAAGATAACACTTAATCTACAGCAGATACTCCAGAGGTGAGGCTGTTGCTCCGTTGTTTCTCTTTTAAATGCTTCTACATTTGTAATTTAAAGGCGGCTTGGTTTTAATCAAATCAATGACTGTACCTGTGTCAGGTGTCATACAGCTGTTAGATGGTCAGGTACATCATTATGTACAGGAACAGCTGGATTAGAGTGTCAACAGCAGACGAACAAACTGTGTTTGGTGTTGATTCTAATATTCATTGTGATCATTACTGTGGTCTGTAACCATGTGTTGATTAGATTAATGATAATTATTGATCTGAGATGAGTGTACATAGAGCTCTCGCATCTGTCTGCTAAAAGATGAAGGCTGTTGTCATGGTAACAGCAGCTCGGCTGATGAGCTGTATTTCACTGTTTGATGTTTCGTTTCTCGCAGTGCGTGTAGAGATCCAGGATCGGCTCTGATCCAGGATCAGGTCTGAACCAGGATCGGCTCTGATCCAGGATCAGCTCTGAACCAGGATCAGGTCTGAACCAGGATCGGCTCTGATCCAGGATCAGCTCTGAACCAGGATCAGCTCTGATCCTCCTCATCCTCCACTGAGATGCAACAAAGGCCAGACTTCAGCTGGTCATGTGATGTCTGCAGCCCTTATCTCTGCAGACAGAAATGCCACGCAACTGGCCCCGCCCACCTCAGTCCACCTGGTCTGAAAGCAGCCTGTTAACCCTCCCTCAGAGGCTAAGAGGCTCATTACTAGGGGTGCACGATAACTATCGGGCAGATAATAGGAAATTATGACGTCATTCCGATAACTCTGATATCACGTCAAATAGCCCCGATAACATATATCAAATAGGGGTGCTCCGATCAGGGTTTTTGGGGCCGATCACCGATCACTGAAATCAATATCGGCCGATCCGATACCGATCACCGATCGTATTTATTTCCCTTTGTTTCTTGCTGTCTTAGACCTTTTCGACTTGAAAATTGTGGACATGCGCCCCCTAGTGGCCCAGACATAACTGGAGTGTGCGGTGCTCCACCAACTAACCCAAACACAGCAGCGTGGAGCATCTGTTACTGATAACACAGACATGTCTTGGATTGATGATGTTAGGCAGTGACCTTCAGTTACAGATGAAGGTAATTTATCGCTGTTTTTAATGATTGGTTATGGAAATAGCATGATCTATTCCCATAATCAAACACTAAAAACTGTGGAACGCTGGCTATAACTAACGTCAACAAGCCATAAAGATTATGCTACTGTAACGTTAACGCTAGCGGTAAATTAGGCTATGTGTTAATGTATATTTAATTTTATTTAATCATTCTCCTAAGTCATTCATTCATTCATTCATTCATTTATAGGCTTGTGCTAGTGCCGAGAGCTACAGTAGCCTCATACTGCTGTTCTTTCGGCCAGAATCGTCCAGGACTCTCAGAGAGACTATGAGTAGTACGAGACTGAATGTTAACGAAAACTCACCCGGCTGTATTCATTTGGAACAAAGTCCTTTCTGTTGATATTTTTCACCCACGTCTTCCTAACTTCTTGGTTGTCGGTGCGCCCAGGAAATCGGTGCAAACTGTATGGCTGCAGTAAAGGCTTGTGTATTTCGCATACTTTCTTCTTCCATTGTTGAATTTTCACGCCATTGTTGGCACAGTTTATGACGGATCATGTATTCCCACTCGACCGACTCGACATTATAAAAATATCTATTGTAGAAAGAGAAAAACACTGGTTAATCTGCGAGCCGGTGAAAGTGTCGCTCTGTAGCACAACCCCGCAATGGCGGACGTGGTACTTCCGGGGGGCTGGCCCGAAAAGGTCTATACACAGTGTATGCGCACGAGAATAGAGCGTTTTTGATCGGCTCTTTTGATCGGCTTTAATGACAATTCTGACCGATCCCGATCATATGCATATCGGCCGATCCGATCAGGTCACCGATCGATCGGAGCACCCCTAATATCAAATCAACTTAATAGTTGATAGAGGCACTGACAAACATGGCAGTGCCTCGCTCCCTCTGAGGCTTAAATGGCCGGCAGTGAATGTTATGTTCAAGTAACTTCGGCATAATCAGAAAAACAACTTTTCACTCAGGAAAATCAAGAATACCCCCTCATGCCAGAAAACAACTTGTTAAGTCGGTCATAATTTCAGTAGTTGCTAACTTGAATCGATATTCGCAGTATTTCCCCTCATGTTACACATAAAAAAAAGAAAAAAGTAGAAAAGGCTGAAAGAACGACTAGCAAACGAGGGAACGTCGGAATTTACGTTACACCTTGAATGCAGCCTGCAGCACAGCGCTGATCACAACAAACATGGCGGCGATGATATGGAGCTTCGTTAAAGTTCAAACCAGTCTGGTCTGTATCTGTAAGACTGGTCTGGACCAGTCTCAGGACTGGACTGATATGGTCGTATCTCCTGGTTCTAGTCAGGACCGGTGCAGAGACCTCAGGACTGGAATAATAAGGTCGTATCTCCTGGTTCTAGTCAGGACCGGCGCAGAGACCTCAGGACTGGACTAATACGGTCGTATCTCTTGGTTCTAGTCAGGACCGGAGCAGAGACCTCAGGACTGGACTAATACGGTCGTATCTCCTGGTTCTAGTCAGGACCGGCGCAGAGACCTCTGGACTGGACTAATACGGTTGTATCTCTTGGTTCTAGTCAGGACCGGAGCAGAGACCTCAGGACTGGACTAATACGGTCGTATCTCCTGGTTCTAGTCAGGACCGGTGCAGAGACCTCAGGACTGGACTAATACGGTCGTATCTCCTGTTTCTAGTCAGGACCGGCGCAGAGACCTCAGGACTGGACTAATACGGTTGTATCTCCTGGTTCTAGTCAGGACCGGAGCAGAGACCTCAGGACTGGACTAATACGGTCGTATCTCCTGGTTCTAGTCAGGACCGGCGCAGAGACCTCAGGACTGGACTAATACGGTTGTATCTCTTGGTTCTAGTCAGGACCAGTGCAGAGACCTCAGGACTCGTCTAATACGGTCGTATCTCCTGGTTCTAGTCAGGACCAGTGCAGAGACCTCAGGACTCGTCTAATACGATCGTATCTCCTGGTTCTAGTCAGGACCAGTGCAGAGACCTCAGGACTGGACTAATACGGTCGTATCTCTTGGTTCTAGTCAGGACCGGAGCAGAGACCTCAGGACTGGACTAATACGGTCGTATCTCCTGGTTCTAGTCAGGACCAGTGCAGAGACCTCAGGACTGGACTAATACGGTCGTATCTCCTGGTTCTAGTCAGGACCAGTGCAGAGACCTCAGGACTGGACTAATACGGTCGTATCTCTTGGTTCTAGTCAGGACCAGTGCAGAGACCTCAGGACTGCACTAATACGGTCGTATCTCTTGGTTCTAGTCAGGACCAGAGCAGATACCTCAGGACTGGACTGATACGGTCGTATCTCCTGGTTCTAGTCAGGACCAGTGCAGAGACCTCAGGACTGGACTAATAATACGGTCGTATCTCTTGGTTCTAGTCAGGACCGGGCAGAGAGACAGACTCAGGACTGGACTAATACGGTCGTATCTCTTGGTTCTAGTCAGGACCGGGGCAGAGACCTCAGGACTGGACTAATACGGTCGTATCTCTTGGTTCTAGTCAGGACCGGAGCAGAGACCTCAGGACTGGACTAATACGGTCGTATCTCTTGGTTCTAGTCAGGACCAGTGCAGAGACCTCAGGACTGGACTAATACGGTCGTATCTCCTGGTTCTAGTCAGGACCAGTGCAGAGACCTCAGGACTGGACTAATACGGTCGTATCTCCTGGTTCTAGTCAGGACCAGTGCAGAGACCTCAGGACTGCACTAATACGGTCGTATCTCTTGGTTCTAGTCAGGACCAGAGCAGAGACCTCAGGACTGGACTGATACGGTCGTATCTCCTGGTTCTAGTCAGGACCAGTGCAGAGACCTCAGGACTGGACTAATACGGTCGTATCTCTTGGTTCTAGTCAGGACCGGGGCAGAGACCTCAGGACTGGACTAATACGGTCGTATCTCCTGGTTCTAGTCAGGACCGGCGCAGAGACCTCAGGACTGGACTAATACGGTTGTATCTCTTGGTTCTAGTCAGGACCAGTGCAGAGACCTCAGGACTCGTCTAATACGGTCGTATCTCTTGGTTCTAGTCAGGACCGGGGCAGAGACCTCAGGACTGGACTAATACGGTTGTATCTCCTGGTTCTAGTCAGGACCAGTGCAGAGACCTCAGGACTGCACTAATACGGTCGTATCTCTTGGTTCTAGTCAGGACCAGAGCAGAGACCTCAGGACTGGACTGATACGGTCGTATCTCTTGGTTCTAGTCCTGGTTCTGGTCCCAGGATTGATCCCTGAGACACACTTACCAATTTCAACAAAGTGTCTCCTGTCCCTGAGACAGGACCTGAACCAGTTTAAAGCAGTCTCAGAGACTCCCACCCAGTCTTCTGTCCTCTGTAATAAGATCACATGGTCAACTGGTCCAGCAGAACTAAGACTGAGACTTTACCTGCCTCAGTGTTCAGGTGGTCTCAACAGCATCAGTGTCTCCAGTCCAGTCTGTTGTCCAGGTGAACACTGAGGTATTTCTACTCCTCCACCACCTCTACTTCTTCTCCATGGTGGAGATGCTGTTTGACTTGTTCCTGGTCCTCCTAAAATCCACAATCATCTCCTTTTGGTATGTTGATATAGAAGATGAGATGGTTGTTTGAATGAATGAATGAATGAATGAATGAAAAATACTTTATGTATCCCAGAAGGGAAATTCAACATTGTAGTAAGGGCTTTTTTTAAAACAATAAATAACATGACAGCAATAATAATAATATTAATTGAAATAATAATAATAGTAGGTTTTATGTCTTGTTGTGGAGGCTGATGGCTGCTGGCAGGAATGATCTTCTGTATCTTTCTGTCTTGCAACAGACCTGAAGAAGCCTCTCACTGAACACTCTGTTGTTTGATCACTGTGTCGTGGAGAGGGTGTGAAGAGTCCTCCATCATCTTCATCAGCTTGTGCAGCATTATTTTTTGCACAATCAGCTCCAGCGGCTCCAGAGTTACACCCAGCACAGATCCAGCTTTCCTGATCAGTTTGTTGATTCTCTTCAGGTCTCTGGTTCTGATGCTGCTGCCCCAGCAGATGGCTGCAAAGCTGATTGCACTTTCAACAACAGACCTATAGAAGATGTGCAACATCTTGGTGCAGACATTAAAAGATCTCAGCTTTCTTAAAAAGTAGAATCTGCTCTGACCTTTCTTGTAGATGTATTCTGTGTTGCATTTCCACTCTAGTCTGTTGTCAAGCTGAACTCCAAGATACTTGTATTCCTCCACCACCTCCACCTCTTTTCCCAGGATGGAAACACTGCTGTGTTGATTCTTGCTCCTCCTGAAGTCGACAATCATCTCCTTAGTTTTGCTGGTATTTAATACGAGATGATTGTTACCACACCATTTCACAAACTGACAGACCAGTTCTTTGTACTCTGCTTCCTGTCCGTTTCTGATACACCCAACAACTGCAGAGTCATCAGAGTATTTCTGCAGATGACAGGACTCAGAGTAAATGGTGAGAGAACAGTTCCATGTGGTGCTCCAATGCTGCTGACCTCCATCTCAGACGCACAACCTTTCAGTCTCACAAACTGTGGTCTGTTTGTGAGGTAGTCATAAATCCAGGTTGTGGAGGAATCCACCTGGAACTTAGGGCTGCACAATTAATCGAAAAATAATCGAAATCGTGATTTTTGGTTGCCACGATTAAAATTTTGAAAATCGTGATTAATCGTGACCATGTACAATGTAGTGTAGGGGACAATGTAGTGACCTGCCTTTGGGCGTTCTTGAAGCTAAGACATGTTTACAGGCTGGTGTTTATGGCCAAAAATCTCTAAGACCGCCTAAGTTTCATGCTATTGCCTTTTATATAATTTGTCCATCCCTTATGCAATACTTTCTTGGTTACATTTCATATCGGGATTTGATTTTTAACATTCTGAACAAAAAAATATTTTTATTGTTGAATAATCTTGATTAATAATCGTAATTGTGATTTTGATCCAAATAATCGTGATTATCATTTTTTCCATAATCGTGCAGCCCTACTGGAACTTATGGAGCTTCTCACATAACAACGCAGGCTGAATTGTATTAAAAGCACTTGAGAAATCAAAGAACATGACCCTCAAAGTGCTGCCTGATTGGTCCAGATGAGAGTGGGCTCTGTAAAGCAGGTAGATGATGGCGTCTTCAACCCCAAGCCCATTACGATATGCAAACTGTAATGGGTCCTGAAAGGTGCTGACCTGCTTGTTGAGGTGGACCAGTAAGAGTCTCTCCGGGACTTTCATGATGTGAGATGTCAGGGCAACTGGTCTGTAGTCGTTAGGTTCAGCTGGTTGTGGTTTTTTAGGCACTGGAACAAGGCAGGATGTTTTCCACAGCACAGGAACTGGTTTCTGTCTCAAACTGGTGTTGAAGAGGTGCTGGAGAATCAGACATAGTTGCAATGAGCAGTTCTTGAGAACTCTGGGACAGACACCGTCTGGACCTGCAGCCTTGTTCTGGTTCAGTTTCTCAAGTTGTTTTTTGACCTGATTGCAGGAGACAGACAGAGTGGAGGGGGAGGCAGAGGAGGTCTCCGAGGTGGAGAAAGATGATGCTGTTTTCTGGTCCATGACTGAGCTGCAGGGTGACAGAGTGGAGGTGTGACAGGAAAGCTGTGGGATCACCAAGGGGGTGTGGTCTGTTGGGCTGGAGGCAGGGGGGGAACTGAACCTATTGAAGAACCTGTTCAGTTCATTAGCTCTGTCCAGACCTCCATCAGTCTGGTCCCCCTTTGCCTTGAAGCCGGTGATCTTCATTCCGGACCACACATCCTTCACGTTGTTCTGCTGGAGCTGCCTTTCTAGCTTCTTCCTGTAGTCCTCCTTGCACTTCCTGGTTTGTGCTTTAATTTATTTTTGTCATCTTCAATAACTCCCTGTCTCCATCCCTGAAGGCTTTCTTTTTGATGTTTAACAGCTTTTTCAGGTCTCTGGTGATCCAGGGTTTGTTATTGGAAAAGCAGCTCACAGTTCTTGTTGGAACGATGCTGTCCACACAGAAGTTTATATAATCTGTCACACACTCAGTCATGGCGTTGATGTTGTCTCCATGAGGTTCACAGAGGACATTCCAGTCCGTAGCCTCAAAGCAACCTTTCAGAGCATCTTCAGCTTCATTAGACCAGGTTTTGATAGTTTTTGTGATCACTGGTTGCTGCTGAACGATGGGCTTGTAGTTGGAGGTGAGAAGAACGAGATTATGGTCAGATCTTCCTAAAGGTGGCAGGGCAGAGCAGCTGTATGCATTTTTAATATTTACATAAAACAAGTCCAACGTCTTATTTTCTCTGGTGGACCAGCTGACAAACTGTTGGAATGATGGTAAAGCTGCAGAGAGGGAGACATTGAAGTCTCCAGAGATCGCCATAACTGAGTTTGGATACTGTGTTTGCAGCCTTGCAATAACGGAGCTGATGACATCACAGGCTGCGTCTGGAGTGATACCAGGTAGAATATAAACCGCTACCAGAATAACACAGGTAAACTCTCTGGGTAAATAATAAGGACGGAAACTCACAGCTAACAGTTCAAGGTCCCTCGTGCAGATCTTCTTGACGGTGACGTGACCAGGATGACACCAACGCTGGTTAACCAGCACTGCAATCCCACCTCCCCTCAGCTTCCCGCTGAGTTGCTTACTGCGGTCTGCTCGGACCGTCTTAAAGCTGTGAACAGACATGTTACAGTCCGGGATGTGTTCATGCAGCCACGTCTCGGTGAAGCACACGAGACTACATTCTCTGTATTCTCTCTGGGACCTGGTTAGCACCTCTAGCTCGTCCGTTTTGTTAGCTAGCGATCTGACGTTGCCCATCACAACAGTTGGAAGAAACGGTTTAAATCTCCACCGCTTTTCTCTTTGCTTCACTCCTGCCCTGCATCCTCTTCTCTTTCTTCTCAACTCTATCGGGATTTGTCGTGTTATATCACCTCATTTTAGAGTTTTAGCAGTTGATCACGATTGTAGACAAGTCTACCGTTGCCATGGAGACACATCATAACAAGTATCGGAAACAGCCAAAAAGAGACAAAAGTATACTGAAAACTCTCTCGTGCAGCACAGCCTCCAAACCGACGTAAAAACCTCTTCAAAATAAACTGATTAAAAAGACGGCTGAATTCCAAAAATCCCAAAAAATTCCCAAAAAATTATGAAAACCAAAGTCAGAGCAACTACAATATGCAGCCACCTACCGACGCATTCTATTTAGCCATGCAGATGTCTGCATGGCTGACTGGTCCTGGAGGTCTGAGGTGTCCAGAGTGAAGATCAGTGGTCAGAGTCCAGTTCCCTGTGGTTCTCCTGAGCTGCTGACCACCTTCTTAGACACTCAGCCATTCATTCTCTCCAGCTGTGGTCTGTTAGTCAGGTAGTCAGTGTCCAGGTGATGGTGGAGACATCCAGCTAACCCTAACCCAGTCAGGTAGTCAGTGGTCCAGGTGATGGTGGAGACATCCAGCTAACCCTAACCCAGTCAGGTAGTCAGTGGTCCAGGTGATGGTGGAGACATCCAGCTAACCCTAACCCAGTCAGGTAGTCAGTGTCCAGGTGATGGTGGGGACATCCAGCTATGGTCTGTTATTCAGGTATTCAGTGGTCCAGGTGATGGTGGAGACATCTACCTAACCCTAACCCAGTCAGGTAGTCAGTGGTCCAGGTGATGGTGAAGACATCCAGCTGTGTCTTCTGGAGGTTCTTTGGTAGTAAAGCAGCTGGATAGAGTTAAATGTTCTGGAGAAACTGAAGAACCTGATCCTCACAGAGCTGCTGCATCATCCAGGTGACTGTGGTTCATTGAAGCAGGTGGATGATGGAGTCTTCAACTCCAACCTATCAGATCAGAAACCTGCAGCAGGTCCTGGAAGGAGCTGGTTCTTCAGGTGGACCAATAAAAGTCTCTGCAGGACCTTCATGATGGTGGATGTTAGAGCTGCAGGTCTGTAGTCATTAGAAGATGGATGAGATCTTTCTGGTCCTGGAACAAGGCAGTTAAACCAGTCCTGTTGGGTCTGAACCAGTCCTGTTGGGTCTGAACCAGTTCTGTTGGGTCTGAACCAGTTCTGTTGGGTCTGAACCAGTCCTATTGGGTCTGAACTAGTCCTATTGGGTCACCAGTCCTGTTGGGTCTGAACCTAGTTCTGTTGGGTCTGAACCAGTCCTGTTGGGTCTGAACAGTCTCCAGTTGTTGGGTCTGACCAGTCTGAACAGTTCTGTTGGGTCTGAACCAGTCCTGTTGGGTCTGAACCAGTCCTGTTGGGTCTGAACTAGTCCTATTGGGTCATAACCAGTTCTGTTGGGTCTGAACCAGTCCTGTTGGGTCTGAACTAGTTCTGTTGGGTCTGAACCAGTCCTATTGGGTCTGAACCAGTCCTGTTGGGTCTGAACCAGTTCTGTTGGGTCTGAACCAGTCCTGTTGGGTCTGAACTAGTTCTATTGGGTCTGAACCAGTCCTGTTGGGTCTGAACCAGTCCTGTTGGGTCTGAACTAGTTCTGTTGGGTCTGAACCAGTTCTATTGGTCTGAACTAGTCCTGTTGGGTCTGAACCAGTCCTGTTGGGTCTGAACTAGTCCTATTGGGTCTGAACCAGTCCTGTTGGGTCTGGACCAGTTCTGTTGGGTCTGAACCAGTCCTGTTGGGTCTGAACCAGTTCTGTTGGTCTGAACTAGTTCTGCTGGGTCTGAACCAGTCCTGTTGGGTCTGAAACACTTCTGTTGGATCTTAACCAGTTCTGTTGGGTCTGAACCAGTTCTGTTGGGTCTGAACCAGTCCTGTTGGGTCTGAACCAGTCCTGTTGGGTCTGAACTAGTTCTGTTGGGTCTGAACCAGTTCTGTTGGGTCTGAACCAGTCCTGTTGGGTCTGAACCAGTTCTGTTGGGTCTGAACCAGTCCTGTTGGGTCTGAACTAGTTCTGTTGGGTCTGAACCAGTCCTGTTGGGTCTGAACCAGTCCTGTTGGTCTGAACCAGTTCTGTTGGGTCTGAACCAGTTCTGTTGGTCTGAACCTGTTCTATTGGGTCTGAACCAGTCCTGTTGGATCTGAACCAGTTCTGTTGGTCTGAACCTGTTCTTTTGGGTCTGAACCAGTCCTGTTGGTCTGAACCAGTCCTGTTGGATCTGAACCAGTTCTGTTGGTCTGAACCAGTTCTGTTGGGTCTGAACCAGGTCTGTTGGTCTCCCAGCAGGAGGTGCTCTGACAGACTGCAGACATGGATACCACTACATCCATCAAGATGACCACACTGGCCATCCAGAACCTGTTCAGCTATGTGGAGGAGGAAAACCTGGGTGCTCTCAGAGCTCACCTGGACCGATTCAAGGAGGTGGACGGACGCAGTGACGTACGTATACCTGACTCTCTGCTCACACCTGTCACACACCTGTCTAACAGCAGGTCTCCTCCCTCCAGAACATCTCCAGTCTGACAGCAGGTCTCCTCCCTCCAGAACATCTCCATTCCAACAGCAGGTCTCCTCCAGAACATCTCCAGTCCAACAGCAGGTCTCCTCCAGAACATCTCCAGTCTAACAGCAGGTCTCCTCCAGAACATCTCCAGTCCAACAGCAGGTCTCCTCCAGAACATCTCCAGTCTAACAGCAGGTCTCCTCCAGAACATCTCCAGTCCAACATTAGGTCTCCTCCAGAACATCTCCAGTCCAACAGCAGGTCTCCTCCAGAACATCTCCAGTCTAACAGCAGGTCTCCTCCAGAACATCTCCAGTCCAACAGCAGGTCTCCTCCAGAACATCTCCAGTCTAACAGCAGGTCTCCTCCAGAACATCTCCAGTCCAACAGCAGGTCTCCTCCAGAACATCTCCAGTCCAACAGCAGGTCTCCTCCAGAACATCTCCAGTCTGACAGCAGGTCTCCTCCAGAACATCTCCAGTCTAACAGCAGGTCTCCTCCAGAACATCTCCAGTCTAACAGCAGGTCTCCTCCAGAACATCTCCAGTCTAACATAAGGTCTCCTCCAGAACATCTCCAGTCTAACAGCAGGTCTCCTCAGAACATCTCCAGTCTAACAGCAGGTCTGCTCCAGAACATCTCCAGTCTGACAGTAGGTCTCCTCCAGAACATCTCCAGTCTGACAGCAGGTCTCCTCCAGAACATCTCCAGTCTAACAGCAGGTCTCCTCCAGAACATCTCCAGTCTGACAGCAGGTCTCCTCCAGAACATCTCCAGTCCAACAGCAGGTCTCCTCCAGAACATCTCCAGTCTAACAGCAGGTCTCCTCCAGAACATCTCCAGTCTACAGCAGGTCTCCTCCAGAACATCTCCAGTCTAACAGCAGGTCTCCTCCAGAACATCTCCAGTCTAACAGCAGGTCTCCTCCAGAACATCTCCAGTCTAACAGCAGGTCTCCTCCAGAACATCTCCAGTCCAAGGTCCTCCAGAACATCTCCAGTCTAACAGCAGTCTCTCTCCAGAACATCTCCAGTCTAACAGCAGGTCTCCTCCAGAACATCTCCAGTCTAACAGCAGGTCTCCTCCAGAACATCTCCAGTCTAACAGCAGGTCTCCTCCAGAACATCTCCAGTCTAACAGCAGGTCTCCTCCAGAACATCTCCAGTCTAACAGCAGGTCTCTCAGCTCCCCAGGTCTCTCCAGAAACATCTCCAGTCCAGCAGTCTCTCCAGAACAGTCTAACAGGTCTCTCAGAACATCTCCAGTCTAACAGCAGGTCTCCTCCAGAACATCTCCAGTCTAACAGCAGGTCTCCTCCAGAACATCTCCAGTCTAACAGCAGGTCTCCTCCAGAACATCTCCAGTCTAACAGCAGGTCTTCTCCAGAACATCTCCAGTCTGACAGCAGGTCTCCTCCAGAACATCTCCAGTCCAACAGCAGGTCTCCTCCAGAACATCTCCAGTCTAATAGCAGGTCTCCTCCAGAACATCTCCAGTCTAACAGCAGGTCTCCTCCCCCCCAGAACGGTCAGACCCCTCTCATGCTGGCAGCAGAGCAGGGCAGTTTGGAGATTGTCCAGGAGCTCATCAGAAGAGGAGCCAACGTGAACCTGGATGATGTGGTCAGAACCATAAACACTCCCTCACATTGTTTGTTTCTTTGTTTGTTTTGCCTGTGGTTGCTAGGAGACAGGTTGCCAGGTAATGTGTGTCTGTGTTGTCAGGACTGCTGGTCGGCTCTGATCTCTGCAGCTAAAGAAGGACACGTGGACGTGGTGAAGGAACTGCTGGAGAACAGCGCCTACATCGAACACCGGGACATGGTGAGAACAGATGCTCATGGGAAATGGAGTCTAGAGAGTTGAGAAATGGTGGGAGCAGAGGCTTATGGGAAATGTAGTCTTGACCTCCAAGCCAGGAAGAACTCCTGCTGCATGAGATCAGACACACCTGACAGGACACATGTGTCAGCTATGGTGTCATGTTACGGTCTTGGTGTCATGTTACGGTCTTGGGGCCTGATTTACTAAAGGTTTGCGTGCGTAAAAACGTGTGCAAACTTGACACCACCCGCAAACCAATGTGCAAGCTGATCTACTAACAGCGTGCAAAGAGGACTGCGCCTCTCAAATGAGCAAAATAGCACACGCTGTTCATTTAGTACTTTTGCCCTGATGAATAATCAATATGAGGCGTACCCGCCAGAAAGCGCTAAATACTGGGAGGGGAAAATGCAAATAGGTTCATTTACCACACGCAATGAGATTTACCAACCCTGAAAGTAATTGCGGGGATTGTGATTGCGTCTGTATTTAATACGTTCGAAAGGAAGGTGCTAATCTGCCCAGCATTACGCACCGATGGCTGCTGTTATTGTGGCAAGGAGGCGACATCGCCAAAATCAAAGAATACGCAGAGAGAGAGTCTTTCGGACTCGTGTAAATTTGTTTGGAATGAATGAAAACCAGATAGTTGAAACATATCGACTATCTAGCGATTCCATCTTGGAGCTGTTGAATTAGTTAAGGGCTGATTTGGCTTCACAAGCACATGCAAAAGAAAAAATATTTTATTTGAATGTTAAATCGAGTATTATTCAGCAAAAGGTTGCCACAGGAGGCACATTCATTTTTTTATTTGTGATAATAAATAAATCACGTGTTTTCATGGAGAAAAAAGTGTTTCTTATTGTGCGCCTACCTTGTTCTGCAGTTGGCTCTAGCGTGTCCCAGTATCCCAGTTATCTGCTCCTCGCAGAAGGTGAGCTGCACCTGCTGCTCAATGCTGGTTAGAGGCATCTCTTCCGCAGGCCCTCCACCTGTCTTGTTTGCCGAAGTTTTATTAAAGGCCACTTTTTCTTTAGTTCTTCGCCTTATATCTTGCCACCTTCTTTTAACCTCTCATCTGCCGTTCTTTTTTTTTACCAACTGCATTTATTCTATCGCAGATTTTCTCCCATATTGCGTTTCTTTTGGTAATGTTTAAAATTTCTTTGCTGTAGTTCATGAATGTGTTTATTTGCCTCTTCCACTAATATCTCTAACTCCAACTCGTCAAATTTCATTTTGCGCTTGCGTCTATCCTGCTTTCCATCCAGACTCTCCATGGCGCAAACCGTAAAACACGCAACACCTCATTTAAATACTGCGGTTTGCACCCGTTATCAATTGCGCGAGCATTCTTAGTTGATCACCCGCAAAACACACAACAACAGCACGCGCAAACTTTTTCAGTGCACACGCAATTTAGTACTCTTTATTTAGGATCTTAGTAAATCAGGCCCTTGGTGTCATGTGACGGCTGTGGTGTTATGTTACGGTCTTGGTGTCATGTGATGGCTGTGGTGTCATGTGACAGGGTGGCTGGACAGCTCTGATGTGGGCGGCATACAAAGGACGAATGGACGTAACAACGCTGCTGCTGGAGCACGGAGCCAACCCCAACACCACTGGACAGGTAACGCACACGAGGACAGACAGGCAGTCCATGTACCTGCACTGACCCCCACTGACCCCTCCCCCTCTGCCCCGCAGCAGTACAGCGTTTATCCAATCATCTGGGCCGCCGGTCGAGGACACGCCGAGATCGTCAAGCTGCTGCTGCAGAACGGAGCTAAAGTCAACTGTTCAGACAAGGTGACCAGCACATCACTGAGACACCTAGAGACACTCTGAGACAACCAAAGACAATCTGAGACAACTAGAGACACTCTGAGACAACTAGAGACACTCATAGATACTTAGAGACACCCAGAGACACTCTGAGACAACTACAGACAATCTGAGACAACCAAAGACAATCTGAGACAACTAGAGACACTCTGAGACAACCAGACACACACTGAGACAACCAGAGACAACTAGAGATACTCATAGATACTTAGAGACACCCAGAGACACTCTGAGACAACTAGAGACACTCTGAGACAACTAGAGACACTCATAGATACCCAGAGACACTCTTAGACAACTAGACACACCCAGAGACAACCAGGGACAATGGTACTGGTACTGGTACTGGTACTGGTGTTTGTTCCTTGCAGTTTGTGTCTGTCTCTAAATGCTTGTTGGACCTAGAAGCTGGTCCATGGTGGACAGGAACCTGGTGGACGTCCAACAGCTGCAGCTGTCCAACCAGTGAGAAGTCGGGACTGTCCCACAACAGAAACTTGTTTTCAGTTTGACAGTAAAAAGTTGCTTTTTTAAGAATCGTTTCTGTTTGGGAGGAAAATGTGATTTGAGGATAGAAAATTCACTTTTTTGTTTTTTTTAAGTTTTATGTAAAAAATGCATTTTTATTTCCAACTTTAGTACAGAGGGGTCGCGCCCGTGACTCCGGCCTCCCTCTTTGCTCCTCGTCTCCTCTCTAAGGAGGACGAGGACACGTCCTCCGTCAACAACCATCTGGCAGAAGAATAAATGTAACGTCCCCGTTGTCCCCCTCTGTGCTTCAGTACGGGACCACCCCTCTGATCTGGGCCGCCAGGAAAGGACACCTGGACTGTGTGATGCACCTGCTGGAGAACGGCGCCGACGTGGACCAGGAGGGGGCGGTACGACCACACACACCTGTAGTTGTTGTTCCACAGGAGAAGCAGCTGACCATCTGTCTGTGGGGGCGTGTCCTCAGAACTCCATGACGGCGCTGATCGTGGCAGTGAAAGGCGGCTACACCGAGGTGGTGAAGGAGCTGCTGAAGAGGAACCCCAACGTCAACATGACCGACAAAGATGGAAACACCGCGCTGATGATCGCCGCCAAGGAGGGGTACACCGAGATCGTCCAGGACCTGCTGGACGCCGGGACGTACGTCAACATCCCCGACCGGGTGAGAGCCGCTCGTTAGCCTGTCCTAACGAGACATGTTAATCACACGCACCACCAGTCACCGTGCACCTGCAGCACAGACCACTGTAGTCCGGGTGAGAACATTTCCAGGTAAACTAGTCAACTCCAGAACCAAACCATCTGGAACCAGTGGTCTCTAGACCCCCAGGACGAAACAGTGGCCTGTTGGTGGTCCAGAGCCACCAGTCCAGATTCTGACGGGTCAGGATGACTAAAATTCACTCAGCCAGCATCCAGGAACCAGAACCGTGTTCTGATGTGACGGCCCGTTTGAGATGGTTCAGACGTCTCTGAGCCGAGGAGGAAACGTCAGTTTACCATGAAAATCTGAGCTGAGATTTGTCCACGTCCACAACAAATGTTTGTAAGTCTAACAATAAAAGTTGTGATTTTATGACAAAAGATGCAAAGATCTGCAGTTTTACAACAAAAATGTATGAATTTTAATTTCAGGACAAAATCAGTCAGTATTGTAGGACTGAAAAATGTTATTTCAGTAAAAAAAAATAGTGATTTTAAAATTCAAAGTCTAGATTTCTTCACACAATCTCAGGTTTAGAACAAACGTTCCAACTGTACAAAATTAGAAACGTTATGAGTTTTACTATGCTTTTATGTTATAAAATTATCACAACCATTGTGACGAGGTTGCGGTTTTTGCAAAAGGACGTGTATTTTGACAAAAATTCTAATTAAGTTTAAAAAGTGACAAATTTGTAAAATTTGTGATTTAACTACAGAAGGTTTCTTTTATATCTATTTATTCCAGTGGAATTTATTTAATAGATTTTTGTCACAGCACATTATACTGGATTGAGCCGTTCGTTTTCATGAATTATTTGGTTTGAAAGAAATTTACCCAAGTCATTGTTGGAAACAGAAGACGAAACAACAGAATAAATACAGGCAGTAATAAGAGGCTCTGCTTTTCATTGTTCTAGCAGAAGGATTCATTGTTTCATTTGAGTAGCCTGGATGAAAAATAACAATTGTGCAAAAAAAACTTGATATTGTTCTGCTCTGTTTTCAACAGATTTACAAAAGAAAGGGGGAAAAGTAGTCTGTAGGAGCTTCGTCAGTTATGGTTGACCGCTGAAGACGGCTGTAGGAGCTTTGTCAGTTACAGTTGACCGGTGACGACGGTCTGAGGGAGCTTCGTCAGTTATGGTTGACCGATGAAGACGACGGTCTGAGGAAGCTTCGTCAGTTACGGTTGACCGGTGACGACGGTCTGTAGGAGCTTCATCAGTTACGGTTGACCGATGAAGACGACGGTCTGAGGAAGCTTCGTCAGTTACGGTTGACCGGTGACGACGGTCTGTAGGAGCTTTATCAGTTACGGTTGACCGGTGACGACGGTCTGTAGGAGCTTCGTCAGTTACGGTTGACCGGTGACGACGGTCTGAGGGAGATTCTTCAGTTACGGTTGACCGGTGATGACGGTCTGTAGGAGCTTCATCAGTTACGGTTGACCGATGAAGACGACGGTCTGAGGAAGCTTCGTCAGTTACGGTTGACCGATGAAGACGACGGTCTGAGGAAGCTTCGTCAGTTACGGTTGACCGGTGACGACGGTCTGTAGGAGCTTCGTCAGTTACGGTTGACTGGTGACGACGGTCTGAGGACCTTCGTCAGTTACAGTTGACCGGTGACGACGGTCTGTAGGAGCTTTGTCAGTTATGGTTGACCGGTGACGGTGGTCTGAGGAAGCTTCGTTAGAAATGGTTATCTCATGATGAGAGTCCGTGTGACTCCATGCTGGCTCCACTAGGTGGCGCCGCTGCGTCCTAGGAAGTAAGCCCCACTGTTATGTGTTTCAGAGTGGAGATACGGTGCTGATCGGAGCGGTGAGGGGTGGCCATGTGGAGATCGTCAGAGCTCTTCTACACAAGTATGCTGACATCGACATCAGAGGGCAGGTGAGTCCAGGGCAGGTTAGAGGTTCTTGTGGTGGTTCCTGTGTGTGTGTCCATTGTTGATCATGTCATTTCTGTGCCTCTAGGAGAGTAAGACAGCTCTGTATTGGGCCGTGGAGAAAGGAAATGCCACCATGGTGAGAGACATTCTGCAGTGTAACCCTGACACTGAGACCTGCACCAAGGTGAGACCATGGACCAGCACCGTCAGACTCTGTTCATCCTGGACCAAATCATCATCATGGTTCTGCTCTGCTCTCATGCAGCTGTGTTGTCAGATTTTAGACCTTTGGTTGTTTTTTTTGGTGGCTAATGTGACTTTACTTTATCTGATTGTTTGGTGTTGAAGCACCAACGTTTTCTTTCTCTTTGAATTTTTTTGTTTTAAAAATCATTGATGGCTTGAGAGAAAAGCAGCGAGCAGCTGGTTTGAGAAAGTTTCTGTCGTTCCAGGACGGAGAAACTCCTCTGATCAAAGCTACCAAGATGAGGAACATCGACATTGTGGAGCTGCTCCTCGACAAGGGAGCTAAAGTATCAGCTGTGGACAAGGTGAGCACCTGAACATGCTTTTACACTGGGAACACACCTGAACATGATTTTACACCTGGGAACACACTTGAACATGGTTTTACACCTGGAAACACACTTGAATGACACACTTACACCTGGAAACACACCTGAACATGATTTTATACCTGGAAACACACCGGAACTTGATTGTATGCCTGGAAACACACCTGAACATGATTTTATACCGTGAAACACACCTGAACGACATGATTTTACACCTGGAAACACACCTGAACACGATTTTACACCTGACAACACAACTGAGCAACATGCTTTTACACTTGGAAACACACCTGAACATGATTTTATACCTGGAAACACACCTGAACAACATGATTTTACACCTGGAAACACACCTGAACATGATTTTATACCTAGGAACACACCTGAACATAATGTTACACCTGGAAACACACCTGAACATGCTTTTACACCTGGAAACACACCTGAACAACATGATTTTACACCTGGAAACACACCTGAACATGATTTTATACCTGGAAACACACCTGAACAACATTATTTTACACCTGGAAACACACCTGAACATGATTTTATACCTGGGAACACACCTGAACATGATTTTACACCTGGAAACACACCTGGAAACACACCTGAATGACATGATTTTACACCTGGAAACACACCTGAACACGATTTTACACCTGACAACACAACTGAGCAACATGCTTTTACACTTGGAAACACACCTGAACATGATTTTATACCTGGAAACACACCTGAACAACATGATTTTACACCTGGAAACACACCTGAACAACATTATTTTACACCTGGAAACACACCTGAACATGATTTTATACCTGGGAACACACCTGAACATGATTTTACATTTGAGATGAGAACATGCTTCTGTTCTCATCTCAGCCTGTTTCCAGGCTTTAGCTCCAGAATGTCTCAAAGGTAAAACCTCTCTTTGGATGAATGTTTTACAGCAGCTGAGATCCTCCAATCACCTCCATGGATTAAATTTGAGTAAATGTTTAGACATTAAAATGATTCTGATTATAAAGACGTTTGTTTTGAGAAACTATAAGGATGAGCAGCAATAATTATTCTTTTCAATTAAATAATAATTTATTAATCCCAAAAAGAAAGGATTATTGTGTTTCCTGTTAAGACAGAAGAACTGCTTCAGCACAGATCCTTCAACATGCTGAACGAGTCTGTAATTGTCATGAACAGTCGCTCACATTTGTTGGTACCTGAAATTTGATATGCTCTTCAGCAGACTTTAGTTGTTTCCTCCTCCTGAATCTTTGTTGAAGTACAACAGGGTGTTCATGCAGCACGTTTCTAGTCCAGGATCCAGTCTAGACACTGTCACCACTGCAGGTGTTTCTCCAGGTGTTTCTGAAGCAGAACCACTACGTTCATCACCAGAAGACAGTTATCTGCTACTCATGAGCCAAACCACATGACTCTGACACCTGTGCTCTGACATAAAACAGCATCCCTCACCCTCCTTCTGTCTTCCAGAGAGGAGACACCCCCCTCCACATCGCCATCCGTGGGCGGAGTCGGCGCCTGGCCGAGCTCCTCCTCAGAAACCCCAAAGATGGCCGGCTGCTGTACCGGCCCAACAAGGCCGGGGAGACACCGTACAACGTGGACTGCAGCCACCAGAAGAGCATCCTGACGCAGATCTTTGGAGCGCGTACGTCAATAAACTGAACAGGAACAGCTGTGAGGGAAGTTAACCAGGTCACTGATGAGTCTCCGCCCCCCACAGGTCACCTGTCCCCCACGGAGAGTGACGGAGACATGCTGGGCTACGACCTGTACAGCTCAGCTCTGGCGGACATCCTGAGTGAACCCACCATGCAGCCGCCCATCTGCGTGGGTCTGTACGCTCAGTGGGGCAGCGGGAAGTCCTTCCTGCTGAAGAAGCTGGAGGGTAGGTCCACAGAGCCCCCCAGAACCAGTCTCTAGCCCTGAAACTCACTCCCTAAGCCCTTCTTCCTCCTCCTCAGATGAGATGAAGACGTTTGCTGGCCAGCAGGTGGAGCCGCTCTTCCAGTTCTCCTGGCTGGTGGTCTTCCTGTCCCTGCTGTTCTGTGGCTCTGTTGCCATCGTCCTGGGCTTCACCGTCGACCCCAAGCTGGCCCTGGCGATGTCCCTCAGCCTGCTGGCTCTGCTCTACGTCTTCTTTGGTGAGATTGCGTCTGCTCCTCTGGTGTCCTGAGGTTTGCTCTGGTGCATGCAAAGCCCCTTTACAGGGGTGGTACAAGACCAGACAGGGTCAGGGGTCTGTGGTCTGGTTTAAGACCAGACAGGGTCAGGGGCTTTGGTCCAAGACCAGACAGGGTCAGGGGTCTTTGGTCTGGTTTAAGACCAGACAGGGTCAGGGGTCTTTGGTCTGTGGTGTGAGACCACAGTGGTCTCAGGGGTCTGTGGTCCAGCCTAACACCAGGCTTTGTCTCCTGCAGTGGTGGTGTACTTCGGCGGGCGCAGGGAGGGCGACAGCTGGACGTGGGCGTGGCTGCTCAGCACCCGTCTGGCCCGTCACATCGGGTATCTGGAGCTGCTGCTGAAGCTGATGTTCGTGAACCCCCCAGAGCTGCCGGAGCAGAGTACCAGAGCTCTACCTGTCAGGTAAAACCTCTGAACTCACCTGAACAAACACACCAGCAGCTACCATCTCACGCTCACGTGTTCCTGCAGGTTCCTGTTCACAGACTACAACCGCCTGTCCAGTGTCGGAGGAGAGACGTCGATGGCAGAGATGATCGCAACGCTGTCGGACGCCTGCGAGAGAGAGTTCGGTTTCCTCGCTACACGTCTGTTCAGAGTGTTCAAGACTGAGGAGACGCAAGGTGACGTTCTGCTGGAGATCAGAGAAACTGAAACTTGTTTAGTGTTGCTCCTGCATTAGAGGCACCGTATGTAAGTTTTCCCCTCCGGACCAGCAACAGATCACCACTCAGGTTTCATCTTTAGTCTCTCCTGCTAATTTTATGACTCATTTAACACTGTTGCATCATGTTTCCTCCATTTTTAAAATCCATCCATCCATCCATTATCTTCCGCTTTGTCTGTCTGCGACCCATTTTTAAAACCAGATTTATTTAAATACACCTTCTCATTAGGGAGGGGTTAGCCTGGAGGGGGCGGGGCTTTGACCTGTGTTCAGCAGTTATTCCAGGAGAAGCAGACAGGATCATCAGCTGTCTCAGTCACTCTGGGTCTGTTCCTGGCTGAACTGATGGGATCATGTGAACTTCAGCATGTCAATATTGTCCTCCGTTTGTTCTTCCTCTCACCCTAAATCAGCACCTTCCCCATCACTGGGAGTTCAGAGTCGCTTCAAAACCAGACAGCTCAATAACAGGTTAATAACAGGTCAAAGACAGGTCAACGACAGGTTAATAACAGGTCAACAACAGGTCAAAAGGTCAACGACAGGTTAATAACAGGTCAAAGACAGGTCAAAAGGTCAATGACTGGTCAATGACAGGTTAATAAACAGGTCAAAGACAGGTCAAAAGGTCAACGACAGGTTAACAGGTCAACAACAGGTCAAAGACAGGTCAAAAGGTCAACAACTGGTTAATAACAGGTCAAAGACAAGTCAAAAGGTCAATGACAGGTTAATAATAGGTCAACAACAGGTCAAAACAGGTCAACAGGTCAGCGACTGGTTAATAACAGGTCAACGACTGGTTAATAACAGGTCAAAGACAGGTCAAAAGGTCAACGACTGGTCAACGACAGGTTAATAACAGGTCAACAACAGGTTGATAGCAGATCAACAGGTCAAAAGGTCAACGACTGTCAACAACTGGTTAATAACAGGTCAAAGACAGGTCAAAAGGTCAACAACTGGTTAATAACAGGTCAACAGATCAAGGACAGGTTGATAACAGATCAACAACAAGTCAAAAACAGGTCAAAAGGTCAACAACAGGTTAATAACAGGTCAAAGACAGTTCAAAAGGTCGACGACTGGTCAACAACTGGTCAACGACAGGTCAACAGGTTAATAACAGGTCAACGACAGGTCAACAGGTTAATAACCTGTCAACGACAGGTTGATAACAGATCAACGACAGGTCAACAGGTTAATAACCAGTCAAAGAAAGGTTGATAACAGATCAACGACAGGTCCACAGGTTAATAACAGGTCGACAGGTCAATGGATCAACGACAGGTTAATAACAGGTCAACAACAGGTCAACAGGTTCATAACAGATCAACGACAGGTCAAAAACAGGTCAACAAAACGTTTCTTCTGTGTTCTTTACTTCAGGTAAGAGGAAGTGGAAGAAGACGTGCTGCGTACCGTCCTTCATCCTCTTCGTCTTCGTGCTGACCTGCCTGGTCTCTGGCATGGCGCTGCTGGCCATCTTTAAGGTGGATGGCGAGAACCAGACAGTGAACGGCGTGCTGATTGCTGTCGGCAGCGTGGTGGGTCTGGCTGTCCTGCTGAACTGCAGGACCTGGTGGCAGGTGACGGACTCAGTTCTGAACTCTCAGAGGAAGAGGCTGCATGGCGCCGCCAACCGGATGCACAAACTGAAGAGCGAGGGCTTCATGAAGGTGACGGAGAAGAAAGAAGATGACTGATGAGATGACTGGCGCTCCTGGGACTGTTTTTGAGGTTCGTCTCTGGGTTTCTTACTACAGGTGCTGAAGAACGAGGTGGAGCTGATGGCGAGGATGGCGAAGACCATCGACGGCTTCACGCAGCATCAGACCAGGCTGGTGGTGGTCATCGACGGTCTGGACTCCTGCGAGCAGGACAAAGTCCTGCAGATGCTGGACACGGTGAGGAAAGTCCTACAGCAGGGTGGAGAAGTTTCCACGGTTCAGATCCTGAAACCAGCGTGACCTTAGTTCTGTTATTATCTCAGTTAGGACCAAACCTGATCCCAGGGTTGTCCAATCACTGTTTCCACTTTCATTCATTTACTTTCTCTAAAAGTTAAATGTAGTTTTCTACTAAAGTCAGCAATAAGGCAAAACATTTTCTACGTTTCATGATTTTACCACAGAAGTCTGGAGTGTACAAGAAAACTGTAATTTCAGGACGTAAAATCATGATCTTGTTCAAGGTAAAGCTTTGATTTGATGTAAAACGTTTCTCTAAAGTTGATATCTGACTTCAGGATATTCAGCTCCAAATTCACCGCCAGTGCAGTTCATGTAAAACTGTTGCTGTCATTGATGGGAACCAGAGCAGGAGCAGGTCTGGAGGACCAGGTCCACCTGGAGGCATCATTAACCTGTTAATTAACAGTTAATTAACCTGTTCAGATCAGCTGAGCTGCTGTTCCTGGGCCTCTGGAGCTCCTGCCAAAGCTTTGGTCTCCATCAATCAACCTTATTGACCCGACTGAAGCTGGAGCCCTCACATGTCCACGTTTCTGGCCCTCGCTTGGGTTGTTCTTCTCTCTGTGTTGGGGTGGCGGTCCATCAGCATCAGAGCTGATATGTGGCCTTCCACACAGTCCACGCTTCCAGGTTTGATCCTAAACATCTTTAAAGTGGATTTTATGGGCTCTGGAGGGACCACAGATGGAGCCAGTTGGTCTGGGTTAGGGTTAGGGGTAGAGATCTGAAGCCTGTGAGGACGTTCTGTTGACAGGTTGATACGATGGGTCCATCCATGATGGAGTCTCTGCAACAACATAGCAGATCCACCAAAGCGTCAGTAATCAGTTAAAGAAGCAGCGTTGCTTCTTGTAGATTCAGAGGTTCAGCATCTGCTGATGGAAGAGCAGGATGTTAGTGGAGACCCAGAGCAGCTGTTAAACATCTGCATCCATGTCTTCCTCCTGCAGGTGAGGGTTTTGTTCTCCAAAGGTCCCTTCATCTCCATCTTCGCCAGCGACCCTCACATCATCATCAAAGCCATCAACCAGAACCTGAACAGCGTCCTCAGAGACTCCAACATCAATGGACATGACTACATGAGGAACATCGTCCACCTGCCCGTCTTCCTCAACAGCCGAGGACTGTCCAGCGCCAGGAAGATGTGTGCCGCTGCGCCCGCCAACGGAGACCCCGCCAACTCTGAAGGTAACCATGACGGCGTGAACGATGGAATAAAGCTGACTTCTTCTGAACATCTCACATGTTTACAAGGACACCAGGACCTGGTACCACCTCCATGGACACCAGGACCTGGTAACCAGGATCTGGTATCACCTCCATGGACACCAGGACCAGGATCTGGTACCACCTCCATGGACACCAGGACCTGGTACCACCTCCATGGACACCAGGACCTGGTACCATCTCCATGGTTCAGATCAGCTGTGGAGCATCCAGCTGCTGCATCCCTGCAGAGATGTTGCAGCTGTATAGAGGTGAAGGAGGTGACGTTAAAGTCTCATCCTGGAGGTAAATCAAGCCCAGGTTGGTTGGTGTATCATCCAAAACAACCAGGTGAACCAAGGCAGAACCTGAATCAGGCCCAGGGACTGAAGCTTCAGGTCTAAAACCTCCCAGATGGACCAGCACTGACCTCAGATCAGGCTGAGCGGTTTTATTAACGAGCATCAACACTAACGACCTGGACGTTTGTGTTTTCAGCAGGTTGGCACGAGGAGCTGGACAGGAAACTGTCTCAACACAGTCTGGGAGAACTGACGAAGATCGGCAGCAGGACGGCGCTCAACCGACGGGTAACCCCCCCCCCCGGTTCTAGTTCACCCCCCCAGTTCTAGTTCACCCCCCAGTTCTAGTTAACCCCCCCGTTTCTAGTTCACCCCCCCCCCCCCCCGTTCTAAACTACAGAGTCTCAGCTGGTTTAATGCTGCTGGAGAGAAAAGGTCAATTAAATCAGGTTTCACCATTATAAACATTCACAGGAAGGTTTTAGTGTGTTTGTTTGATCGTTTTAGTCTCAGTGACTCGCATGTTTGTGATCATGTGACCCGTCGTGGGTGTGTCCAGGACACGTACCGGCGGCGGCAGGTGCAGCGCTCGGTGACCCGTCAGATGTCCTTCGACCTGACGAAGCTGATGGTGACGGAGGACTGGTTCAGCGACATCAGCCCGCAGACCATGAGGAGGCTGCTGAACATCGTCTCTGTCACAGGTGCCCCCCCTCTTCCTCATCATTGTCATCACCATCATCAACACCTGGATCCAGTCTCATAAACCCGCCTCCTCTTGTCTGTGTCCAGGTCGACTCCTGCGGGCCAATCAGATCAGCTTCAACTGGGACCGGCTGGCGTCCTGGATCAACCTGACGGAGCAGTGGCCCTACAGGACGTCCTGGCTCATCCTGTACCTGGAGGAGACTGACGGAGTCCCTGACCAGGCCTCGCTCAAGACCATCTACGAGAGGTCAGAGGTCACAGAGGATGACATTCAAAGAGACTGAATTCAGAAGAACCTCTGGTTCTCCTGGTTCTTCTGAACCATAGCTCCTCTGAACCATGAAGAATCTCTGGTTGTCTTGGTTCTCCTGGTTCTCTTGATTCCTCTGAACCATGGTGGCTACTGAGTTCAGAAGAACCTCTGGTTGTCCTGGTTCCTCTGAACCATGGTGGCTACTGGGTTCAGAAGAACCTCTGCTTGTCCTGGTTCTTCTGAGCCATGGTGGCTACTGAGTTCAGAAGAACCTCTGGTTGTCCTGGTTCCTCTGAACCATGGTGGTTACTGGGTTCAGAAGAACCTCTGGTTCTCCTGGTTCTCCTGATTGTTTTGAACCATGGTGGCTACTGAGTTCAGAAGAACCTCTGGTTGTCCTGGTTCCTCTGAACCATGGTGGCTACTGGGTGCAGAAGAACCTCTACTTGTCCTGGTTCTTCTGAGCCATGGTGGTTACTGGGTTCAGAAGAACCTCTGGTTCTCCTGGTTCCTCTGAACCATGAAGAACCTCTGGTTGTCCTGGTTCCTCTGAACCATGGTGGCTACTGGGTTCAGAAGAACATCTGGTTGTCCTGGTTCTTCTGAACCATGGTGGTTCCTGGGTTCAGAAGAACCTCTGGTTCTTCTGAACCATGAAGAACCTCTGGTTGTCCTGGTTCCTCTGAACCATGGTGGTTCCTGGGTTCAGAAGAACCTCTGGTTCTCCTGGATCTTCTGAACCATGGTGGCTACTGGTTTCAGAAGAACATCTGGTTGTCCTGGTTTTTCTAAACCATGGTGGTTCCTGGGTTCAGAAGAACCTCTGATTCCTCTGTTTCCTCTGAACCACGGTGGTTCCTGGGTTCAGAAGAACCTCTGATTCCTCTGTTTCCTCTGAACCATGGTGATTCCTGGGTTTAGAAGAACCTCTGATTGTCCTTGTTCCTCTGAAACATGGTGGCTAATCAGTTGTTGATGTCATGACTAACCTTGTACCTAATATTAACCCATCTGAACCTTCTGACCCTGGTTGTCCAGGACCAGCTGATAGATAACAGGTTAATAGGTTAATTGATCAACCAGGGTGTTGAATACAGCGTCAGCTCCTTCCCCGATGGTAGAGGAGAACCAGAACCAGAGCTCCCACCTTCAGACCAGTCTGAGACACCTGCGGTGACGTCTCAGTGTGTCCTGGTTGTCCCTCAGAGTTCTGAAGAACTTTGTCCTGGTTGTCCCTCAGAGTTCTGAAGAACATCCCAACCACCAAAGACGTGGAGCCGCTGCTGGAGATCGACGGAGACGTCCGCAGCTTCGAGGTGTTTTTGTCGTCGCGGACCCCCGTCCTGACGGCCAGAGACATCCGCACCTTCCTGCCATGTACAGTCAACCTGGACCCCAAGCTCAGAGAGATCATCGCAGGTACCGCCCTCACCCACGTGAGGCCGTGATGTCACCGTGGACGCCACTGTCTTCATCCAGGTGTTTCCGTCCTCAGACGTGCGTGCTGCTCGGGAGCAGATGAACATGGGTGGAGTCACGTATCCGGCCGCACCGCTGCCGGAGCCTCAGCCCCGCCCCACCTCGGTCTACAGCCAGGTGTCGTCCACCTGCTCGCCGTCCGCCTCCTTCAGCGGGCCCTTCAACCCACCAGGAGGGGCCGTCATCTCTCCGCAGCCCCACAGCAGCTACTACAGCGGCATGGCCGGCCCCCAGCACCCCTTCTACAACCGAGTGAGTACAGGCCCCGCCCCCTGACCCTGACATCACCACGCCATGTGACCTCCAGCTCCATTCAATTTTGTTCCTCATGAGTTCCATGTTTTACAGAGAGTCTCTGCTGTTGCATCAGCAGCCGTCCAATCAGCATCCAGCTACTTTAACCAATCAGCTCGCTCAGATGCTCTGATGCAGATGTGCTGCTTCATATTTTGCTCCTCTGTCTTATTCATCATCTCACAGCAGACCTGAAGCTCAGTCCTCAGATTAATCACACTAATTAGATAAACCTTCAAGACCACCAACTCTAATGCCATAGAGCTAAGAAACAGCATTATAAAAGAAAGAGTGTATCCAGCTGTATCCTCAAACAGCCATGCTAAGTGGACTAGATCTGTCGTTTATGATAATAATAATAACAATAATAATACATTTCATTTAAAGGCACCTTTCTGTCACTCAAGGTCACCATACAGAGCATTAAAGACACAGCGTAGTAAATACTCAAAAACACAAGCCCAGAAGAGGTGGGTTAGGGTTAGTGACAGTGAAAAAGCAGATCTAAACAGAGGTTTGATGTGAAACAGTGACTGAGTTCAGGTTTCTGAGTTCTGGTGGGAGTGAGGTCCAGACCCGGGACCAGAGCGGCTGAAGGTCCTGATCCCCATGAGACGGGCAGAGGGGACAGACAGGTGGATGTGAGCAGAGGATCTGAGGGCAACAAAGATGAGGTCAGACAGGTGTGGAGGGGTGGGGTTATGGATGGTCTTGAATGTCAGGATGACAATCTTGATTGGATGCAGTGTTTAATGGGAGCCAGTGTAGCTGCAGCAGAGCGGGCCTGGTGTGGTGGATGGAGGAGGTTCTGGTGATGATACGGGCAGCTGAGTTCTGGACCAGTTGGAGCTGATGGAGGGATTTGTGAGGGAGGCCGTAGAGTAGGGAGTTCAGTAGTCCAGGTGGGAGGTGACGAGACTGTGAAGGAAGATGGCAGTGGTATGGGGGGTAAGAGAGGGGCGAAGGTGTTGATGTGAGGTTGAAAGAATAGAGTTCTGTCGAGAACGACACCCAGACTTCTTACCTGAGTGGAGGAGACAGAGCAGTTATCAGTGGTGAGAGAGAAGCTGTCAGGTTTGGATCATTTTTATTTAGTACCAATGAGGAGAAGCTCAGTTTTGTCAGTTGAGTTTGCAGTTGGTGAAGAAAGAGGGTGGAGGGTGGAGGGTGGAGGTAGGAGGAGGGTGGGAGTGGGTTTACTGGGGAGGTAGAGGTGGGGGTCGTCCGCGTAACAGTGAAAATTTGTATTATATTTACGGAAGATATGGTCAAGAGGAAGAAGGTAGATGATAAAAAGGAGGGGCTCCAGGACAGAGCCCTGGGGTACACCTGAGGTGACAGCAGAAGGCTGAGATGTGAAAGATTTGAGCTGGATAAACTGAGTAGCTTGAGAGGTAGATTTTAACCAGTGAAATGGGGGACGGGGAGGTGCTGATGGAGGATGATCTCCTGAGGGGGGTGGAGTGAGATGGTATCTGTAATGTTATTGGTGAGTAGAGACTGACGAGCTGTTCATGCTGCAGGTCTATGGAACAACAGATCTGTGGACCAGCAGGTCTGTAGACCAGCAGGTCTGTGGACCAGCAGATCTGTGGACCAGCAGATCTGTGACCAGCAGATCTGTGGACCAGCAGATCTGTGGACCAGCAGATCTGTGGACCAGCAGATCTGTGGACCAGCAGATCTGTGGACCAGCAGGTCTGTGAACCAGCAGATCTGTGGACCAGCAGGTCTGTGGACCGGCAAGTCTGTGGACCAGTAGGTCTGTGGACCAGCAGGTCTGTGGACCAGCAGGTCTATGGACCAGCAGGTCTGCGGTCAGGGTTGGGGGTCCCTGGTCTCTGTAAAGGAGCAGTGTGAAGCTGCTGCTGTCCAGATGTGAGCAGCTGTTCCTGCTGCAGCAGAGATTCTCTCTTTCAGTTTTCCTTCAGTTTTCTTGTGTTCAGTCAGTCATCCTCCATGAACATTATTTTGGTTTTCTACCCCCCCTCCCCTCCCAGCCATATTTCCCCCACCACCTTTACCAGCTGCCACGCCCACTCGTGGCCTCCTTCCCACCACATCTTTATCCACGCCCACCTCCTAAATGCTGCCAGAGCCGGGATACCGCCGCACCTGTAAGTACCATGAGCACGTGAGTCTCACCTGAGATAACCCAGAATGCATTTCTGTCTGTAAACCTGGAGCAGCAGCTGTTCTCAGTGAGCTCTTCACCAGGAAGAGCAGATGTGCCAGTCACAGCCAATCAGAGCAGACGTGACAGTCACAGCCAATCAGAGCAGACGTGACAGTCACAGCCAATCAGAGCAGACGTGACAGTCACAGCCAATCAGAGCAGACGTGACAGTGACAGCCAATCAGAGCAGACGTGACAGTGACAGCCAATCAGAGCAGACGTGACAGTCACAGCCAATCAGAGCAGACGTGACAGTGACAGCCAATCAGAGCAGACGTGACAGTCACAGCCAATCAGAGCAGACGTGACAGTGACAGCCAATCAGAGCAGACGTGACAGTCACAGCCAATCAGAGCAGACGTGACAGTGACAGCCAATCAGAGCAGACGTGACAGTCACAGCCAATCAGAGCAGACGTGACAGTCACAGCCAATCAGAGCAGACGTGACAGTCACAGCCAATCAGAGCAGACGTGACAGTGACAGCCAATCAGAGCAGACGTGACAGTCACAGCCAATCAGAGCAGACGTGACAGTCACAGCCAATCAGAGCAGACGTTCCAGTCACAGCCAATCAGAGCAGACGTGCCAGTCACAGCCAATCAGAGCAGACGTGACAGTCACAGCCAATCAGAGCAAACGTGACAGTCACAGCCAATCAGAGCAGACGTGACAGTGACAGCCAATCAGAGCAGACGTGACAGTGACAGCCAATCAGAGCAGACGTGACAGTCACAGCAATCAGAGCAGACGTGACAGTGACAGCCAATCAGAGCAGACGTGACAGTCACAGCCAATCAGAGCAGACGTGACAGTCACAGCCAATCAGAGCAGACGTGACAGTGACAGCCAATCAGAGGTTTGATGGTTCATCTCAGGAGGGATTCATATTTAACTGATGACAGGATTCTTCTCAGCTGTTGGATGTTCTGTGTTTTAGATGTTTAGATGTTCTCTTCAGTCCAACTAGACTTCTAGAATGTTGAGTTTATTCACAGGTGAGGAAGAACAGAAGTGAAGATGCAGAAACCATCAGAACCAAACAGAACATGTTCCTGTCAAGGCAGTCGGAGAATAAAGATTAATTTGTGTGTTAAAGTCAGAATGACCTCCAGAGCACCATCTCCACTCTTCTTCTGCTCTTCCTGCTCTTCTCTTCTTCTGTGGTTGTTGGAGGTGCTGGTGTTTGTAGTTCATTTTTCTGTGTCATGGCTCATGTGTGTTTTCCTCATGTTTTCATCCTGTCTGTCCGTCTGCAGTGTAAGGGTTCATCTCTGAAAAGGAAGCAGGTACTGAACTTCCCCTGATTCCACACCTCCTTCCCTCTGATGTCCACAGCAAACGGAGATGTGGTTGCTCCTCTCTGAAGGCCTTTAATCGTCTCACAGAGCACAGTCAGGTTACAGACTGTAAACAGATGTTACAGGTGTTTAGTTTCAACTCTGATGGAACTGGGTGGGGATGTAGACTGATGTTTCTGCTTCGCTCAATCATTTCCTTCATCGGCCTGTTTTAGTTTCTGTTTGGCTCTGAAAACATGTCAAGCTGTGTGGTGTGAAATTATTCAAATTGATGTATATCAGTTTATCAATAATTAGTGAGTTCTGGTGAGGCAGTTGTACAACACTTAACTAGACAGTCGGACAGAGGCTGCAGTGGTCTCTGCAGTACCAACAGTAGAGATGGTCAGATACCCACATACAGGCGTACAGGACAACCGCTGTCAGCACAAGACAATAAATCAAAGGAAATGCAGTCATTTTAACCTTCTTGTTATCAATACTTGAGTCTTGAGCTAAATTCCTCTCAGCCAGCCTCAGAAAATCACGCCATGGTGCCTGAACCCGCATGGATTAGATATTCTACATTAGATACTGAGAAACAGCTCATAGTGACCTGATGACATTTTTAAACAACACTGTGGAAGTTGTTTCACAGGAGTCACTGTTCAGCCGGACTTCAACTGTCGTTCAGCCGGACTTCAACCGTAGTTCAGCCGGACTTCAACCGTAGTTCAGCCACATCTGTGCTGCGTCATATCCAGGGTTCAGCCCAAACTCAGTTTCTGTGGACATTAGAGGTTATTATTCCAACTCCTACATTTCCCAGCATGCATCTCCCCTAATCCACTTGTGGCAGTAACTTGAACTGCTCTTTCTGGAAACTTCTGCTTTCATGCTGACACCTTCCTAGAACCAATGGGGAATGAGAAAGGACAAAATCCAGGAGGCTGCCAGTCTGACTGGTGATGGTTCAGCTGGAGGACCAACCGCTCAGCTGTGAACAGAACCAGGTGGTTTTCCTCGTAAAAATGGTGGCTGACGCAGGAGATGATTACTGGTGTAATCAGTGAGTCAGCATCACCATGGTGGTTGATATGATCGCTGTCTGCTGACCCTGAAAACATCTAAACACACCAGACAACAGAACCAGAACTCCAGTCTCCAGGATGTAGACAGATTCCAGCTGGTTTCAGTGAAACAGACTGAACATGAAGGACCAGAGAGGACAGAGCCATGTCTAGAACCAGCTCTGTAAAACCCGGCTCACATCCAACCAGCCTGACACAGACCTGCTCTGAGACCACCAGTAAAATCTGGGTCAGAGCAGCCGTCCAATCAGGACGCAGCCTCAACGTGAGTTGTTTATGAGCCGTTTGTTCAGTTTAGATTGTACAATGGTGAATCGGGGAGTTAGGGAAGCTGAATCTGTCAGAATCAGAGCCAGCCCATGAAGGTGAGGGCGAAGCTAACTGCTACCTTTCTCCACTGGCAGTTGGTCATCTGGATTTTGTCTTCCTCCTCCATAAACCCCCCAGACTCCTCCGACCTCCCACTACCATCACCATCTGACCCCCAGACTCCTCCTACCTCCCACTACCATCACCATCTGACCCCCAGACTCCTCCTACCTCCCACTACCATCACTATTTGACTCCCAACCTCCTGACCCCTCCCACTACCATCACCCCTGACTCCCCAGATTCCTCCTACCTCCCACTACCATCACCCACCCGATCCCCAACCCCCATGACCCCTCCTACTACCATCCCCCCTGACCCCCCAGACTCCTCCTCCCACTACCATCACCATCTGACCTCCAGACTCCTCCCACCTCCCACTACCATCACCCACCTGATCCCCAACCCCCTGACCCCTCCCACTACCACCATCACCCCTGACCACCCCCAGACTACTCCTCCCACTACCATCACCCACCCGATCCCCAACTCCCTGACCCTCCTACTACCACCCCACCCCTTACCCCCCAGACTCCTCCCACTACCATCACCCATCACCCACCCGATCCCCAACCCCCTGACCCCTCCTACTACCCACCCCCTGACCCCCCAGACTCCTCCGCCCACCTCCCACTACCATCACCCACCCTGATCCCCAACCCCCTGACCCCCCCAGACTCCTCCCACCTCCCACTACCATCACCATCTGACCCCCAGACTCCTCCCACCTCCCACTACCATCACCCACCCCCGATCTCCAACCCCCTGACCCCTCCTACTACCATCACCACCCCTTACCCCCCAGACTCCGCCCACCTCCCACTACCATCACCCCACCTGATCCCCAACCCCCTGACCCCTCCTACTACCATCACCTCACCCCTTACCCCCCCAGACTCCTCCCACCTCCCACTACCATCACCCACCTGATCCCCAACCCCCTGACCCCTCCCACTACCATCACCCCTACCCCCCAGACTCCTCCCACTACCATCACCCACCCGATCCCCAACCCCCTGACCCCCCCCTCCTACTACCATCACCCCCCCCTTACCCCCCAGACTCCTCCCACCTCCCACTACCATCACCCACCTGATCTCCAACCCCCTGACCCCTCCTACTACCATCACCCCTTGACCCCCCCAGACTCCTCCCCACCTCTCCCCACCTCCCACCTCCCCTACCATCACCCACCTGATCCCCAACCCCCTGACCCCTCCTACTACCATCACCCTGAACCCCCCCAGACTCCTCCAACCACCCACTACCATCACATCTGACCCCCAGACTCCTCCCACCTCCTCCCACCTCCCACTACCATCACCCACCTGATCCCCAACCCCCCTGACCCCTCCTACTACCATCACCCCTGACCCCCCCAGACTCCTCCAACCTCCCACTACCATCACATCTGACCCCCAGACTCCTCCCACCTCCCCACTACCATCACCATCTGATCCCCAACCCCCTGACCCCTCCCACCACCATCCCCCCCGACCCCCCTGAACCCTCCCACTACCATCCCCCCCGACCCTGACTGCATTCTGTTGTCTGTAAACTGTTGTAGCATTAGGATAAAAAGACGATAGGTGATGTTTTGTCAGTGGTCAGAAACTGACAGCATGATGGATGGTTTTGAACTTCAGATTTAATCCTGTTTTTATTTCAAAACATCATCAACCTTTAGCAGGTCTTTAGGGGAACACACCTGAACATGAACTACATACGTGTTTTAATATGTCTCTGCACCTGTCCAGGCTCCACCCTCCATCCTGTCTGGGGCTCCACCCACCCTCCTCAGCTCCATGGCAACAGAGGCCGTCTGTGAGCGCGTGCGGCAGATGGAAGGCATAGACCACAGCATGATTGGACAGTACACCGCCACCATCAGGAAGGTCAGGGAACTGCAGTCACGTTATTGATCTGACGAACCGGTTAGTGATCTTCAATGTTGCTGGTTCCAAACTTGGAACCGGTTTCAGACCCACCTGAACCTGAAGGAGCTGACCCGTCTGCTTCAGGTCAGCCACATGTGGCTGCAGATTTCAACGTTTATAACTATTTCTCAGGGATGAATCGTGTCCATTTCCTAGCCTTTAACATCGCTGTTCGAACCGTTTGAGGTGTTTTCTGTCTACTGTCCTGATCAAAGCTGCAGCAGCTCTGCAGGCTGGACTCTGACCAGGTTCTGGTTCTTGTTCTGGTTCCAGGCCAACGTGAACGGCAGAGTTCTGTCTCAGTGTAACATCGACGAGCTGAAGAAGGAGATGAGCATGAACTTCGGAGACTGGCAGCTGTTTCAGAGCCATGGTTAGTCTGGGTTGGGTTAGGGGTCAGGGGTCAGGGGTTAACCTTAACCCAACCAGTTCTGGCTCTGACTCGTCTCCCCTCCTGCTGCAGGTTCTGGACCTGCGACACGTGGAGAGCCAGGTGTTGAACGAGGAGGCGGCCAGCGAGCAGGGCAGTGTGGTGGGCGGTCACGGCGAGGCAGGCAGGCGAGCTGTGGCTCCGCCCCATGCCGGCTCCGCCCAATCGGATGCATCGCCCATGTACAGCTTCAACTTGAGCTTCGAGGAGCTGAGCGGCGTGGGATTGGACGAGGTGCCGCGACAAGGACACATGCCGTGGATGGTAATCAGAGCCGAGCAGCTACTTCCTGTTGGCTTTAATTAAACTTTACTCACGTCTTTGAGATGAGGTGATTACAGCCTCCAGACCAGTAGGTGGCAGCGACGCACAGCCGTGAAGAAGATGCTCGGAATGAACCGAGATCAGCAGTAACGAAGGAGTTAGTTAGGATTAGAGTTTGAGTTGGTTATAGGTAGAGCTAGAGTTAGGTTCAGAGTTAGAGTTAGTTAGCTAGAGTTAGAGTTGGGGTTAGAGTTTGCTAGAGTTAGGATTAGAGTTAGCTAGAGTTAGAGTTAGCTAGAGTTAGGGTTAGAGTTGGTTAGAGTTAGGGTTAGAATTGGCTAGAGTCAAAATTAGTTAGCTAGAGTTAGGGTTACGGTTAGAGTTAGCTAGAGATAGAGTTGGTTAGAGTTAGGGTTAGAGTTAGCTAGAGTCAGAGTAAGTTAGCCAGAGTTAGGGTTATGTTTAGAGTTAGCTAGAGTTAGAGTTGGTTAGAGTTAGGGTTAGAGTAAGCTAGAGTCAGAGTTAGCTAGAGTTAGGGTTAGAGTTAGAGTTGGCTAAAGTTATGGTTAGAGTTAGCTAGAGTTAGAGTTTGTTAGAGTTAGAGTTAGCTAGAGTTAGGGTTAGGGTTAGAGTTTGCTAGAGTTAGTGTTAGAGTTAGCTAGAGTTATGGTTAGAGTTAGCTAGAGACAAGGTTAGGGTTAGCTAGAGTTAGGGTTAGAGTTAGCTAGTTACGGTTAGAGTTAGCTAGAGTTAGAGTTTGTTAGAGTTAGAGTTAGCTAGAGTTAGGGTTAGGGTTAGAGTTGGGGTTAGAGTTAGCTAGAGTTAGGGTTAGAGTTACCTAGTTACGGTTAGAGTCAGCTAGAGTTAGGGTAAAGGTTAGCTAGAGTTAGGGTAAGGGTTAGCTAGAGTTAGGTTTATAGCTAGCTAGAGTCAGAGTTAGTTAGCTAGAGTTAGGGTTACAGTTAGAGTTAGCTTGTGTTAGGGTTAGCGTTAGCTAGAGTCAGAGTTAGTTAGCTAGAGTTAGGGTTAGAGTTAGCTAGAGTTAGGGTTAGGGTTAGAGTTAGCTAGAGTTAGGTTTAGGGTAAGAGTTAGCTAGAGTTACGGTTAGAGTTAGCTAGAGTTAGGGTTAGGGTTAGCTAGAGTTAAGCCAGATTTATACTCGAACGTCAGGTCTTCTGCGTTACCTACACAGACGACGCAGAGATGCCCCCCCCACCCTACGCAGAGCCTACGCAGACACTCTGGTGCGCCTACCCAAATTTGTAGGTCGACACAGACAGTGTCGCAGAGAGGAGAGAAAGGAGACCTGTGATTGGTCAGTTAGGGTTTGGGTTAGCTCCTTTTGATCTCCAAGTTCTCGCGGGTCAGATAAAATGAGGCAGTAGGTGAGCTGTGGCCCCGCCCCTGACATGTGAATAAAGGTCTGGCGTCTCTGCTGGTCTGAGCATCCTGGTAGCCTCAATGCTGTTCTGCTGTCTGTCCTCAGGGGGGCGCTCACCGCACCGCCAGCATGTCCAGCCTCAACTCTCAGGAGTCCTCCAACGATATCTGCAAGCTGACGGACAAGCAGCAGGCCGAGTACCGCAATGCCTACCAGGAGTACATCGCCCAGATGGCGCAGCTAGAGATAGGCGGTGCTGGGGGCGGGGACAAGCCCGTCCAACCACAGCCGGAGCAGTTCATGACATCATCGTCCGAGGACAAAAGCAAGGACGGCTCTGAGCAAGACGGACGCAAGTCCTTCAGCAAGAGGAGCGGCGCCAAGCCGCCGGCCGACGGGCCTGACTTCATCTCCAACGGTGACGGCCTGGACCCAATCACCGAGGAGGACGAGAAGGGCGACCACGGGTCCTCCAAGTCCCTACTGACCCGTAAGAAGTCTGCTGACAGAGGGCTGTTCCAGGGCGCCGCTGATCTGAAGCTGAAGACAGGTGGCGGTGGACTGCGCTACCAGAAACTGACCAGCGATGATGAGGAGTCTGAGGAGTCTGACCACGCCCCCCTGCTCAGAGATGGCAAAAAGGCAGCCGACCACAAACTGCCCTAGCGGCTCGCTGGCGCTGAAGGGGAAGGACTACCTGTCGGACGCCACGCTGGACAAGAAGGACTCGTCGGACTCGGGAGTACGTTCCAACGAGAGTTCGCCCAACCACTCGCTGCAGGACGAGGAGGCGGAGCTCTCACAGCTGGAGCGCTCCGACCTCATTGAGCTGGATGAAGACGGCCCAGCCAGGAAGCAGGGCATCCCCGGCGGCCCGCAGGACCCGACCGTGGCTCGCATGTCCATCTGCTCCGAAGACCAGTGCAGCCTGCTGGCGAGCAGCCCCGACGACAGCTGGCCGTCCTCCCGGACCGCCAACCTGAACCGCACGCCCAGCAACGTCACGCTCAACAACAACATCAACGCCCAGCCGCGCCCCGACACCACCGACGCCACCCGGCCCGCGCCCACCAACGAGAACGTCCGGGTGGTCCACTTGAAGAGGGGCCTGAAGCCTGGTGACCCCCCCGAGGTCTGCACCGTCTCCTCTGACACCGTCACCTTCGGCGAGGAGCGCGAGAGCATCCTGTGACCTCGCCACAAAGTCTCCAAGTGACGGGCGAGAGCTGCCCCGCCCCCTCTGCCCGCCCCCTCTGGCCCGCCCCCTCTACCTCTGCCCCGCCCCCCCTCTGCCAGTCCAGTGTTGTAGAAGTGTTGGTGTCGTAGCTGCATGCTCTCCACCGTCCTCGGTTGGAAACGAGCTTCGCCGTGACGCTTGCATGTGGTCATGGGAACGAGAAGCTGCTGCATGTTGTTGTCGTGATGCTGTGATGTCATAACCAATCATTTCATCAGCTGGATTATAGATCTGCTCTGGGTTAAAAAAGGGAATGTTGGACGTTTCTGAGGTTTAGAAGTAAAATCTGGAATCAGCATCAGAGGATGAAGTCAGATGTCCCATTTTGTTCCAAATTTATATCAGAACATATAAAACAATCAGACAAAGTCAAGACTGAGTTAACTCAATTCACATTTAACTGAACTCAAAGTCTGAATCGGTCTCCTTCAGAATAAAAGCCTGACTGATGTTGGTCATTGTTCTTCAGAATAAACCATCTGAACCAGCGTCCTCTGCTGAGTCCAGATCTTTAAAGCCGTCAGTGCTGCTCCACCAGGTTCTGGATCTGTTTGATCAGTACTGCTCCACCAGGTTCTGGATGTGTTTGATCAGTATTAATCTGTCGTGATGTTTCACCTCCGTCATCAGAGTTGGTTTTTATTCTGAGGTTTGCTGGTGATCAGTCAGGAAATGATTAGTTCCAGCCACCAGGAGTCCAGTTCTATCAGAACAACAGGGTTCTTCTGCATCTCCTCTCTGGTCCAGGAACCTCACAGGGGGCTTTTGCAACACTAGCAGGTTTCCCTCTCTGCCACACACATTAATGACATCCATTCATTTATCAGACTAGAAGTCATATACGTAGTAATATAAATCACCTTTACTCAAACTTGAAGACGAGATTAAGTTAACCCAAATTCAAGTTGCATTAAACTGAAATTTGAGCCTAAATTAACTTAAAGTCAAGTTGAACCAACCTAAAAGTGAAATTTACAGTAATCCCCCACACTTCACGTTTAATGGGGGCTGTGACCCTAACCCTAACCCTAATTTTTTTTTTTTTTTTTACTTTAAGCCCTGGGTACACTAACTTTGACGAACTCTCCTCTGTGCGTAGCTGAAGAGAGACAGAGATTGGAGATGCGGGGACGTGTGTCAGCCAATCAGCGTACAGACAACCGACGGCACAGTGATGCTCATCATAGCAGCCAATCACAGGTCTTGATATTCGTTCATGGGGCCTCCCCTGTCAGCTCTTGTTGTTTCCTGAGACTCGTTCTTGATGTGATGGGTGTCGCTTCAGCCTCGCGCACTTCGCTTGAATTTTTTTCAATTTTTTCTCGGATATTTTTTTTCTATGAATATTTTTGAAACTTCTGCGACGTACTGAGACCGCAATTGCTGAGACCGCGAAGTGTGGGGGATTACTGTAAATCAAAGCTCCTTCAGAATAAAAGCCTGGCTGATGTTGGATGGTTTTTGGCCTCTAGTTTCAATTCTGTGGACGTCAGTATTTCAGGGATGTTGTTCACTTCTACATTAACATCTGAGGTCATGTGACTGTTGTGATCATGTGACTCTTGTGATCATGTGACTGTGTGATCATGTGACTCTTGTGCTCTAGAAACTAAATAAATCTGGATGTTAACACTGCAGCTTCCTCTTGTTATTCATTTTTTAATCAGAAACGATGGTCAAACTGCAGCTGCAGCCTTGTTGGTCTCTGGGTTCGGGACCCTGACCCTCAGGAGGAGTTTAGTGAGACCATGAAGAACAACTCTCTGAAGATTCTGTTCCACAGAACAGGACTGGAACACTTCAGTGAATATCTGCTCACATGAAAGCTGCACATCCTGAGTGCACTGTTAAAAAATAAAAATAAAATAAAGAGACCACTTCAGAAGTAAAATCGATAATATCAGATCCAGTCTTTTACCTCAACAGAATGTTACTTTGAACACACCTGAACCGTTGCTTTTACCTGGAAACACTGGAGAGTTTTGTCCTAGTTGATGCAGGGACACTTGGTCCAGTTTTCTCTCAAGTAAACCCAACAACCTGCCTTTTAGGAACTTCTTTGAGGAACAGACTTTAAATATAGTAAATTGCTCTCTCCAGATGGGTGTCTTCTCCACTGCCTTCAAAACAGCTGTGCTGAAGCCCCTTCTGAAGAAGAGTAATCTAGACCCCAACAATTTTAATAATTACCGACCTGTATCCAACTTACCATTTTTAAGTAAAATTTTTAGAAAAACTGGTTCTTAACCAAGTAAATTATTTCTTAGTCAAAAATAATATTTTAGAGAAATTTCAGGCTGGTTTTAGGATGAACCACAGTACAGAGACAGCCCTTTTAAAGATTTTAAACGACATCAGGTTTAATGCAGATTAACAAAAACTCACAGTCTTGGTTCTACTGGATCTTAGCGCCGTCTTTGATACAGTAGACCATCACATTTTATTAAACAGACTCAGAAACCTGGTCGGCCTCTCTGGTACTGTTCTTAACTGGTTCAGCTCTTATCTTACAGATGGATGTTTCTTTGTAAGTATGGATACATGCTCCTCCAGAATGGTTAAAATTAAGTGTGGGGTGCCCCAAGGGTCAATTTTAGGTCCAATTCTTTTTCATCTTTACATGCTTCCCCTTGGGGACGTCATCAGGAGACAAGGCATCAGCTTCCACAGTTATGCAGACGATACACAGCTGGACATCGACGTGTCTCTTGATGACACAGGACCAATTGATGCACTTTTTAACTGTATTTTAGATATTAAGACATGGATGGCAGAGAATTTCCTACAGCTCAACCAGGACAAAACTGAGATCTTATTTATTGGTCCTGAAGGCAAGAGAGAGAAACTTTTACTAAAACTACAGGATTTGAAACCTGCACAATGTGTAAAGAACCTGGGTGTAATTTTTGGCTCTGAACTTAATTTTATTTCTCATATCAAAAATATAACAAAAATAGGTTTTTATCATTTTAAGAATAAAGCCGGAGTCCATCTGTTTCTCTCTCAGGCTAACACAGAGGTGCTGATGCTTTTATCTCTTGTCGTTTAGACTACTGTAGTGTCTGCTCTCTGGTCTTCCCAAAAAGACCATTTCTAATCTACAACTACTCCAGAACTCAGCAGCTCGTGTGCTGACGAAGACCAGGGGGCGGGAACACATTACACCAGTTCTAAAATCACTGCATTGGCTCCCTGTGTGTTTCAGGATCGATTTTAAGGTTCTTTTATTGGTTTTTAAATGTCTTAACGGTCTTGGGCCATCTTATTTATCTGACCTGCTTTTACCCTATCAATCTTTACCCTGAGGTCCTCTGGAACTGGACTTTTAATCATCCAAAGAGTTAGAACAAAAACCCACGGTGAGGCTGCATTCAGCCATGATGGTCCTCATCTGTGGACCAGCCTGGAGGTTCTGGTCCTGATTCTGGTCCTGACCTGTGGACCAGCCTGGAGGAGAACATCAGAACCAAAGAGACTGTTGAGATTTTTAAAGGAAGGCTGAAGACTCACCTTTTTAATCTAGCTTTTACATGATTTCTTTTACTCTTTGTGCTTTTATTTTACTTTTCTTATTTTAATGATTTTAATGATTTAATTTAAGTCTTAAATTTATTTTAAATTAATTTATTTCATTGTGAAGCACTTTGTGTTGCATTTTTAATGTATGAAAAGTGCTATATAAATAAAGTTTGATTTGATTTGATTTGATCCTCTGATGTCCATCCACCACCACTGCTGTCCTCTGATGTCCATCCACCACCACTGCTGTCCTCTGATGTCCATCATCCACCACTGCTGTCCTCTGATGTCCATCCACCACCACTGCTGTCCTCTGATGTCCATCATCCACCACCTGCTGTCCTCTCATGTCCATCCACCACCACTGCTGCTGTTCTCTGATGTCCATCCACCACCACTGCTGTCCTCTGATGTCCATCCTCCACCACTGCTGTCCTCTGATGTCCATCCACCACCACTGCTGTCCTCTGATGTCCATCCTCCACCACTGCTGTCTTCTGATGTCCATCATCAACCATCCATGTCCATCAACCACTGCTGTCCTCTGATGTCCATCCTCCACCACTGCTGTCTTCTGATGTCCATCATCCACCACTGCTGTCCTCTGATGTCCATCCTCCACCACTGCTGTCTTCTGATGTCCATCATCAACCACTGCTGTCCTCTGATGTCCATCCACCACCACTGCTGTCCTCTGATGTCCATCCTCCACCACTGCTGTCTTCTGATGTCCATCATCAACCACTGCTGTCCTCTGATGTCCATCATCCACCACTGCTGTCTTCTGATGTCCATCATCCACCACTGCTGTCCTCTGATGTCCATCCTCCACCACTGCTGTCTTCTGATGTCCATCATCAACCACTGCTGTCCTCTGATGTCCATCCTCCACCACCGCTGTCTTCTGATGTCCATCATCCACCACTGCTGTCCTCTGATGCCCATCCTCCACCACCACTGTCTTCTGATGTCCATCATCCACCACTGCTGTCCTCTGATGTCCATCCTCCACCACCGCTGTTTTCTGATGTCCATCCACCACCACTGCTGCTGTCCTCTGATGTCCATCCTCCACCACTGCTGTCTTCTGATGTCCATCATCCACCACTGCTGTCCTCTCATGTCCATCCACCACCACTGCTGTCTTCTGATGCCCATCCTCCACCACCGCTGTCTCCTGATGTCCATCCACCACCACTGCTGTCCTCTGATGTCCATCCACCACCACTGCTGTCCTCTGATGTCCATCATCCACCACTGCTGCTGTCCTCTGATGTCCATCCACCACCACTGCTGCTGTCCTCTGATGTCCATCCTCCACTATGTCAGGATGATCAGCCATCACCAGTTTGTTAGTTTAGATCTGGAAGTCCTACAGGATCTTGACCTGCTTGTTCTCAGTCACATCTGGAGGTGTCTCCATCTTGACCCTGGGACCTCCAGTCCATCCTAGTCCAGGTGTTCCTGTGGATTATTCCTGCTACCTGGTTGGTCCATGTCTCTTCACCTGCCAGCATCTTCCATCTGCTGTGATGTTCTGCTCTGGTTCAGGTTCTTTTCTCCATAGCCTCCATCTGGTCCTGCCTGGTCTGGTGGACCTCTGTAGATCTGGTTTTTAGGACCAGTTCTTCTGCAGCCATGATCAGAGCCTCTGTGGTGTCTTTCAGTCCAGCTTTAACCAGTCATTGGTCTGTTTTTCTGACGTCCGCCACCTCTTCAGTTTGGTGGAGGTTCATCCATGCAGGAGCTTGATGGTGCTGGTACATGAACATCTGTCATGATCTGGGGAGCCCAGAGGGCCCAGGAGACTGACTCGTCCCGGACTAGAACATCTCTTAACATTATTATTTCTTCTAGGGGTCTGGAAAGAACCTCAAGACCATTTATATTGTAATAGCTCCTTTATAAATAAAGTTGAACTGAAATTAATTAATAAATCCATTAATAAACAATTGTTACATGTATTTATTTAATAAATAAGATTCTCTCTTCCTAGATTCATCACTTATTTATTGATCATGACAGTTCAAGTCTCCACAGCAACATTCACAGCTTTTCAAAATAAAAGTTCAGTTTTTGTTTTTTCATGTTTTTTTTTCTTCCATCTTTTCTGGAGGAGAGTTTGTTTTCAGCTTCATGCTTCTGGGAAGCTGAAGAAGAGGATCATGGGAGACAGGTAGAAGGTGTTTGGAGTGGGAGCTGGACAGGAAGGAAGATGAGGAGACTTGGTGGAACAAGGAGGTCCAGGAGACCATGAGAGGGAAAATGTCAGAGACTCAGAAAGCTAACCAACAACTGGACTTCTTTGTTCTTCAAGACGTCCAGAATGTTTTTAAACATTGGCAGTGACATCACCGTCATCACAGGTAACATCTTTATCATCACCTGCTCTGATGGCAGCACACAGAAACAGAGAGGATGATGGGAGTTGTTGTCCAGCAGGTGGAGCCAGAGACCAGCTGATGTTCCAACAGCTGTAGAAGAACCTGTAGAACATCTGGCTGTTCTGGATCCACTGGTTGAACAGATGTTAACAGATGTTTGTTTGGTTTCTGTCTTCTTCGTGATGTTGCTCAGACTCTGATCTCCTCCTCCTGCTGCCTCTTCTTCTCTGACGACCCCACAAACTTCACCTGTGGACCTCCAGAACAGACTCATGGAGTCTGTCTCCAGAGATCCAGATAGACTCCATGAGTCTGTCTGGATCTTTGGAGACATTAAAGTTGAACTTATGCTTAAATATTTAAACTTTTGTTTCTAAGCAACAGTTGAATGCTGTTGTTGAGTGCTTCTAACATCCACATGTGCAGAATTTCTGAAGACAAACATGAAAAGAAGTTTAACACTGTCTGTTAACTTTGATCAGAGGCTTATTGACCTGATAACGCCAATAAAACCCATTAAAAAAATCACCTCCTGTCCCTTAAATAGTCTTCATGTCTCTAACTTGGAATCACAGATCTCCACATCCACATTATCTCATCATCAGCATCATCAGCTGGTTGCTATGGAAATGTATCAGTTCCAGTTCTAAATCAGCTGTATTAGATTATTATTGATTATGTCAAATAATAAATCTGTTGTTTCTGGAATCATCCTGATGAAAACAGCCTGAACTGGAATATTAAAGCATTCCTGTAGTGTTACTGGTGTTACCAGTGTTACTGGTGTTATTAGTGTTACAGGTGTTACAGGTGTTACCGATGTTACAGGTGTTACTGGTGTTATTAGTGTTACCGGTGTTACAGGTGTTATTTGCGTTACTGGTGTTATTAGTGTTACAGGTGTTATTGGTCTTAGTGGTGTTACTAGTATGTGTTATTAGTGTTACAGTGTTGGAGGTGTTACAGGTGTTATCTGCATTACTGGTGTTATTAGTGTTACAGGTGTTACTGGTGTTACCGGTGTTACAGGTGTTATCTGTGTTACTGGTGTTATTAGTGTTACAGGTGTTACTGGTGTTACCGGTGTTACGGGTGTTATCTGCGTTACTGGTGTTATCAGTGTTATTAGTGTTACAGGTGTTACCAGTGTTACTGGTGTTATTAGTGATACCAGTATTACCGGTGTTACAGGTGTTATCTGCGTTACTGGTGTTATTGGTGTTACAGGTGTTACTGGTGTCCTTTTACTGGTCTAAACTGGAATATTCAAGTATTTTACAGCTCATGAGTCTGAAACACAAATGTGTCACGTAGTCTTTAATTGTATATACTTGAAACTGATTTAGGTTAATTTACAAAGGTTTCTCTGACTGAAAACAGCTCAGACAGTCGTCTTTAATGACAGATTATTGATTTGTTTGACAAACTAAACTTTTTATAGTTTGCAATTAGTTCCATAGTTACAAGATAAAAACTGACAAATAACTTTCTTTATTATTATTACTAAAATAATTCTTGTTGAACTAGCAGTACAGGTTGTGGGAGGGTGGGATTGTTCGGGATTTATTGTTTTTATACACAGCTGTTGTAGTAGTTATGATTGTCTTTGACTGTAATGTATATTTCAAAAAGCTGCAATAAAATGTAAAAAAAAAAAAAACCTGACAAATAAAAGACCAAGTTTACTTAATCTCGGTTGGACTTTAAACTACATAATAATTATTTTTTCTAGACTCAAAAATAAAAAATCTAGGCGAAAAAGACCTAATTTGTAATTGACAAATACTAAATGTTTTGTCCCCTTTCCCAGTTTTGATGTACTACTGGACTTAGTTGTTGGCTGTGTTCTATGAAAGTAAAAAAAAAAACAAAATAAAATATACGAATAAACTCTAAAATAAGTCCAAATACACATCAATTTAAAAAAAAGAGAGAGAAATGTGGGTGTAACGGTCAGAAGCCGGTGGGCGGGAACACAAGGCTGAATGTAAGCTTGTGATTGGCTGAGGAGAATCTGGAGGCGGGAGGAGGTTTTAAACGACGACGCCGGTGGGCGGGAACGTTGGCACGTAAGTAGACCTACGATTGGTCGAGCGAGCCCTGAAGGCGGGAAGCCGTTCAGAGGAGGAGCGCGGCGATTGGTCGGCTGTAGCAGCGTGTGGCGCAGCAGCAGCGGGTTAATTAGACTCCGGTTCGGAGGTCCGGACAGAAACGGAGATGCTGTCGGTGTGAGCGGAGCCACGTGTGGGATCAGACACAGAAACCAGTTCACTCAGTCGGTCCCGGTCGGTTCGGACGCAGCGGGGAGATGGTCCAGCACACGGAGCCCACCGGAGCGGGGACTCTGGCCCAGACCGAGCAGAGAGCGCTGCTGAAGCCGGACTGGTGCCGAACCGCCTCGGGTCACATCAAGCGGCCCATGAACGCGTTCATGGTGTGGTCGAAGATGGAGCGGAGGAAGATCATGGAACAAGCCCCGGACCTCCACAACGCCGAGATCTCCAAGCGGCTGGGCCGCCGCTGGAAGGCGCTGGAGGACGCCGAGAAGCGGCCGTTCATCCGGGAGGCGGAGCGGCTGCGTCTGCAGCACATGGCCGACTACCCGGACTACAAGTACCGGCCCCGGAAGAAGCCGCGGACGGAGGGGGCGGCGCCGCCGGCGGCCGGCCAGGGAGAGCCTCCCTCCTCCCGGAGAGGCTGTAAGCTGAAGCCCGGCAGGCCAGGGGCTGGACGCGGACCAGGAAGGGGACACCTCCCGCAGCGGCGGCGCCCGGAGTCCCGGTGCCGGTACGTCCCCAGTCCCTGTAAGAGCGAGAACCGGAGCTTCACCGACGATGAGGAGGAGGCGGGGCTCCGAGGGGAGGAGTCCGAGGAAGAGGCGGAGTCTCGGTCCAGTTTGAGTTCCGGTACCGCCGAACCGGACCGTACCGGCCGCCTGTTCTACAGCTTCAAGAACATCACCCGCCACGGGACCCCCTCCCTGTCCCCCGCCTCTCGGTCCAGTTCCAGTTCTGGGTCGTCCTGCTGTGGGGATGACTTAGAGGAGCTTCCTGTGGGGGGGTCGGACCTCAGCTCCCCTCTGGGGGGCTGTGGCTCCTCCTCAGGAACCCAGGAGCCCCTCCCCCGGTGAGGGGGCGGTGTCCCTGGAGGACCAGGACCTGGACTCGTGCAGCAGCAGGGGGAGCCACTTCGAGTTCCCGGACCACTGGACCCCCGAGCTGAGCCACATGATCGCGGGGGGGTGGCTGGAGGCCGGCTTCTCAGACCTGGTCTTCACCTGCTGAACCCCCACCCTGAAAGAGCTAGAACTGGTCCTAGAGCCGGTTCTGGAAGAAGTCCAAGGTCCAGTGAGGGACCTGGACTTCAGACTTGATAGAACTTTGGATTCCAGGGTTATCTGGTTCTGTTCTCTTGGACTCTGAACCAGAACCCAGACAGACCCAGGTCTGTTCACTGCAGGACTTCAGGCCATCTGTTGTGATGTCTTATCTGGTCAGAACCAGAACCAGTTCTGGTACCAGGAACAGAACAAACCTTGTCTATTTTCAGGTTATTTTTTTACTCAACTGTTGTTTTTGTACCTGAATGTCATCTGTGGGGATCCAGCCCCGCCCACCTGAGGACCAGGACCAGTACTGAGACGAGTACCGGGACCAGTAACAGGATCGAGACCAGCACCGGGACCACTGGGACCTGGACCAGTACTGGTCCTGATCCCGGTACTGGTCCAGGTCCCAGTACCAGGATCAGGACCAGTACTGGGACCTGGACCGGTCATCTTGAGTCAAGTGGTTCAGGTTCAGCAGAGAAACTGGATTTCTGTTTGTTTTTTTATTTTTGTGGAATCTGAAAGAATAATTTTTCTGTAAGTGAGCTGAGATTAAATCAGCTGACCATTGATCCAGTAATGATCAGTATTGATCAGCTGGTAGATGCTTTTATTTATTTAGAATAAAACCTTGTTGGAGCAGAAAAGCCTCAGATGTGACTGTTGTGTTTTAATCTTTACCTCCAACTATCAGTTTTATTGGTTTTAATGAATTTACAGACGTAGTTCCAAATAAACATCAGCTCAGATGGAATCTTTCTACCTTTGTGTTTAAATGTTCATCTGTTTTAAATAAAGTTTCTGAAATGGAAATAGTCATTTAATTTCTTCTGGTTCGGTTGTAGCTGCAGACAGGAAGTCAAACAGCGCTTTTATTCTGAAAGAGGGACGGGGCTCAGCATGAACTGGACCAGAAACCATCTCTGGCTCCCCCTGAACCTGGAACCAGAGACTGGACCTCTGCATGGTGGGTGGCAGGGCTGGTCGCTGCCTGAGCCGGTTCTGGACCTGCAGAACCTCCAGGTGATGGCACAAGCTGGTGTTAGTCCAGCAGAGACTCTGTGCTGGTTGGGGGTCCAGAAACTCATCAGTACCACAGACAATAAAAAACCATCCATCCATCATCTATTATCATCCATCCATTCATCCATCATCTATTATCATCCATCCACCGATCCATCATCTATTATCACCCACCCATCCATCATCTATTATCATTCATCCATCCATCCATCATCTATTATCATCCATCAATCCATCCATCCATCATCTATTATCATCCATCCATCCATCATCTATTATCATCCATCCATCATCTTTATCATTCATCCTTCCATCCATCCATCATTCATCATCTATTATCATCCATCCATCTATTATCATCTATCCATCATCCATCCATCATCTATTATCATCCATCCATCCATCCATCCATCCATCCATCCATCATCTATATCATTCATCCATCCGTCCATTATCCATCCATCCATCGTCCATCCATCCATCATCTATTATCATTTATCCATCATCCACCCATCATCCATCCATCATCCATCCATCATATATCCATCATCCATCCAACATCCATCCATCATCTATTATCATTCATCCATCCATCATCCATCCATCCATCATCCATCCATCCATATCCATCCATCATCTATTATCATTCATCCATCCGTCATCCATCCATCCATCCATCATCCATCCATCCATCATCCATCCATCATCTATTATCATCCATCCATCCGTCATCCATCCATTCATCCATCCATCCATCCACCCATCCATCATCCACCCATTCATCCATCATCCATCCATCCATCATACATCCATCCATTCATCCATCCATCCATCAGTCATCTATATCATTCATCCATCCATTATCCATCCATCCATCATCCATCCATTATCCATCCATCCATCATCCATCCATTATCTATTATCATTCATCCATCATCCATCCATCCATCATCCCATCCATCATCCATCCATCATCCATCATCCATCCATCCAACATCCATCCATCATCTATTATCATTCATCCATCATCCATCCATCATCCATCTATCATCCATCATCCATCCATCATCCATTTATCCATACATCCATCATCTATCCATCCATCATCTATTATCATTTATCCATCCATCCATCATCCATTCATCATCCATCATCCATCCATCCATCCATCCATCGTCTATTTTCATTCATCCATCATCCATCCATCCATGCATCCATCCATTCAGCCATCCATCCATCCATCCATCATCTATTATCCACCCATCACTCCAGAATAGACTGGAGTCTCTGTAGATGGACTGGAATCTCTGTAGAGTACCGGAGTCTCTGTAGAGGACTGGAGTCTCCCTGTAGATGGACTGGAGTCTCTGTAGATGACTGGGGTCTCTGTAGATGGACTGGAATCTCTGTAGAGTACCGGAGTCTCTGTAGAGGACTGGAGTCTCCCTGTAGATGGACTGGAGTCTCTGGAAATAGACTGGAGTCTCTGTGAAGGACTGGAGTCTCTGTAGAGGACTGGAGTCTCTGGAGATGGACTGCAGTCTCTGCAGAGGACCTGGGTCTCTGTAGAGGACTGGAGTCTCTGTAGATGGACTGGAGTCTCTGTAGATGGACTGGAGTCTCTGTAGAGGACTGGAGTCTCTGGAGATGGACTGGAGTTTCTGGAGATGGACTGTAGTCTCTCTAGAGGACTGGAGTCTCTGTAGAGGAGTGGAGTTTCTGGAGATGGACTGGAGTCTTTGTAGATGGACTGGAGTCTCTGTAGAGGACTGGAGTCTCTGTAGATGGACTGGAGTCTCTGTAGATGGACTGGAGTCTCTGTAGAGGACTGGAGTCTCTGGAGATGGACTGGAGTTTCTGGAGATGGACTGGAGTCTTTGTAGATGGACTGGAGTCTCTGTAGAGGACTGGAGTCTCTGTAGAGGACTGGAGTCTCTGTAGAGGCGTGGAGTTTCTGGAGATGGACTGGAGTCTCTGTAGATGGACTGGAGTCTCTGTAGATGACTGGAGTCTTTGTAGATGGACTGGAGTCTCTTTAGAGGACCGGAGTCTCTGGGGATGGACTAGAGTCTCTGTAGAGGACTATAGTCTCTGTAGAGTACTGGAGTCTTTGCAGAGGACTGGAGTCTCTGTAGATGGACTAGTGTCTCTGTAGAGGACTGGAGTCTCTGGAAGGACTAGAGTCTCTGTAGAGGACTGGAGTCTTTTTAGAGGACTGGAGTCTCTGTAGAGGACTGGAGTCTCTGTAGAGGAGTGGAGTTTCTGGAAATGGACTGGAGTCTTTGTAGATGGACTGGAGTCTCTGTAGAGGACTGGAGTCTCTGTAGAGGACTGGAGTCTCTGTAGATGGACTGGAGTCTCTGTAGATGGACTGGAGTCTCTGTAGAGGACTGGAGTCACTGTAGATGAACTGGAGTCTCTGTAGAGGACTGGAGTCTCTAGAAGGACTAGAGTCTCTGTAGAGGACTTGAATCTCCTGAAGAACTAGAGTCTCTCTAGAGGACTGGAGTCTCTGTAGAGAACTAGAGTCTCTGTAGATGATCTGAAGTCTCTGTAGATGGACTGGAGTCTCTGTAGAGGACTGGAGTCTCCCTGTAGATGGACTGGAGTCTCTGGAAATAGACTGGAGTCTCTGTGAAGGACTGGAGTCTCTGTAGAGGACCCGAGTCTCTGTAGAGGACTGGAGTCTCTGTAGATGGACTGGAGTCTCTGTAAAGGACTGGAGTCTCTATAGAGGACTGGAGTCTCTGTAGAGGAGTGGAGTTTCTGGAGATGCACAAGAGTCTCTGTAGATGGACTGGAGTCTCTGTAGAGGACTGGAGTCTCTGGAGATGGACTGGAGTTTCTGGAGATGGACTGGAGTCTCTGTAGAGGACTGGAGTCTCTGTAAAGGAGGGGAGTTTCTGGAGATGGACTGGAGTCTTTGTAGATGGACTGGAGTTGCTGTAGAGGACTGGAGTCTCTGTAGATGGACTGGAGTCTCTGTAGATGGACTGGAGTCTCTGTAGAGGACTGGAGTCTCTGGAGATGGACTGGAGCTTCTGGAGATGGACTGCAGTCTCTGTAGAGGACTGGAGTCTCTGTAGAGGACTGGAGTCTCTGTAGAGGAGTGGAGTTTCTGGAGATGGACTGGAGTCTTTGTAGATGGACTGGAGTCTCTGTAGAGGACTGGAGTCTCTGTAGAGGACTGGAGTCTCTGTAGATGGACTGGAGTCTCTGTAGAGGACTGGAGTCTCTGTAGAGGCGTGGAGTTTCTGGAGATGGACTGGAGTCTCTGTAGATGGACTGGAGTCTCTGTAGATGACTGGAGTCTTTGTAGATGGACTGGAGTCTCTTTAGAGGACTAGAGTCTCTGGGGATGGACTAGAGTCTCTGTAGAGGACTATAGTCTCTGTAGAGTACTGGAGTCTTTGCAGAGGACTGGAGTCTCTGTAGATGGACTGGTGTCTCTGTAGAGGACTGGAGTCTCTGGAAGGACTAGAGTCTCTGTAGAGGACTGGAGTCTTTTTAGAGGACTGGAGTCTCTGTAGAGGAGTGGAGTTTCTGGAGATGGACTGGAGTCTTTGTAGATGGACTGGAGTCTCTGTAGAGGACTGGAGTCTCTGTAGAGGACTGGAGTCTCTGTAGATGGACTAGAGTCTCTGTAGATGGACTGGAGTCTCTGTAGAGGACTGGAGTCTCTAGAAGGACTGGAGTCTCTGTAGAGGACTGGAGTCTTTTTAGAGGACTGGAGTCTCTGTAGAGGAGTAGAGTCTCTGTAGATGATCTGAAGTCTCTGTAGATGGACTGGAGTCTCTGTAGAGGATTGGAGTCTCTGGAGATATTCTGGAGTCTCTGTAGAGGACTGGAGTCTCTGTAGATGACCTGGAGTCTCTGGAAATGGTCTGGAGTCTGGAAATGGTCTGGAGTCTCTGTAGAGGACCAGAGTCTCTGTAGAGGACTGGAGTCTCTGTAGAGAACTGGACTCTCTAGAAGGAATGGAGTCTCTGTAGAGGATTGGAGTCTCTGTAGATGAACTGGAGTCTCTGTAGAGGACTGGAGTCTCTAGAAGGACTGGAGTCTCTGTAGATGATCTGAAGTCTCTGTAGATGTTCAGGAGTCTCTGTAGAGGACTGGAGTCTCTGTAGAGGACCTAGAGTCTCTGGAAATGGTCTGGAGTCTCTGTAGAGGACCAGAGTCTCTGTAGAGGAGTGGAGTCTCTGTAGATGATCTGGGGTCTCTGTACAGGACTGGAGTCTCTGTAGATGGACTGGAGTCTTTGTGGAGGACTGGAGTCTTTGTAGATGGACTGGAGTCTTTGTAGATGGACTGGAGTCTCTGTAGAGAACTGGAGCCTCTGTAGAGGACTGGAGTCACTGGAAGGACTAGAGTCTCTGTAGAGAACTAGAGTCTCTAGAAGGACTAGAGTCTCTGTAGAGGACTGGAATCTCCCGAAGGACTAGAGTCTCTGTAAAGGACTGGAGTCTCTGTAGAGGACTGGAGTCTCTGGAGATGTTCTGGAGTCTCTGTAGAGGACCGGAGTCTCTGTAGAGGACTGGAATCTCTGTAGGTGACCTGGAGTCTCTGGAAATGGTCTGGAGTATCTGTAGAGGAGTGGAGTCTCTGTAGAGGAGTGGAGTCTCTGTACATGATCTGGTGTCTCTGTACAGGACTGGAGTCTCTGTATAGGACTGGAGTCTCTCGAGATGGACTGGAGTCTCTGTAGAGGACTGGAGTCTCTAGAAGGACTAGAGTCTCTGTAGAGGACTGGAATCCATGAACGTCCTATAGATACATGAACATCCTCCAAATCCATGAACGTCCTTCAGATTCACGAACATCCTCTGATTCAAGAACGTCCTCCAGATCCATGAACGTCCTGATCCATGAATGTCCTCCAGATCCATGAATGTCCTCCAGATCCATGACTGTCCTCCAGATACACGAGTGTCCTCCAGATCCATAAATGTCCTCCAGATCCATGAACGTCCACCAGATCCATGAATTTCCTCCAGGTACATGAATGTCCTCCAGATCCATGAACATCCTCCAGATCAATGAATGTCCTCCAGATCCATGAACATCCTCCAGATCCATGAATGTCCTCCGGATCTATGAACGTCCTCCAGATCCATGAACGTCCTCCAGATCCATGAACGTCCTCCAGATCAATGAATGTCCTCCAGATCCATGAACGTACTCCAGATCCATGAACGAGCTCCAGATCCATGAACGTCCTCTATACTCATGAACGTCCTCCAGATCCATGAACATCCTCCAGATCAATGAACGTCCTCCAGATCCATGAACATCCTCTAGATCCTTAAGCATCCTTCAGATCCATGAACGTCCTCCAGATCCATGAATGTCCTCCAGATCCATGAATTTCCTCCAGATCCATAAGCGTCCTCCAGATCCGTGAATGTCCTCCAAATCCGTGAATGTCCTCCAGATCCATGAACGTCCTCTAGACTCATGAACGTCCTCCAGATCCATGAACGTCCTCCAGATACATGAACGTCCTCCAGATCCATGAACATTCTTTAGATCCATGAACATCGTCCAGATCCATGAATGTCCTCCAGATCCTTGAACGTCCTCCGAATACATGAGCGTCCTCTAGATTCATAAATGTCCACAAGATCCATGAACATCCTCCAGATCCATGAACGTCCTCCAGATCCATGAACATCCTCTAGATCTCTGAATGTCCTCCAGATCCATGAACGTCCTCCAGATCCATGAATGTCCTCCAGATCCATAAACGTCCTCTAGATTCATAAATGTCCACAAGATCCATGAATGTCCTCCAGATCCATGAACGTCCTCCAGATCCATGAACATCCTCTAGATCCCTGAATGTCCTCCAGATCCATGAACGTCCTCTAGATTCATAAATGTCCACAAGATCCATGAACGTCCTCCAGATCCATGAACGTCCTCCAGATCCATGAACATCCTCTAGATCCCTGAATGTCCTCCAGATCCATGAATGTCCCTTCAGATCCATGAACGTCCTCCAGATCCATTACTGTCCTCCAGATCCATGAACGTCCTCCAGATCCATTAATGTCCTCCAGATCCATGAACATCCTCCAGATCCATGAACGTCCTCCAGATCCATGAACATCCTCCAGATCCATGAACGTCCTCCAGATCCATGAATGTCCTCCAGATCCATAAGCGTCCTCCAGATCCGTGAACGTCCTCCAGATCCGTGAATGTCCTCCAGATCCATGAACGTCCTCTAGACTCATGAACGTCCTCCAGATCCATGAACATCCTCCAGATACATAAACGTCCTCCAGATCCACGAATGTCCTCCAGATCCACGAATTACCTCCAGATCCATAAGCGTCCTCCAGATCCATGAACGTCCTCTAGACTCATGAACGTCCTCCAGATCCATGAACGTCCTCCAGATACATGAACGTCCTCCAGATCCACGAATGTCCTCCAGATCCATGAATTTCCTCCAGATCCATAAGCGTCCTCCAGATCCGTGAACGTCCTCCAGATCCGTGAATGTCCTCCAGATCCATGAACATTCTTTAGATCCATGAACATCGTCCAGATCCATGAATGTCCTCCAGATCCTTGAACGTCCTCCGAATACATGAGCGTCCTCCGAATACATGAGCGTCCTCCAGATCCATAAGTGTCCTCCAGATCCATGAACGTCCTCCAGATCCATGAATGTCCTCCAGATTCATAAACGTCCTCTAGATTCATAAATGTCCACAAGATCCATGAACGTTCTCCAGGTCCATGAACGTCCTCCAGATCCATGAACATCCTCTAGATCTCTGAATGTCCTCCAGATTCATGAACGTCCTCCAGATCCATGAACGTCCTCCAGATCCATGAACATCCTCTAGATCTCTGAATGTCCTCCAGATCCATGAACATCCTCCAGATCCATGAACGTCCTCCAGATCCATGAACATCCTCTAGATCTCTGAATGTCCTCCAGATCCATGAACATCCTCCAGATCCATGAATGTCCTCCAGATCCATAAATGTCCTCTAGATTCATAAATGTCCACAAGATCCATGGACGTCCTCCAGATCCATGAACGTCCTCCAGATCCATGAACATCCTCTAGATCCCTGAATGTCCTCCAGATCCATGAACGTCCTTCAGATCCATGAACGTCCTCCAGATCCATAACTGTCCTCCAGATCCATGAACGTCCTCCAGATCCATTAATGTCCTCCAGATCCATGAACATCCTCCAGATCCATGAACGTCCTCCAGATCCATGAATGTCCTCCACATCCATAAGCGTCCTCCAGATCCGTTAACGTCCTCCAGATCCGTGAATGTCCTCCAGATCCATGAACGTCCTCTAGACTCATGAACGTCCTCCAGATCCATGAACGTCCTCCAGATACATGAACGTCCTCCAGATCCACGAATGTCCTCCAGATCCATGAATTTCCTCCAGATCCATAAGCGTCCTCCAGGTCCATGAACGTCCTCTAGACTCATGAACGTCCTCCAGATCCATGAACGTCCTCCAAATACATGAACGTCCTCCAGATCCACGAATGTCCTCCAGATCCATGAATTTCCTCCAGATCCATAAGCGTCCTCCAGATCCGTGAACGTCCTCCAGATCCGTGAGTGTCCTCCAGATCCATGAACATTCTTTAGATCCATGAACATCGTCCAGATCCATGAATGTCCTCCAGATCCTTGAACGTCCTCCGAATACATGAGCATCCTCCAGATCCATAAGTGTCCTCCAGATCCATGAACGTCCTCCAGATCCATGAATGTCCTCCAGATTCATAAACGTCCTCTAGATTCATAAATGTCCACAAAATCCATGAACGTCCTCCAGGTCCATGAACGTCCTCCAGATCCATGAACATCCTTTAAATCTCTGAATGTCCTCCAGATCCATGAACGTCCTCCAGATCCATAAACGTCCTCTAGATTCATAAATGTCCACAAGATCCATGAATGTCCTCCAGATCCATGAATGTCCTCCAGATCCATGAACGTCCTCCAGATCCATGAACATCCTCTAGATCCCTGAATGTCCTCCAGATCCATGAACGTCCTCCAGATCCATTAATGTCCTCCAGATCCTCCTAGATCCATTAATGTCCTCCAGATCCATGAATTTTCTTCAGATACATGAATGTCCTCTAGGCTGGAATGTTCAGGTGGTTTAGCTGAGGAACGTTCCTCAGGTCCACATCTGTCTTCTTTGTCCTCTACTGGGACTCTTTATTATTTATGTCTGACTGAACTGGTTTCTGTTTTTTGATAGTTTGTTTTCTGTTTTAAATCCTTTCATTTTTTTTAATGAATGAGTGAGCTCATCCTGTCATCCTCATCTGTGGGTGTACAAACCTGCTCATAAATATGTGAACCTGGACTTTTCTTGGACGTCTGTCGGACTTTTATTCATCTGTGTATTTGTGATGTCAGTCGTTTTTCTTATTGTTTGTGTGGATAAAGTTTCGTTTGAAGCTATTAGGAGCACCAGTGAACGCTGAGACCTTCTAGAACCTTCTGGGCATATTTGAGGAGCGTTTCATTTCCTCTGCTGGGTTAGGGTTAGTCTGGGACATCCAGACTTCTGTAAGTGTCTTTTCTGAGTCTCTCAGGTGTTTCTTCAGTGTTTCAGAACCTGGTTAGAAGGCTGAAGATGATCAACCACAGTCTTCTTCTCTGTCTGTTATGAAGCAGCTAGAACCCTAAACCAGACATCTAAGTCCTTGTTAGAGGAAACAGATTTTCAGGGAGGAGAAGCTTTGGAAGTAATATCAAAAATACTGACAGATTATCTTATTTGACTATATTATAAATTAAAGATAATCATACACATAAAAAAAAAAAAACAGTAAAAAATAACTCTAGAGCAGGTTTGTGGTGTTGAGCTGATGATTTCCTCCCAGTATCACACTGGTGGGGGAGGGGCCTGATGTGACCCCCTCCATCAGGAGGATTCAGCTCAGAGCGGTTACCGTGGAGACCAGTTATGTCTCAAGATGGGTGTGGGGGGTTGGGCGTAACCGTGGATTTATGTTTCCATGGTAACGGCTCCTTCATGCATTATGGATGTTCATTAGGATTCAACAGCATGTGGGCGGGACTACTATGTGTTTACAGAATATCAGGAGGGGGCGGAGCCACATCTGATCACATAGGTGCTGTGTTAGTTATTGATCTGATCACAGCTGATCACCATTGATCACATTTGATCTGTTCTCTGTTTGAAATCTTAGATCTGGATATGAGATTAAAAGTTATTTACTTAAACTCTTAAACTAATGGTGGACATGTTTTTTCTGTCTTAATTAACCAAGAAATATTGAATGTGGTCATCTACTGTTGGATCAGTCGTCTCCTTCAGCACATGACGATTCTACTGGAACCATGGTTCCAGTCAAGGTTCCACTTATGGTTCCAGTCATGGTACCAGTCACGGTTCCAGTTATGGTCCCAGTCACAGTTCCAGTTATGGTTCCAGTCATGGTTCCAGTCACTATTCCAGTCAAGGTTCCAGTTATGGTTCCAGTTATGGTTCCAGTCATGGTTCCCACCACGATTCCAGTCACAATTCTAGTCACGGTTCCAGTCACAGTTCCAGTTATGGTTCCAGTCACGATTCCAGTCAATGTTCCAGTCATGGTTCCAGTCACGGTTCCAGTAATGATTCCAATCACGGTTCCAGTTATGGTTCCAGTCATGGTTCCAGTCACGATTCCAGTCACGATTCCAGTTATGGTTCCAGTCACAGTTCCAGTCACGGTTCCAGTCATGGTTCCAGTCACGGTTCCAGTTATGGTTCCAGTCATGGTTCCAGTCAAGGGGCCAATTATGGTTCAAGTCATGGTTCCTGTCACGGCTCCAGTAACGGTTCCAGTCATGGTTCCAGTCACGGTTCCAGTTATAGTTCCAGTCCCCATTCCAGTTATGGTTCCAGTCACAATTCCAGTCACGATTCCAGTTATGGTTCTAGTTACGGTTCCAGTTATGGTTCCAGTCATGATTCCAGTCACGGTTCCAGTCATGGTTCCAGTCACAATTCCAGTCACAATTCCAGTTATGGTTCTAGTCACGGTTCCAGTCACGGTTCCAGTTATGGTTCCAGTCATGGTTCCAGTCACGGTTCCAGTAATGATTCCAATCACGGTTCCAGTTATGGTTCCAGTCACGATTCCAGTCACGGTTCCAGTCATGGTTCCAGTTATGGTTCCAGTCATGGTTCGAGTCACGGTTCCAGTAACGGTTCCAGTCATGGTGCCAGTCACCATTCCAGTTATGGTTCCAGTCATGGTTCTAGTCAGGGTTCCAGTAATGATTCCAATCACAGTTCCAGTTATGGTTCCAGTCATGGTTCCAGTCATGGTTCCAGTCACGGTTCCAGTTACGGTTCCAGTCATGGTTCCAGTTGCGGTTCCAGTTATGGTTCCAGTCACGGTTGCAGTCAATATTCCAGTCAAGATTCCAGTTATGCATCCAGTCACGGTTCCAGTCAATGTTCCAGTCATGGTTCCAGTCACGATTACAGGCACGATTACAGTTATGGTTCCAGTCACAGTTCCAGTCAATATTCCAGTCATGGTTCCAGTTATGGTTCCAGTCATGGTTCCAGTCACCATTCCAGTTATGGTTCCAGTCATGGTTCCAGTCACAATTCCAGTTACGGTTCCAGTCACCGTTCCAGTTATGGTTCCAGTTATGGTTCCAGTCACAATTCCAGTCACGATTCCAGTTATGGTTCTAGTCACGGTTCCAGTCACGGTTCCAGTTATGGTTCCAGTCACGATTCCAGTAACGGTTCCAGGCATGGTGCCAGTCACCATTCCAGTTATGGTTTCAGTCATGGTTCCAGTCACGGTTCCAGTAGTGAATCCTATCACGGTTCCAGTTATGGTTCCAGTCACGGTTCCAGTCATGGTTCCAGTTATGGTTCCAGTCATGGTTCGAGTCACGGTTCCAGTCACGGTTCCAGTCATGGTGCCAGTCACCATTCCAGTTATGGTCCCAGTCATGGTTCCAGTCACGGTTCCAGTAATGATTCCAATCACGGTTCCAGTTATGGTTCCAGTCATGGTTCCAGTCACGGTTCCAGTTACGGTTCCAGTCATGGTTCCAGTTACGATTCCAGTTATGGTTCCAGTCACGGTTCCAGTCACCATTCCAGTCAAGATTCCAGTTATGGTTCCAGTCACGGTTCCAGTCAATGTTCCAGTCATGGTTCTAGTCACGATTACAGGCACGATTACAGTTATGGTTCCAGTCACAGTTCCAGTCAATATTCCAGTCATGGTTCCAGTTATGGTTCCAGTCATGGTTCCAGTCACCATTCCAGTTATGGTTCCAGTCATGGTTCCAGTCACAATTCCAGTTACGGTTCCAGTCACCGTTCCAGTTATGGTTCCAGTTATGGTTCCAGTCACAATTCCAGTCACGATTCCCGTTATGGTTCTAGTCACGGTTCCAGTCACGGTTCCAGTTATGGTTCCAGTCACGATTCCAGTAACGGTTCCAGGCATGGTGCCAGTCACCATTCCATGGTTCCAGTCATGGTTCCAGTCACTATTCCAGTGGTTCCAGTTATGGTTCCAGTTCATGGTTCCCACCACGTTCCAGTCACATTCTAGTCAGTTCAGTTCCAGTTATGGTTCCAGTCACGATTCCAGTCAATGTTCCAGTCATGGTTCCAGTCACGGTTCCAGTAATGATTCCAGTCACGGTTCCAGTTATGGTTCCAGTCATGGTTCCAGTCACGATTCCAGTCACGATTCCAGTTATGGTTCCAGTCACAGTTCCAGTCACGGTTCCAGTCATGGTTCCAGTCACGGTTTCCAGTTATGGTTCCAGTCATGGTTCCAGTCAAGGGGCCAATTATGGTTCAAGTCATGGTTCCTGTCACGGCTCCAGTAACGGTTCCAGTCATGGTTCCAGTCACGGTTCCAGTTATAGTTCCAGTCCCCATTCCAGTTATGGTTCCAGTCACAATTCCAGTCACGATTCCAGTTATGGTTCTAGTTACGGTTCCAGTTATGGTTCCAGTCATGATTCCAGTCACGGTTCCAGTCATGGTTCCAGTCACAATTCCAGTCACAATTCCAGTTATGGTTCTAGTCACGGTTCCAGTCACGGTTCCAGTTATGGTTCCAGTCAGGTTCCAGTCACGGTTCCAGTAATGATTCCAATCACGGTTCCAGTTATGTTCCAGTCACGATTCCAGTCACGGTTCCAGTTATGGTTCCAGTCATGGTTCAGTCACGGTTCCAGTAACGGTTCCAGTCATGGTCCAGTCAGTTATGGTTCCAGTCAGTTTCCAGTCATGGTCACAGTTCCATGGTTCATGGTTCCAGTCATGGTTCCAGTCATTTCAGTCCAGTTCCAGTTGTTCCAGTTCCAGTTGGTTCCAGTATGGTTCCAGTCACGGTTGCAGTCAATATTCCAGTCAAGATTTCCAGCATCCAGTCACGGTTCCAGTCAATGTTCCAGTCATGGTTCCAGTCACGATTACAGGCACGATTACAGTTATGGTTCAGTCACAGTTCCAGTCAATATTCCAGTCATGGTTCCAGTTATGGTTCCAGTCATGGTTCCAGTCACCATTCCAGTTATGGTTCCAGTCATGTTCCAGTCACAATTCCAGTTACGGTTCCAGTCACCGTTCCAGTTATGGTTCCAGTTGGTTCCAGTCACAATTCCAGTCACGATTCCAGTTATGGTTCTAGTCACGGTTCCAGTCACGGTTCCAGTTATGGTTCCAGTCACGATTCCAGTAACGGTTCCAGGCATGGTGCCAGTCACCATTCCAGTTATGGTTTCAGTCATGGTTCCAGTCACGGTTCCAGTAGTGAATCCTATCACGGTTCCAGTTATGGTTCCAGTCACGGTTCCAGTCATGGTTCCAGTTATGGTTCCAGTCATGGTTCGAGTCACGGTTCCAGTAACGGTTCCAGTCATGGTGCCAGTCACCATTCCAGTTATGGTTCCAGTCATGGTTCCAGTCACGGTTCCAGTAATGATTCCAATCACGGTTCCAGTTATGGTTCCAGTCATGGTTCCAGTGGTTCAGTTCCGGTTCCAGTGGTTAGTTCCAGTTATGGTTCCAGTCACCAGTCACCATTCCAGTCAAGATTCCAGTTATGGTTCCAGTCACGGTTCCAGTCAATGTTCCAGTCATGGTTCTAGTCACGATTACAGGCACGATTACAGTTATGGTTCCAGTCACAGTTCCAGTCAATATTCCAGTCATGGTTCCAGTTATGGTTCCAGTCATGGTTCCAGTCACCATTCCAGTTATGGTTCCAGTCATGGTTCCAGTCACAATTCCAGTTACGGTTCCAGTCACCGTTCCAGTTATGGTTCCAGTTATGGTTCCAGTCACAATTCCAGTCACGATTCCAGTTATGGTTCTAGTCACGGTTCCAGTCACGGTTCCAGTTATGGTTCCAGTCACGATTCCAGTAACGGTTCCAGGCATGGTGCCAGTCACCATTCCAGTTATGGTTTCAGTCATGGTTCCAGTCACGGTTCCAGTAGTGATTCCTATCACGGTTCCAGTCACGGTTCCAGTCACGGTTCCAGTCATGGTTCCAGTTATGGTTCCAGTCATGGTTCCAGTCACGGTTCCAGTCACGGTTCCAGTCATGGTGCCAGTCACCATTCCAGTTATGGTCCCAGTCATGGTTCCAGTCACGGTTCCAGTAATGATTCCAATCACGGTTCCAGTTATGGTTCCAGTCACGGTTCCAGTCAATGTTCCAGTCATGGTTCCAGTCACGATTACAGGCACGATTACAGTTATGGTTCCAGTCACAGTTCCAGTCAATGTTCCAGTCATGGTTCCAGTTATGGTTCCAGTCATGGTTCCAGTCACCATTCCAGTTATGGTACCAGTCATGGTTAGAGTCACGGTTCCAGTCACCATTCCAGTTATGGTTCCAGTCATGGTTCCAGTCACAATTCCAGTTACGGTTCCAGTCACCGTTCCAGTTATGGTTCCAGTCATGGTTCCAGTCACAATTCCAGTCACAATTCCAGTTATGGTTCCAGACACGGTTCCAGCCAATGTTCCAGTCACGGTTCCACTTATGGGTCCAGTCAAGGTTCCAGTCATGTTCCAGTCACTGTTCCAGTCACAGTTCCAGTAACGATTCCAGTCACGTTTCCAGTAATGATTCCAGTCACGGTTCCAGTTATGGTTCCAGTCATGGTTCAAGTCACGGTTCCCGTCACGGTTCCAGTAACGGTTCCAGTCACGGTTCCAGTCAGTGTTCCAGTCAGAGTTCTAGTCACGGTTTCAGTCACGGTTCCAGTCAGGGTTCCAGTCACGGTTCCAGTCACGGTTCCAGTCAGGGTTCCAGTGGTGGGTCCAGTCAACACATAAACTCTTATAACTCTTGACTGTCTTGTCCTTTAGGCTTTGCTGTTTTAGAATTCAGATTTATATATCTTCCAGCCAATTGGCTATATATTCCAGCCAATGTTCCAGTCACGGTTCTAGTTATGGGTCCAGTCAAGGTTCCAGTCATGTTCCAGTCACGGTTCCAGTCACAGTTCCAGTAACGATTCCAGTCACGGTTCCAGTAACAATTCCAGTCACGGTTCCAGTTATGGTTCCAGTCATGGTTCGAGTCACAGTTCCAGTCACGGTTCCACTTATGGTTCCTGTCACGGTTCCAGTAACGGTTCCAGTCACGGTTTCTGTTATGGTTCCAGTCACGGTTCCAGTCAGTGCTCCAGTCAGGGTTCTAGTCATGGTTCCAGTCACGGTTCCCGTCAGGGTTCCAGTCATGGTTCCAGTCACGGTTCCAGTCAGGGTTCTAGTCACGGTTCCAGTCACGATTCCAGTCACGGTTCCAGTTATGGTTCCAGTCATGTTTCGAGTCACGGTTCCAGTTATGGTTCCAGTTACAGTTCCAGTCACAGTTCCAGTCAGGGTTCCAGTCAGGGTTCCAGTCACCATTCCAGTTATGGTTCCAGTCATGGTTCCAGTCACGGTTCCAGTAATGATTCCAATCACGGTTCCAGTTATGGTTCCAGTCATGGTTCCAGTCACGGTTCCAGTTACGGTTCCAGTCATGGTTCCAGTTACTGTTCCAGTTATGGTTCCAGTCACGGTTCCAGTCACTATTCCAGTCAAGATTCCAGTTATGGTTCCAGTCACGGTTCCAGTCAATGTTCCAGTCATGGTTCCAGTCACGATTACAGGCACGATTACAGTTATGGTTCCAGTCACAGTTCCAGTCAATGTTCCAGTCATGGTTCCAGTTATGGTTCCAGTCATGGTTGCAGTCACCGTTCCAGTTATGGTACCAGTCATGGTTAGAGTCATGGTTCCAGTCACCATTCCAGTTATGGTTCCAGTCATGGTTCCAGTCACAATTCCAGTTACGGTTCCAGTCACCGTTCCAGTTATGGTTCCTGTCATGGTTCCAGTCACAATTCCAGTCACGATTCCAGTTATGGTTCCAGACACGGTTCCAGCCAATGTTCCAGTCACGGTTCCAGTTATGGGTCCAGTCAAGGTTCCAGTCATGTTCCAGTCACGGTTCCAGTCACAGTTCCAGTAACGATTCCAGTCACGGTTCCAGTAATGATTCCAGTCACGGTTCCAGTTATGGTTCCAGTCATGGTTCGAGTCACGGTTCCCGTCACGGTTCCAGTAACGGTTCCAGTCACGGTTTCTGTTATTGTTCCAGTCACGGTTCCAGTCAGTGTTCCAGTCAGAGTTCTAGTCACGGTTCCAGTCACGGTTCCAGTCAGGGTTCCAGTCACGGTTCCAGTCAGGGTTCCAGTCACGTTTCGAGTCACGGTTCCATCATGGTTCCAGTCAGGGTTCCAGTGGTGGGTCCAGTCAACACATAAACTCTTATAACTCTTGACTGTCTTGTCCTTTAGGCTTCGCTGTTTCAGAATTCAGATTTATATATCTTCCTTCTGTGTCTTTTCTTGTTATTTGACGGTTCTTCTCTGATAAAATGACTGCTACTCCTCAAACATGTTTCAGATCAGTTTTCCACCAGTTTTATGTGGTGGTGTGGTGTCACATCTCTGAGCTTCTGGGAGGTCCACCACCATTTCAACTCAATATTAATGACAGAATCCAGTCTGGTTTCCACAGAAACCAGTTCACTGAAACAGCACTGATTAAAGTGTCCAGAGACATCATGATGTCAGCTGATTCAGGAACAGAGCACAGTTCTGGTCCTGGTAGACCTCTTCACAGCCAAGGCCCCAGACTGACCCGCTGGGATGTCTGGACCTGTTCTAAAACGTTCCTCTTATCTAGCTGGTGGAGTTTCAGTGTTTCAGAGGAACCACGGTGCTTCAGTCTTCATGGACTTGAACATTTAAAGTGCTCAGTGAGGTCTGGAGATGTTGAACTCCAGATAGTTCAGAAGTGGATCTAGAACAGGGGTGGGCAATTAATTTTTACAAGGGGCCACATGAAAAACCTGAGTTGTGTCAGAGGGCCACATCAACGATAACTTGAACTTAATCCTGCTCAACTTCCTTCCATTGTAAAATGCATTAAATTATATATTCTTAATAGCTGGTACTGGTAATTAGAAGAATACAATTATTCTGTAGATATTTATATTAGGCTCTGTGAAATTGTGGCGTATAGGTTGAGTAAAAAAACAAAAATAATCATTAATAAGTCCAATTTATTCTTAACTTGTTAAATTCCTCAAACTGTGAATTACAACACATCTATAGAAACACATCAATAAAATGAATAATGTTTTCCACCTCATTTTACCAATTCCTTGTTGGGTTTGCAGTTTTGCTTGCAATGTATCAGCCTCTATTGCGTGCTCTTTAATAGACAGATTTCTGTATTTTTCCTCATGCTTGGTCGTGTAGTGCGGATTCAAATTATAATCTTTAAACAGCGATCTGTGTAGCACAAATCACGGCTTCACCTTTTAATTTCTGTAAAGAAATACTTAGCGGTCCATGTCTTGTTGAAAGCACGTCATTCCATGTCAACTTTTCTTTTCTTAGCGTCAGCACACATTTTAACGGCAGCATCACTTAGCGCTGTTTACCTTCATGCACGTACGCTACACGGAAGTACTACGCCTTTCAAAATAAAAGTACCACAGTTGTATTGCACGGATGACATAGATTTTTTTTTTTTTATTAAGTTGTAATCAAATGTAATTTATGATTGGCCTCATGCGGGCCGGACAGAGACGCACAAAGGGCCGGATGTGGCCCGCGGGCCGTGTTTTGCCCAGGTCTGATCTAGAACCACATCAACCTCTCCAGGTTGCTGTGCATCAACAGCTGCGTCTCTAAGATAATTGCTGATGTCTTTCCCTCTGATTGTCTTAACCCACACCTGAATTCTTCTCCAGATGATCTGATGATGAGTTCATCAATGATGGTGATCAGCAGCTGGCTGCAGCTCTGAAATCCTGCAGCCCTCAGGAGGAACTCAGGATCTGGTTTCAGTTTTGTTCCACTGAAACTAAAATGTCTACCTGAAGACACATTCAGATGTTTTTAAACTGCAGGAGAAGATTCAGAAAAAGTTCCACACCTTTCATCCACCCGTGGAGCTCATCAATGAAACTGATCAGGTTCTGATCACTGATGGACAAGGATGGAGGAGACAGAAGAGATGGAGGAGAAAGGAGACAGAGGACACAGAGGAAGATGGAGGAGACAGAGGAGACTGAGGGGATGGAGGAGACAGAGGAGACAGAGGAGACTGAGGATGGGACAGAAGCAGCTGGGGAGGGGGCTGGGGAGGCGCTGGGGGAGGGGCCGCTGTCAGAGGGGGCCCCGCAGATGGGCCCCTAATGAATGCTGAAGGCTGTAATTACTGCTGCTTTCGGCTTCATTGTCAATCAGAGCGGCGGTTGGAGCCACAGCTGTGGCAGATGGTGGGGGGCACACAGGGGCCTGGGGGGGGGCACAGGGGCCTGGGGGGGGCGGCACAGGGGCCTGGGGGGGGGGGGGGGGGCACAGGGGCCTGGGGGAAGGGGGGGGGCACAGGGGGCGGTGGTCCCTGAAGGTTTTCTCTCTGCCTACAGAAGTAAAATCAGACCTTCAACCATCAGAACTGGATCATCATCAGCAGGACTGCTTCCAGATTTATAGGGGCCTGGTGCTCGTCTCTGTCTGGGAGTGCTGGTCTCTGTCTGAGATCCTGGTCTCTTTCTGGAGGATGCTGGTCTCTTTCTGGGGGCACTGGTCTCTGGGGGGTGCTGGTCTCTGGGGGTGCTGGGCTCTGTCTGGGAGTGCTGGTCTCTGTCTGGGGGTGCTGGTCTCTGGGGGTGCTGGTCTCTGGGGGTGCTGGTCTCTGTCTGGGAGTGCTGATCTCATTCTGGGGGTGCTGGTGGCGTCTTGGGGTGCGGGTCTCTGCCATCCCCAGAGACCCCCTAGGCCCTCACGGTCTCCAGGGACTCCAGGGACTCCGGGGTCTCCGGGGTCTCCAGGGACTTCCAGGGTCTCCAGTGTCTCTGGGGGCTGGTGGCTCCAGATTAACAGAAGAGATCCACCAGAAAAGAGACAATGACTTACATGAGAATGAGAGCAGCCGCTCTGCAGATGAGAATAAGAAGAAGAAGAGGTAGAAGAAGAAAAAGAAGAAGAGGAGGAGGAGGATAAACTGCTGACCATCAAAAAAAACCAGACAAAACCATAAAACCAGTTTAGATTTAGTTTTATTCATATTTTAATCATTTTAATTCATCTTTGACTCTGATTCTGAAAAAGTATTTTTTCTTTGTAAAACATGAATGAAACCAGGATGAAGGTCAGATCTCATGAATCCAGATCTCATGAATCCAGATGTGGTTCCAGGAGAACATCAGGAATATCTCAGATGTTAAACATTTGACCATCTCATGGAAACATCAGCTCATTGTGACTTTGATGCAGCAGCACATCTGGAAACAGCTGGATCAGGCTGATGTTCATCATTGTGTATCATCTCCTCTTCTTTTAACATCTGTCTGTAAACATCTGGAAGTGAGGAGACCAGCTGCTGGAGTTTTAGAGGAACGTTGTCTCATCCTGGTCTGATCCAGGATTCTAGCTGCTCTACAGTCCTGGACCTTCACTGCTGGGTTCCTGGTTTTCTGCTGCTCCAGATGTTTTCTGCTGGTCAAAGGTCTGGACCAGCAGACCAGTTCAGCAGCTGGATCTTCTCCTGTGATGATCCAGTCTGTGGTTCAGCATCGTCCTGCTGAAATCTGGAAGGTCTTCTCTGAAAGAGACGTTGTCTGGATGGAGCAGATGTTGCTCTGGAACCTTCATGTTCTCCTCAGCATTGATGGAGCCTTTCCAGATGTTCCAGCTGCTCCACAGACTCTAACCAACCCCAGACCATCAGAGATGCAGCTGTTGAACTGTATGCTAACAGCTGGATGGTTCCTCAGGTCTTCAGTCTGCAGGACACGGCGTCCATGGTTGGTCCATCTGACCTCAGAATAGGTTTCATTTATCCTCAGACCATCTGAGATGATCTTTGGTCCAGAGGAGACGCTGGTGGTTCTGGATGGTGTCCACATGTGTCTTCTTCGCTGGTGTTTCTGGACGGTGTCCACATGTGTTTTCTTCTCTGGTGTTTCTGGATGGTGTCCACATGTGTCTTCTTCTCTGGTGTTACTGGACGGTGTCCTTGTGCGTCTTCTTCTGTGGTATTTCTGGACGGTGTCCACGTGCGTCTTCTTTGCTGGTGTTTCTGGACGGTGTCCACGTGCCTCTTCTTCGCTGGTGTTTCTGGACGGTGTCCACGTCCGTCTTCTTCTCTGGTGTTTCTGGACGGTGTCCACGTGCGTCTTCTTCTCTGGTGTTTCTGGACGGTGTCCACATGCGTCTTCTTCTCTGGACGTGTCCATGTGCCTCTACTTCTCTGGTGTTTCTGGACGGTGTCCACGTGCGTCTTCTTCGTTGATGTTTCTGGACGGTGTCCACTTGCGTCTGGTTCTGGTTCTCTGGTTCTGGGTCTCTGGTGCTCTGGTTCTCTCTCTGGTTTTCTGGTTCTCTGGTGCTCTGGTTCAGCTGGATCTCTGGTTCTCTTGTTCTCTCTCTGGTTCTCTGGATATCTGGTTCAGCTGGATCTCTGGTTCTCTGGTTCTCTGGTTCAGCTGGATCTCTGGTTCTCTTGTTCTCTCTCTGGTTCTCTGGATATCTGGTTCAGCTGGTTCTCTGGTTCTCTGGTTCTCTGGATCTCTGCTTCTCTGGGTCTCTGGTTGAGCTGGATCTCTGGTTCTCTGGTTCAGCTAGATCTCTGGTTCTCTGGTTCAGCTGGATCTCTGGTTCAGCTGGATCTCTGGTTCTCTGGTTCTCTGGTTCAGCTGGATCTCTGGTTCTCTGGTTCAGCTGGATCTCTGGTTTCTCTCTGGCTCTCTGGTTCTCTGGTTCTGGATCTGGTTCTCTGGTTCAGCTGGATCTCTGGTTCTCTGGTTCTGCTGGTTCTCTGGTTCTCTGGTTCTCTGGTTCAGCTGGATCTCTGGTTCTCTGGTTCTCTGGTTCTCTGGATCTGGTCTCTCTGGTTCAGCTGATCTCGGTTTCTCTGGTTCTCTGGTTCTCTGGTTCAGCTGGATCTCTGGTTCTCTGGTTCTCTGGTTCTCTGGTTCAGCTGGATCTCTGTTTCTCTGGTTCTCTGGTTCAGCTGGATCTCTGGTTCTCTGGTTCAGCTGGTTCTCTGGTTCTCTGGTTCTCTGGTTCTCTGGTTCAGCTGGATCTCTGGTTCTCTGGTTCTTTCTCTGGTTCTCTGGTTCTCTGGTTCTCTGGTTCTCTGGTTCTCTGGTTCAGCTGGTTCTCTGGTTCAGCTGGATCTCTGGTTCTCTGGTTCAGCTGGATCTCTGTTTCTCTGGTTCTCTGGTTCAGCTGGATCTCTGTTCTCTGGTTCTCTGGTTCTCTGGTTCTCTGGTTCAGCTGGTTCTCTGGTTCTCTGGTTCTCTGGTTCTCTGGTTCAGCTGGATCTCTGGTTCTCTGGTTCTCTGATTCAGCTGGATCTCTGTTTCTCTGGTTCTCTGGTTCAGCTGGATCTCTGTTTCTCTGGTTCTCTGGTTCAGCTGGATCTCTGGTTCTCTTGTTCTCTCTCTGGTTCTCTGGATATCTGGTTCAGCTGGTTCTCTGGTTCTCTGGTTCTCTGATCTCTGCTTCTCTTCTCTGGTTGAGCTGGATCTCTGGTTCTCTGGTTCAGCTGGATCTCTGGTTCTCTGGTTCTCTGGTTCTCTGGTTCTCTGGTTCTCTGGTTCAGCTGGATCTCTGCTTCTCTGGTTTCTCTGGTTTCTCTGGATCTCTGGTTCTCTGGTTCAGCTGGATCTCTGGTTCTCTGGTTCTCTGGTTCAGCTGGATCTCTGGTTCTCTGGTTCAGCTGGATCTCTGGTTTCTCTGGTTCTCTGGTTCTGGTTCAGCTGGATCTCTGGTTCTCTGGTTCAGCTGGATCTCTGGTTCTCTGGTTCAGCTGGATCTCTGGTTCTCTGGTTCAGCTGGATCAGCTGGTTCTCTGGTTCTCTGGTTCTGGTTCTCTGGTTCTGGTTCTCTGGATCTCTGGTTTCTCTGGTTCAGCTGGATCTCTGGTTTCTCTGGTTCTCTGGTCTCTGGTTCTCTGGTATCTGGATCTCTGGTTCTCTGGTTCAGCTGGTCTCTGGTTCTCTGGTTCAGCTGGATCTCTGGTTCTCTGGTTCGGTTCAGCTGGATCTCTGTTTCTCTGGTTCTCTGGTTCAGCTGGATCTCTGGTTCTCTGGTTCAGCTGGTTCTCTGGTTCTCTGGTTTCTGGTCTCTGGATCTCTGGTTTCTCTGGTTCTCTGGTTTCTAGCTGGATCTCTGGTTCTCTGGTTCAGCTGGATCTCTGGTTTTCTCTGGTTTCTCTGGTTCTGGTTCTCTGGTTCTCTGGTTCAGCTGGATCTCTGGTTCTCTGGTTCTCTGGTTCTCTGGTTCAGCTGGATCTCTGGTTCTCTGGTTCTCTGGTTCAGCTGGATCTCTGGTTCTCTGGTTCTCTGGTTCAGCTGGATCTCTGGTTCTCTGGTTCTCTGGTTCAGCTGGTTCTCTGGTTCAGCTGGATCTCTGGTTCTCTGGTTCTTCTCTGGTTCTGGATCTGGTTCTCTGGTTTCTGGTTCTGTTTCTCTGGTCTCTGGTTCAGATGGTTCTCTCTGGTTCAGCTGGATCTCTGGTTCTCTGGTTCTCTGGTTCAGCTGGATCTCTGGTTTCTCTGGTTCTGTTCTCTGGTTCAGCTGGATCTCTGGTTCTCTGGTTTCTCTGGTTCTCTGGTTCAGCTGGATCTCTGGTTCTCTGGTTCTCTGGTTCTGGATCTCTGGTTCTCTGGTTCTCTGGTTCTCTGGTTCTGGTTCTGGTTCTCTGGTTCTCTGGTTCTCTGGTTCAGCTGGATCTCTGGTTCTCTGGTTCAGCTGGATCTCTGGATTCTCTGGTCTCTGGTTCTGGATCTCTGGTTCTCTGGTTCTGGTTCAGCTGGATCTCTGGTTCTCTCTCTGGTTCAGCTGGATCTCTGGTTCTCACTGGATCTCTGGTTCTCTGGTTCTCTGGTTCTCTGGATCTCTGGTTCTCTGGTTCTCTGGTTCAGCTGGGTCTCTGGTTCTCTGGTTTCAGCTGGATCTCTGGTTCTCTGGTTCTCTCTGGTTCTCAGCTGGATCTCTTTCTCTGGTCTCTCTCTGGTTCTCTGGTTCTCTGGTTCAGCTGGATTCTCTGGTTTCTCTGGTTCTCTGGTTCAGCTGGATCTCTGGTTCTCTGGTTCTCTGGTTCAGCTGGATCTCTGGTTTCTCTGGTTTCTCTGGTTCAGTTCTGGATCTCTGGTTTCTCTGGTTGGATCTGGTTCAGCTGGATCTCTGGTTTCTCTGGTTCTCTGGTTCAGCTGGATCTCTGGTTCTCTGGTTCAGCTGGTTCTCTGGTTCTCTGGTTAACTGGATCTCTGGTTCTCTGGTTCAGCTGGTTCAGCTGGTTCTGGTTCTCTGGTTCAATCTGGCTGGTCTCTGGTTTCTGGTTCTGGTTCAGCTGGATCTCTGGTTCTCTGGTTCAGCTGGTTCTCTGGTTCTCTGGTTCTCTGGTTCAGCTGGATCTCTGGTTCTCTGGTTCTCTGGTTCAGCTGGATCTCTGGTTCTCTGGTTCAGCTGGATCTCTGGTTCTCTGGTTCAGCTGGATCTCTGGTTCTCTGGTTCAGCTGGATCTCTGTTTCTCTGGTTCTCTGGTTCAGCTGGATCTCTGGTTCTCTGGTTCAGCTGGTTCTCTGGTTCTCTGGTTCAGCTGGATCTCTGGTTCTCTGGTTATCTGGTTCAGCTGGGTTCTCTGGTTCAGCTGGATCTCTGGTTCTCTGGTTCAGCTGGTTCTCTGGTTCAGCTGGATCTCTGGTTCTCTGGTTCTCTGGTTCAGCTGGACTGTTTCTCTGGTTCTCTGGTTCAGCTGGATCTCTGTTTCTCTGGTTCTCTGGTCTCTGGTTCTCTGGTTCAGCTGGATCTCTGGTTCTGGTTCATCTCTGGTTCTCTCTGGTTCTGGATCTCTGGTTCTCTGGTTCTCTGGTTCTCTGGTTCTCTGGTTCAGCTGGATCTCTGGTTCTCTGGTTCAGCTGGATCTCTGTTCTCTGGTTCTCTGGTTCAGCTGGATCTCTGTTTCTCTGGTTCTCTGGTTCAGCTGGATCTCTGGTTCTCTGGTTTCTCTGGTTCTCTGGTTCTCTGGTTCAGCTGGATCTCTGGTTCTCTGGTTCTCTGGTTCTCTGGTTCTCTGGTTCAGTTGGATCTCTGGTTCTCTGGTTCAGCTGGATCTCTGGTTCTCTGGTTCAGCTCTTCTATCGTTGTCTCAGCTCAGGTGGAGATTCTTTTCATTTCTGTTTTAGGGTTTAAACAGCTGGCAGCAGGTGAGACAGGTGCGGTCCTCAGAGCAAGTCTCTGCAGGTGAGCTGCTCAAGTAGAGTCACACTCACCTGGCTGGAGACAACACGCACAGGTGAGTCACCGCTGCGTCTGGAGGTGAGGCACTGATGTCATCTGTGACTCACTGATGACGTCAGCAGTCTCATCGCTAAAAAGAAAAACAACATGTCAGACCGACTGTACAGGTGTCAGCGCCCCCAGGTGGCTGCAGCAGGAACTACAGCCAGATGTTTGTTCTGAAGGTTGGGTTTACTGGGGATTAGACTGGGTTTACTGGGATCAGACTGGGTTGTTATTGTAAATAATAACGGGACATTGATTAATCAACTTGAGGCTGTGGTGTGTTTTATAACGTACACCAGAATATTTAACCAAGCAGTTAAATCGTTGCTTTAGTTTACGCTCTCTCAGCAGGAGGAAGGAGAAAGTTCGTTCCAACCTCAGACTCTTCAGTCTAACTGGTGAGCAAAAACTCCACTTTAGGAGGAAGAAACCTTGATCTGGATCTGGATCTTAGGGGGGACCTTCCTGATGAAGACCAGCTGGGTAAAGAAAGAAAGGGAGGACATGGAGAGGATGGAGGAGAGAGAGGACAGCACACGCATCCTGGCAATATTATAAAGGACAAAATGTATAAATAATAATCCATTAATGAAATAAATGAAATGAAAAAATACTTTATTAATCCCAGAAGGGAAGTTCAACATTGTAGTAAGGTGTTTTTTTCAACAATAAATAAATGACAGCAATAATAATATTGAATTAACAAGAGTAGGATGTCTTGTTGTGGAGGCTGATGGCTGCTGGCAGGAATGATCTTCTGTATCTTTCCGTCTTACAACGGACCTGAAGAAGCCTCTCACTGAACACACTGTTGTTTGATCACTGTGTCGTGAAGAGTCCTCCATCATCTTCATCAGCATGTGCAGCTTTCTTTTTTGTATATTCAGCTCCAGGGGCTCCAGAGTTACAACAATAAAACATTGCCAGGCATGCTGGGGATTTGAGTTTTGTTTCCTTTGTTTCAGAAAATCATGCAGTCTCTGTAACTCATGGCATGTGGCCCAACAAGAGGTTGTCCATATCTGGACTTTAAACCCACCATCTATATGGAGTACAGGTAAATGAAAATGTCTCAGCCTGCTCTCCTGCTGGTGTGGAAGACCTCACTCTCTCTCTCTCTGCCACGCCTCCCCCACACACCTGATGGGCCTTCATCACTCTCACCTTTGGGTCAGGGTTTCATGCCCGACTCTCCAGCACTTACCTGCAGACTGATCTCCTGGTTTTGACTCCGCTTGTCTCAGATCTTCCCTCCTCGTCTCAGCCCCGTTTAACACGACATCCTTCTGTCCCAGTCTACGAGTTTTGCCTGTGAATCTTCTGATCAATGTCTACCACCAGATCTACTGATAGACATCTACGTTTAAACTGGAGGACCTGCAGATCTACTGTTAGATATCTACATTTAAACTGGAGGAGCTGTGGTCTAAAGTCCTCTTTTCAGATGAGCGTAAATGTCATTTGGGAATCAAGGTCCCAGAGTCTGGAGGGAAACTGAAGAGGCAGAATCCAGGGTGCTTGATGAAGGAGGACGAGACCGTCGGTGATGAAGGGATGAAGGAGGACGAGACCGTCAGTGATGAAGGGATGAAGGAGGACGAGACCGTCAGTGATGAAGGGATGAAGGACGAGACCGTCAGTGATGAAGGGATGAAGGAGGACGAGACCGTCAGTGATGAAGGGATGAAGGAGGACGAGACCGTCAGTGATGAAGGGATGAAGGAGGACGAGACCGTCGGTGAGAGATGAAGGGATGAAGGAGGACAGGACAGGGCATCCGTGGCATCCCCATGGCCACACTGCCTCCAACAGTGCTGTTTTGTGTCCAGGTATTTACCATTAATATGTGGTGTCAGAAAGAAGCAAGATAAATTCTTCCATCCGAAGAGACGACAATTTTTGAAGTTTTTTTTAATCATCTGTAAACTACAATCAAACTTTCAAGAAATAAAGGCTGAAATATTTCACTCTGTAATGAATCTATAGAAAATGTGTGTTCACTTTCTGAAATGTGTCACAGAAAATGATTCTAATCTTCTGAGTCTTACCTGTAGCTACAGGTACAGTCGTACCTGTAGCTTGATGGTCGTGCAAATCTATGATGTTGATTAACATTAACTGCTCTGAACATGTTAATTAAAAAGGCTTAAATCAGTGAAATAAGACTGAGCAGGTGTTGTGCTGCAGGTATTTTATTGATCATCAGGGTTAGGGGTCAGGGGTAAGGAGTTACCCTAACCCATCATAAATCAGACTGAAGTCTTCACCTGTTTCAGCTCAAGGTGATGGACCTCAGACTAACTGCAACTGCGTCAGAGTTTGGACACAGCTTTCCTCTGATTGGCTAGAGCTGTGCTGGTGGGCGTCGGCCGACCCCACAGACGTAGACGACTGACGCCTCCGTCCGGAGCGATGACGAGGCGAATATGGCTGACCGGATGGTTTAGAGCCAAGTTGGCTTCGCTGTAGTGATGTCTGTGATGAGGGCGGAGCTGCAGACGAGAAGAGGGAGGTAACGTCATGACGTCAAGGAGACAGTGATGTCAGAGGCTGTAAAACAACCCACCTTTTGAGGGGGCAGGAGGACCTCCCACTTTGCAGAGTTCCAGCTGCTCCTGATGCTGCCATCTTCTTCTTCAGGTGTCAGGAGGCAGGCCTCGATCCGGCAGGAGTCTGGGAAGTTGCCTGGAAGACGGGTCCAGCAGGTGAATTTGAGTTCAGGTGAGAGAGACGTGGAGCAGCTGAAACATGTGTCCACCTTTGAAGTGGTTGGTGTCCACCTCCACGCTGACGATCAAACCAGGATGACCCAGACGAAACACCGCCCACTCCCAGCCAGGGGCACCTGCAGGATGCCCTGCCCATCCACCTGTGAGGCAGCCAGGAGTCGTTAACCTGGATACAGGTGGTTCTACGGACCGACATTCAAACACCGGGACTCACCGACATGGTTCTGGGTCTCACGTGGTTCTGGACGGACCGCCTCACTGACTATACGACTGGTTCTGGGGGTGGTCCTCACAGGTGGTTCAGGTGGTTGGACCGCCCTCTCACTGGCTATAGGCGACGGGTCTAGGACAGGTGGTTCCAGGTGGTTCGGACCGCCCTCACTGACTATAGCGACTGGTGGGTCTGGCTGGCGGCGATCTAGAGGTGGTTCTGGCGGACCGCCCTCACTGACTATAACGACAGGGTCTACAGGTGGTTCTGGCGGACCGCCCTCACTGGCTATAGTGACGGGGTATAGAGGTGGTTCTGGTGGACCGCCCTCACTGACTATAGCGACAGGGTCTACAGGTGGTTCTGGCGGATGAGGAGCTGCAGAGGAAACAGAACCTGAGCATCTCCTGATTTAGGAGTGGACAGCAATGGTCAAAGAGTTGGATGCAGTTTTAACATCCAAGTCCAGACAGACTGTTTCCTGACCCTAATAGTCATGCAGTTCTGTGAGAGGTCTGGATCTAGAATGGGGACTGCAGAGGTGTTTCAGAACCAGCTTTAGCTGTTCTCAGGATCACCATAGAGGAGTCTGACTGGGCTGGCGTTAATGTACTAGAGTCTCACAGGTCACATGACCTTCTGTTGTGCTGCTAACGGGTTTTCTGACTGACGGTATTATGAGGTGCGTCAACCTTTAGTTTCTTGGGCCGGTCCAATCGGCGGGCCGTTTCCCATCCATCACCCATGTTGGCAGCTCGGCCCAAACCTGCAACATAGAAACCGATGCTGACTCCAGTTCCTTCAGGCCAGAGCTAAACCCTGAAAATACAGATGTTATTTGAACTCAACCAATCATGTTGCGGGGATGTCCGAAGTGGGCGTCGCTGTAGCCAAGGCAGACGCCACCATTGGTCAGAGCCACCAGGTCGACTTGCTGATTGGAGGAAACAGATGACCAGTTCCTCTGTCCCACACCATACACCCTGAGCCGGGCGACACCCCCATCTAAGACAGGTGAACCCAGATGTGTGACACCCAGATGTGTGACAGTGGGTCTGAGTGTGAACGTGAATGTCCATACTTGTGGAGGTGTACCTGGGTACATGTTGAGGCGCAGGTGCGTGACTCTCCTGTTAAAGTTGACCCTGAAGTAGTTGTGACAGCAGTCCAAGAATCCGGGCTGCAGCTCAGACACACCCACCAACTCTGGCCACGCCTCCGACCCCAGCTGTCAATCACAACAAAATCAGCATCCAGGTTTAGGAAGGACAACAGACAGTACGTCTTCTTGTTCTGTTAACTGGACTGACTGTCTGGATCTTGGTTCAGTTTTGTTTCTTCTTCTCGGTTCTCCTTGTTCTTTGTCTCCTGTTTTTGTAACTGTTTTACTGTGAGGATCTGTTTCTTTGTAAGTCAAGTTCTATTTTACATTCCTGGTCCATCTGTCCCACCTGTGTCTCATTAGCCCCGTCACTGTCTATAATCCTGTCTTCTCCTTCCTCCTGGTCCATTCTGTTTCCTGGCTTTGTTGTCTGTTTGAAGATTCTGCTGCATCGTATTTAAGGACTTTTACTGAAACTTCTGGTCCATGCCAACTGCTTAGATTTATCTAGAAGGTTTGACGTCTATCTGGAGGGTTCGGGGGTTAGTCTGGAAGGATTTTTGGGTTGGCTTAGACTGTTCTGAGTTGGTCTGGAAGAGTTTGGATTGTCAGGAGGTTTCTGGGTTGGTTTGAAGAAGTTCTGGTTTGGTCTGGAAAGGTTTGGCAGACAAAGCTTTTTCTAAAAAGCAGCACCATTCGATGGCCTCTAGCTTGTTGGCTGTGATTACTGTCAGCAACTGGATCCCCCAGTTGAATCTCCTCCAGGGTGGCCTGGATTCCTTCCGACCAACTTACTTTGCCCAGACCAGCAGATCCACCAGGACCCAGTTAGTCTCAGTTAACTTAGTGGTGGGTGGAATCACCTTGAAGGAGCTAACCCTAACCCTGCACCTGACCAGTCCAAGGACGGTGAAATCGGTGGAGCAAACAGGCCTGAGGGCAGCTGGACCAAGTTCACCTTTACTCAGTGTCCAGAAGGTAGGAACTACATTTTGACTGATACCATCAGCCCTCATTTCAGTTGTTGTTTCAGTGGGAACATTTGAAATGAGGATGTTTGGTGACAATGACAATGGTTTTATTATTTTAAAAAAACCCTGTCTGGATATAAGAGTTGGATACAATAGGTGAGATGTGATCAGAATGAATGTAAGATAACATTATTAGCATTGTAGGATGAGCATAAGCTAAAACAGCTAAGTGTTACTGAACAAAAGTGGGCATGCTCCAGTCAGCTTCCAGACCTGCTGGTTCCAGATCTACTTTTGGACTGACCACGGTTGGGAGAGTCAGTTCCTGCTAATGTGGTGCTTCAGAAGAACTCATGTAAACTGGTGGATGACATCACAGGAGGTGTGTCCAGTTCCTTTATCCGCTCTAAAGTAACCCTAACCCTAACCCTCTGCTAGCTTGTTCTTGATTTCACATTGTTGTCATCTGAGGTCTTTTTGATTTCTAACGCTGTTATCTCTACAGTTTTGGTTTTTGAACAGTTTACCTTTGTTATTTTCCCAGTTCTTGGTTTTTGTTCTGAATCTCTCTGCTGACAGCGATTTTGTTTTCAGTGAAAGACTCCTATCAGTTTACTGTGTTTCTGTACTCCGGACAGGAGGAGAGGAAACAGGAACTTTAACGTTTATGGCTCTGTGTTGATTCTGCTGTAGCTGTGATGCAGGTGTGGTGCAGCTGTGGTGCAGGTGCGGTGGAGCTGTGGTGCAGGTGTGGTGTGGTGGATGGTTCAGTTTCCTCTGCCAGGTTGGAGCTACAGCTTGACCCAGCAGTCACCTGTGAATCTGTGCTGGGACCATGGTAAACATTTTATGTCCAGTTTGCTAGTGTAGCTGCAGCATGCTGTCAGGGTTACCTTGGCAACAGCAGCCATCTCACTGTCGGAGGCAGCCATGCCAGTCCGGTCTCCTTCCAGTGTTACGACAGGTGGGAGTTCTGTTACAGGACAGGAATAGCTTTGTTAAAGGGTGATGTAGAAGACAAGACTGTACAGAAACCTCTTTGTATCTAGCTCATATCTAAAACAGGTGGGGGGACCTGGAGAGAAGACCACTTCTATATCGGGACTAACTATTTACTGCAGACTCAGACACCACTACATGGAGACCATGAAGGTAGAGGACTATAGAAACTCTAGGGGGCAGTGGAGAGAACAGGTGGAGAGTTGGAGGTGGAAGCAGAAACAGGAAGTGATGATGAAGGTGATACAGAGCAGGTGTTACCCAGACAGGTGGCCTGGATGGAGATGTGAGGGGAGTGGTTCCCAGTGAAGAAGGACGTGTCCACGTCGATGCCATAGATGGACCCTGGTACTCCCAACTGGATGATGCACCAGTCATGACCTTCAAGAAGAAATTAGAAAGAAAAAGATGTGACGTTATTCTGTGAGCTTAAAGCCTTTATAAGAAACCTACATTTGTATACCCGTCTCTGACAGACTGACCGTCTGTCAGTCTCTGACAGAATGCCTCTGTCAGACCGTCTCTGTCGGTCCATCTCTGACAGACCGTCTCTGTCAGACTGTCTCTGTGTCTGTCTCTGTCTCTCTCTCGGTCCATCTCTGTCAGACCGTCTCTGACCGTCTGTCTCTGTTGGTCCATCTCTGTCAGACCGTCTCTGTCAGTCTGTCTCTGTTGATCCATCTGTCTCTGACAGACCATCTCTGACCGTCTGTCTCTGTTGGTCTGTCTCTGTCAGACTGTCTCTGTCAGACCGTGTCTGACCATCTGTCTCTGTTGGTCCATCTCTGACAGACCGTCTCTATCCGTCTGTCTCTGTCAGACCGTCTCTGTCGGTCCATCTCTGACAGACCGTCTCTGTCAGACTGTCTCTGTCGGTCCATCTCTGACAGACCGTCTCTGTCAGACTGTCTCTGTCGGTCCATCTCTGTCAGACCGTCTCTGACCGTCTGTCTCTGTTGGTCCATCTCTGTCAGACCGTCTCTGTCAGTCCGTCTCTGTTGATCCATCTGTCTCTGACAGACCATCTCTGACCGTCTGTCTCTGTTGGTCTGTCTCTGTCAGACTGTCTCTGTCAGACCGTGTCTGACCATCTGTCTCTGTTGGTCCATCTCTGACAGACCGTCTCTATCCGTCTGTCTCTGACAGACCATCTCTGACCGTCTGTCTCTATCAGACTGTCTCTGACAGTCTGTCTCTATCAGACTGTCTCTGACAGTCTGTCTCTATCAGACTGTCTCTGACAGTCTGTCTCTATCAGACTGTCTCTGACAGTCTGTCTCTGACAGTCTGTCTCCGTCGGTCCGTCTCTGTTGGTCCATCTCTGACAGACCGTCTCTGACTGTCAGACCGTCTCTGACCGTCTGTCTCTGTTGGTCTGTCTCTGTCAGACCGTCTCTGACAGTCTGTCTCTGTTGGTCCATCTCTGACAGTCCGTCTCTGACATCCAACAGTCCACTTGAAAATCCTAGTCAGCTTCAGAGGAAATCACGTTTTCCATGCTTTCAGCCTAATAATGTTTCTGAGGTCAGTAGTGTCAGACTGCAGAGATGTTCAACAGGACCAGTCAGATGTCTCGGGTATTTACTGGCATCTTCGTCTCACAGGGAGACCCTCGGAGACTTCCAGACACTGACCAGGCAGTCTCTTTCTCCTTGTCTCCCATCCGTCCATCCACTTTCCAAACTCTGTGAAGGCAGACGGCAGGAACTGAGGCGGCTCTGTCTGGATGAGAACACAGATGCTGGATTAAATAGAGATGATTGATGGATGGCTCACAGCTCCAGGAGGAAAGGGACATGAAAATGTCCCATGTTGACCTGTTGAAGTGACCAGATAATCTGGACAGTTCAAGAAAAGCAAATGTCTCAGTTTGACCAGAGGAACCAGAGCTCTAACTAGGAATAGAATAGAGGACGGGTGGGTAGATGGACCAGAACCTCATTTAAAACCATTTATTCCATCTGTGCAGTCAGAACATGATCAACATATTATATAGTATTTATACTTGGGCCATCATAGCTCTATAAACAGATGTTTAGGCATATTTTCTTCCTTGGCTGTTATGCATTTATAGTGTCCATCCATCCATCCATCATCCATCTATCCTCTACACCTGCCTGGTGCTATTCATGGTCGGGGGGGGGGGGGGGGGGGGGGGGTGTCTGGTGGAGTCTCCCAGCTCTCTTGAGGTTTTATAAAAGCAGGGATACTCAGGCAGCTCCAGTCCACACCTCCGAAGGTGTATAAGGAACAAACTGGACTTCTGAAGACACAAGGTGTCTCACTGCAACAGAGGAGATCCAGACTGACCAGTTCCAGGTTCCCTCTGAGGATTATAGGAACTGGGACCTTCATGGACATCCACTGTGATACAGGGATGCTGAAGTGATGTGACAGCCAGCCAGTAGGAGGTCCACCAAACAGTTATGTACAAGCAGGTACATGCACAGATAGACTCCAGGTGGTCCTCAAGCCCCGCCTCCAGCAGGACAGCTGTTCTGGAGAACAACTGGAGAGCAGCTGTTTCACTATCAAAATGACAATTTTATAAAAATTCTGAAAAAAAAACTGCAGTTTTGTAAAAGTAGTGATTTTTGCAGTTCTCAAAGTTACTATTTTTCAACAAAAGTAATTGTTTTTAATGAGTCGTGACTTTGTGAAATTTTATGTCACGGATGGTGTGGGGGAAGTGGAAGTGCTGGAGGTTCAAAAACAAAAATGGTCTTTATTTATCAAAAATACAAAATACAAAAATCCAAACATCCAAAAAAGTACAAACTTAACTTAACTGCCAAGAAGCTGGGTGAAGAACAGGACCGACATACAGAGGTGAGGACGACAATGGACAGCAAACAGAAAGGGAGTGACAGGACTTATAAACACACAGGAACAAACGAGAGGCAGGTGTGAACAATCAGGCTGACAAGGGGGAGGAAGAAAAGCTGAACACCACGAAGACAAGGACGGAATGTTGCTGTTATATGAAATTCACAATTTTACAGCATTAAGTTGTAATATTAAGTTTAAAAGTTATGAAATTCACATTGTACAAGTGTACGACAAAACCTCAGTTTTATAACAAAACATTGTGTCCTTAAAACATGTGCAGTTATATCACAAAATGTTGCTTTCTTCCAAATGGTTATATTCAACGATTGTCTTTCACCTGAGTGAAAGGGTTAACCTTTCACTCAACCTTTCCTAACCCAAACCCTCTCTTGGCTTCTGCACCTGCTTTCTGTTTGAATCCAAAATCATCAGATTTGTTCTTCCAGTTAAAGGTGAGTAGGGTTTGGAGGAAGGAGCCTCTGAATGTGATGTACAGGTCATGTTGTGGCTAATCTGTGCACTGGTGTGGATCAGCTTTACCTTCAACAGGTTTTTAGCCGGAGCAAACCACTCGTCTGTAGCAAAGAGAACCTGGAAGAACAACAGGAAGATGGACATGACATTAGAGACATTTTAATAACTGTGTGCCCATCCAGCCTCTCTGGACCTGCTCGTGCTCTGCTCTGTCCAGGGACCACGTCTGCTTCTGCTTGCTAACATCATCAGGAGATAGAATTAGCTTTATCTCCAGACTTCCTGCAGCTCTTCTTGGACTGGACCAGGTCCATTAGCTGAACAGAGAGAGGATGGAGGACAGAGAGAGGAGAGGCACAGATTAAATTATCTGTGAGGTACCTCACCTTCCCTCCAACTGTCTCACAGACCAGATCGTTGAACTGCAGGAACTCCGGTTCTGCTGCTGTGGGTCCTGAAGTCTTCCTCTGAGCCATGATACGGTCTTCCTGCAGGTTCTGGGACAGGAACTGAAGCCCTAGAGAGATGAGTCCTTCAGATTCCAGTGTTCAGGACAAAGTTCAACGGTTGTTTGTTCAGATTCTCTGACAGCGGAGGCACACAGAAACACAGCAATCACGTGTACACAGTCTGGTCAGTTGTTGCATCACTGAGGTCAAACACCAACATCAACCTGTTGTTCAGATGTGGTTGGTTAGCGGTCCGGTTCGTAAAACCCTTGAAGGTCCTGAAGGTGAAAGTCTCTGGACCAGTGGATCCAGCTGCTGCCAGAGGCAGAGGCTGATGAGTGAGAAGACAGTCCAGCTGGTGTCTTCTGGTTAGTCCAGGCTAGCAGCCTTCAACCCAGAACCTTCTAGACCAACCCAGACCTGGTCTCAGTACATGAAACAGCTCAGACATGTTCTCTTTCTATTAGAACAATTCAGCTCCTCTAATTCTTTATTCACAGCTCTGATTTCAAAACAGAGGGGTCCAATGATATGTGGGACCATGGGAGGTGTGGCCTAACTGCATGGGGTCAGTCTCCCGGTCACCATAGTAACGTTCCGGGGTTCCCACCCAGGGCTCGGGAGCATCTCCAGGCAGGGAGGAGGCTGGTTTCTGTGCAGGAGCGGACGCTGATGCTCCAGGTGAGGAGGCGGAGTCTGCAGGTGGAGAGAGCTGGGAGAAGCGGGCTGCTAGCTCTTGCATCTGTCCCATCAGTGCCGCTAGCGCTTGACCAGTTTTCTCAGTGGCTTCAGCAGCAGACGCAGTCATCAAGCCCTCATGCCGCTGCACGATGCCCTCAACAGTCTCCAGGCGACTAAGCAGGGTGGGATTGTGTGCTGGGTCCATAATGGGCCAGATTGTACTGTAACGGGAACGGACCCAGTAGCAGCACAATCAACACGTATAAAAGTTCCAGAACAGTCTTTATTTAACAGATTTGCAGACAACAGCTGATCAGATGGTGGCAACAAAGAACTAGCTCCAGGCTGGAGATGTGGTTGGTGGAGCTGGTGTCGCCAGAGGACTTGAGCGGGACAGGTGGAGGAGACCAGGTGAGTCTTTGGAGAAACAGGGACAGCCAAAGCTCCTACCAGCCACAGGCAGGTGATGAACGGAGAACGTGGTAGGTAATACTCGTTGTCAGGGACAGAAGGCTGCAGGATCCACCAGGGCTGGGACAGAATCCATGGTCAAAGGTAAGTCGAGTCGATACCAGGTAAGCAATCCAATGGTACGTACTGGAGAGTCAGGCATGATGAGAGCAAAGATAATCCTGGCTTGAGTGGGGATGGAGGGCAGGTGAAGGCAGCAGGTGAACACTGTAGGGGGGTGTGGCTGAGCAGCAGAGCAGGGGAGGAGCAGAGCAGACTGTGACACCAAAGAGTGACACCTGAATAGGTTCCTTTGGACCCCTGACTTGTGAACTACACCGCAAAGATGATGTTTTTCATAAAACATGGCAACCCTGTTTGTCATATGTATTGGTTTAAACATCTCTACCATTCTTGCATTCGGGTCCAGTTTTTTTTTATTTATTAATTTTTTTAATCAAGACTTACCTGTAGGTTCTGAAGCCTTCTTTGATAGGTTCTCCACCAGATCATTTCTATTGATCATCTGTAGAACCGTTTTAGCCACTCTAACGTATATACGCAGTAGAACAGCACCATCTGATCAACTATGTCCACCTTCTTGGTTTTTTCCAGTCGACTCTTTGGGATTGCTGGGAAGTCTTCCAGGATGTCCTCCTGCTGCAGGTACCATTTGAAGTTTGTTAATTCCTCTGATTCCAAATCATCCAAAGTTCTCAAGAAAAGCAATTCATCTTTTGACATCTTTCCCTCCTGTTGAGATCAAAGAGTAGATAGTAAATATTTCTTCTGGTCAAGTTATGCATTTTAATTGTACTAACCTAACCCTACAACATCAGTCACCCATCCATCATCTATGAATCATCCACCCATCATCCACCCATCCTCCACCCATCATCCATCCATCATCCACCCATCATCCATCCATCATCTATCTATCATCCATCCATCATCTATAAATCATCCATCCATCATCCATCCATCATCTATAAATCATCCATCGTTCATCCATCCATCATCCATCCATCATCCACCCATCATCCATCCATCATCCACCCATCCTCCACCCATCATCCATCCATCATCCATCCATCATCCACCCATCATCCATCCATCATCCACCCATCATCCACCCATCATCCATCCATCATCCATCCATCATCTATCATCATCCATCCATCATCTGTCATCATCTATCCATCATCTGACCATCATCCACCCTATCATCCATCCATCATCCATCCATCATCCATCCATCATCTATCATCACCCACCCATCATCTGTCATCATCCATCCATCATCTATCATCATCCACCATCATCCATCATCATCCATCCATCATCCACCCATTCATCCATCCATCATCATCCATCCATCATCTATCATCACCCACCCATCATCATCTGTCATCATCCATCATCTATCATCATCCATCCATCATCTGTCATCATTTCCATCATCTGACCATCATCCATCTCATCTGTCATCATCCACCCATCATCCACACATCATTCATCCATCATCTATCATCATCCATCATCATCCATCCATCATCATCATCCATCCATCATCCATCATCCACCATCTGACCATCATGCATCCATCATCCATCCATCATCTATCATCATCCACCCATCATCCATCATCTCCATCATCATCCATCATCCATCCATCATCCATCCATCATCTGTCATCATCCATCCATCATCTGACCATCATCCACCCTATCATCCACCCATCATCCATCCATCATCCATCTATCATCATCCACCCATCATCTATAATCATCCATCCATCATCTATCATCATCCATCATCCCATCATCATCCATCATCATCTATCATCATCCACCCATCATCTCATCATCATCCCATCCATCATCATCCACATATCATCATCCATCATCATCCATCATCCATCCATCATCTATCATCATCCACCCATCCATCATCATCATCATCCATCCATCATCCATCATCATCCATCATCCATCCATCTGTCATCATCCATCATCATCATCATCATCACCATCCATCATCCATCCATCATCCCATCCCATCATCCACCCATCCACCCATCCATCTCTCCATCCATCATCACCCATCATCCACACATCATCCATCATCCATCCACCCATCATCCATCATCCATCCACCCATCATCTGTCATCATCCATCTATCATCATCCATCCATCATCTGTCATCATCCATCCATCATCTGACCATCATGCACCCATCATCCACCCATCATCCATCCATCATCTATCATCATCCACCCATCATCTGTCATCATCCATCCATCATCATCTCATCCATCCTCATCCTATCCATCAGATCATCCACCCATCATCCATCCCATCATCAGTCATCATCCATCCATCATCTGACCATCATCTATCCATCATCTGACCATCATCCACCCATCATCCACCCATCATCCAACCATCATCCATCCATCATCTATCATCATCCACCCATCATCTGTCATCATCCATCCATCATCTGACCATCATGCACCCATCATCCATCCATCATCCATCCATCATCTATCATCATCCATCCATCATCTGTCATCCATCATCCCATCATCATCCATCATCATCCATCCATCATCCCATCATCTGATCCCCATCCATCCATCCACCCATCCCACCATCATCCACCATCATCCATCTCCACCCATCATCCATCCATCATCCCCATCATCCATCCATCATCATCATCATCCACCCATCATCCACCCATCATCTATCCATCATCTATCATCATCCACCCATTATCTGTCATCATCCATCCATCATCTGACCATCATCCACCCATCATCCACCCATCATCCATCCATCATCTATCATCATCCACCCATCATCTGTCATCATCCATCCATCATCTGACCATCATCCACCCATCATCCATCCATCCATCCATCCATCATCATAATCATCCATCATCTGTCATCATCCCATCATCTGACCATCATCCACCCATCATCCATCCACCATCCATCCATCATCTATCACCATCCACCCATCATCTGTCATCATCCATCCATCATCCAACCATCATCCATCCACCATCCATCCATCATCTATCATCATCTATCCATCATCTGACCATCATCCACCCATCATCCACCCATCATCCATCCATCATCATCATCCCATCATCTGTCATCATCCATCCATCATCTGACCATCATCCACCCATCATCCATCCACCATCCATCCATCATCTATCATCATCCACCCATCATCTGTCATCATCCATCCATCATCCAACCATCATCCATCCACCATCCATCCATCATCTATCATCATCCACCCATCATCTGTCATCATCCATCCATCATCTGACCATCATGCACCCATCATCCATCCATCATCCATCCATCATCTATCATCATCCATCCATCATCTGTCATCATCCATCCATCATCATCTATCCATCATCTGACCATCATCCACCCATCATCCACCCATCATCCATCCATCATCCATCCATCATCTGACCATCCTCCACCCATCATCCATCCACCATCATCCACCCATCATCCACCCATCATCCACCCATCATCCATCCATCATCCACCCATCATCCATCCATCATCTGATCATCATCCACCCTATCCACCCATCTCTATCCATCATCTATCATCACCCATTATCTGTCATCATCCATCCATCATCTGACCATCATCCACCCATCATCCACCCATCATCCATCCATCATCTATCATCATCCACCCATATCACCCATCATCCATCCATCTCTGACATCATCCACCCATCACCATCCATCCATCATCATCACCATCCACCCCATCATCCATCACATCCCATCCATCCATCCACCATCCCCTCATCATCATCATCATCATCCATCATATCCATCATCACCATCATCCACCATCATCCATCCCATCCATCCATCATCATCCATCATCTGTCATCATCCATCCATCATCTGACCATCATCCACCCATCATCCATCCACCATCCATCCATCATCTATCATCATCCACCCATCATCTGTCATCATCCATCCATCATCCAACCATCATCTGTCATCCACCATCCATCCATCATCTATCATCATCCACCCATCATCTGTCATCATCCATCCATCATCTGACCATCATGCACCCATCATCCATCCATCATCCATCATCTATCTATCATCATCCATCATCTGTCATCATCCATCCATCATCTGTTATGATCTATCCATCATCTGACCATCATCCACCCATCATCCACCCATCATCCATCCATCATCCATCCATCATCTGACCATCCTCCACCCATCATCCATCAACCATCATCCACCCATCATCCATCATCCACCATCCACCCATCATCCATCCATCATCCACCCATCATCCATCCATCATCTGATCATCATCCACCCTATCATCCACCCATCATCTATCCATCATCTATCATCATCCACCCATTATCTGTCATCATCCATCCATCATCTGACCATCATCCACCCATCATCCACCCATCATCCATCCATCATCTATCATCATCCACCCATCATCTGTCATCATCCATCCATCATCTGACCATCATCCACCCATCATCACCCATCCATCTATCATCATCCACCCATCATCTGCTCATCATCCATCCATCATCTATCACACCCACATCACCCCATCACATCATCATCTATCCATCATCTGACCATCATCCACCATCATCACCATCATACCATCATCCATCCATCATCTCATCATCATCATCCATCATCCACCATCATCCATCCATCCATCCATCATCCATCTATCATCATCCACCATCATCTGTCATCTCCATCCATCATCCAACCATCACCATCCATCCATCCATCATCTATCATCACCACCCATCATCATCATATCCATCATCATCATCATCCATCATTATCTGTCATCATCTATCCATCATCTGACCATCATCCACCCATCATCCATCCATCCCATCATCACCCCATCCCTCCACCCATCATCTATCCATCATCCATCCATCATCCATCCTCATCTGCCATCCTCCACCCATCCATCCACCATCATCCACCCATCATCCACCCATCATCCATCCATCATCCACCCATCATCCATCCATCATCTGATCATCATCCACCCTATATACCCATCCCCCATATCCATCATCTATCATCATCCACCCATCATCTGTCATCATCCATCCATCATCTATCATCATCCATCCATTATCATCCATCCCATCTGACCATCATCCACCCATCATCCATCCATCATCCATCCATCATCCATCCATCATCTGTCATCATCCATCCATCATCTGACCATCATCCACCCATCATCCATCCATCATCTATCATCATCCACCCATCATCTGTCTCATCCATCATCATCATCCATCCATTATCTGTCATCATCTATCCATCATCCGACCATCATCCACCCCATCCATCATCCATCCGTCATCCATCCCATCATCTGTCATCATCCTTCCATCATCTAATCCATCATCTGACCATCATCCACCCATCCACCCATCATCCAACCATCATCCATCCATCATCTATCATCATCCACCCATCATCTGTCATCATCATCTGACCATCATGCACCCATCATCCATCCTCCTCCTCCATCATCTATCATCATCCATCCATCCATCTGTCTCATCCATCATCATCTATCCATCATCCACCATCATCCACCCATCACATCCATCATCCATCATCCATCATCCATCATCATCCACCCATCATCATCTCCACCCATCATCCCCCCACCCACCATCATCATCCACATCCATCATCCCACCCATCATCTATCATCATCCATCATATCCACCATCATTATCCACATCTATCATCATCATATCTGTCATCATCCATCATCATCTGACCATCATCCACCCATCCACCCATCAATCCATCCATCATCTATCATCATCCACCCATCATCTGTCATCATCCATCCATCATCTGACCATCATCCACCCATCATCCACCCTCATCCATCCATCATCTATCATCATCCACCCATCATCTGTCATCATCCATCCATCATCTATCATCATCCATCCATTATGTCATCATCTATCATCATCTGACTGTCATCCACCATCATCATCCCCCATCATCCATCCATCATCCATCCATCAATCTGTTATCATCCATCCCATCACCCTGACCATCATCCACCATCCATCCATCCACCATCATCCTCATCATCATCCCCCCATCATCTGTCATCATCCATCATCATGACCATCATGCACCCATCATCCATCCATCATCCATCCATCATCTATCATCATCCACCCATCATCTGTCATCATCCACCCATCATCTGACCATCATCCATCCCATCCACATCCATCCCCCCTCATCATCACCCCATCATCCCACCCTCCATATCCACCCCATCATCCATCCATCATCTGACCATCATCCACCCATCATCCACCCATCATCCATCCATCATCATATCATCATCCACCCATCATCTGTCATCATCCATCATCCATCATCTGACCATCATCCACCCATCATCCATCCATCATCTATCATCATCCACCCATCATCTGTCATCATCCATCCATCATCATCCCACCCATCATCCATCCACCCATCCATCCATCCATCATATCATCATCCACCATCATCTGTCATCATCATCCATCCATCCATCATCCATCATCCATCCATCCACCATCCATCCATCATCTATCACATCATCTATCCATCATCTGACCATCATCCACCATCATCTATCATCATCCATCCATCATCCATCCATCCATCCATCATCTGTCATCATCCATCATCATCTGACCATCATCCACCCATCATCCATCCCATCCATCATCCATCATCTATCATCATCCATCCACCCATCATCTGTCATCATCCATCCATCATCCACCATCATCCATAACCATCATCCATCCTCCATCATCATCATCATCCCCATCATCTGTCATCATCCATCCATCATCTGACCATCATCCTCATCATATCATCCATCCATCATCATGACCATCATCATCCCATCCATCATCACCCATCATCCATCATCATCCATCCATCATCCATCATCCATCATCCACCATCATCCATCACCATCAATCCATCACCATCATTTCCATCCCCATCATCCACCCATCCACCCATCATCCTCATCATCCATCATCATCCATCCCATCTGATCATCATCCACCCATCATCCACCCATCCATCATCCATCATCTATCATCATCATCCATTCCATCTGTCATCATCCATCCATCATCTGATCATCATCCACCCCATCATCATCCATCATCATCATCCCCCATCATCATCATCCATCATCATCATCCATCATCTGACCATCATCCACCCATCATCCATCATCATCATCATCATCCATCATCCATCCACCATCCATCCATCATCATCATCATCATCATCATCCATCTCCATCATCTGCCCATCATCATCCATCCCATCCATCATCATCATCCATCATCATCCATCATCATCATCATCCATCATCCATCATCTATCATCATCCACCCATCATCTGTCATCCATCCATCATCCAACCATCATCCACCGCCATCCATCCATCATCTATCATCATCCACCATCATCTGTCATCATCCATCCATCATCTGACCATCATCACCATCATCCATCCATCCATCATCTCATCATCATCATCCATCATCTGTCATCATCCATCCATCATCTGTTATCATCATCCATCATGACCATCATCCACCCATCATCCACCCATCATCTATCATCATCCATCATCCATCCATCATCTGACCATCCACCCATCATCATCACCACCATCATCCCATCATCCACCCATCATCCACCCATCATCCACCATCATCATCCCACCCATCATCCATCATCATCCATCATCCACCCATCCATCCATCATCTGATCATCATCCACCCATCATCATCATCCCATCATCATCATCATCATCATCATCCCCATCATCTGTCATCATCCATCCATCATCTATCATCATCCATCCATCATCTGTCATCATCCATCCATCATCTCCATCATCACCATCATCCACCCCATCCATCCATCATATATCATCCACCCATCATCTGTCATCATCCATCCATCATCTATCATCATCCATCCATTATCTGTCATATCCATCATCTGACCACCCATCATCCACCATCATCCATCCGTCATCCATCCATCATCTGATCATCCATCCATCATCTGACCATCATCTATCCATCATCTGACCATCCACCCATCATCCACCCATCATCCAACCATCATCATCCACCATCATCTCATCATCCATCATCCTCATCTCACATCCATCATCATCATCATCATCATCGACCATCATCCACCCATCATCCATCCCATCATCATCCATCCATCCATCTCCCCCATCACCCATCATCCATCATCCACCATCATCATCCCCCATCATCCCCATCCATCATCCACCCATCATCTGATCATCATCCACCCTATCATCCACCCATCATCTATCCATCATCTATCATCATCCACCCATTATCTGTCATAGGGCTGGGCGATATGGCCTAAAAAAAAAATCTCCGATTTTTTCAGAAAAAATCCCGATTCACGATTTAAATCGATTTTTTTCATCCCCTACCTAAAATCAATTTGTAGATGACAAAGAAATTGTTCAAAACAAGTTTCAGTTTTATTTTGTTTAAATTTTTCCCTTCTGTGGTTTCAGTTACATAAACAATCCACAAAAAAAGAGATGGCAAGCCCTGCCTGCCATTGTGAACAGTGACAATGTAACTTTTCAGTAATCTAGTTTCGAAATGACACAAAAAATAAGTAAAACATAGTATTATAAGACCCCTTTTTTGAGGTTGACAAAATAAAGTCCAAACAAAACTCTCAGTTACCTGAACATGTTTTGCATAATAAGGAGTTTCTTGTGTGGTAAACAAAAAGTATTTGGTCACTATTTTGATTCCCTGAATCATGTTAACTTAACTTAAACATCTGCATCAAATAAAATTAAAAATTTAATTTTAGGCTTCCATTGTAATTTACGAGGCAAGGCAACGTCATAAAAATATTTGCGGCCTGGTAGCACGTACCTGGGATCCAAAACTTTGAGCAGGTTAATAAACCCCGGCTTTTCCACGGTGTATATGGGCACCATATCTCTCAATATACATCACGACTGCATCCGTGACAGCTTTCCACCGGGCTCCTTTCATGTCATACGAGATACAGTTTGTCAACGTTTCCAAGACGGTAGGTTGTTTTCTGGTGGCGGTGCTTGGGCTGCCGCGGTCGTTTTTTTCGTAGGGAGCAACGCCTCTCCAACTTTACTCAACAGTAAATTGTAGTACTGCTACCTTTGGTAGCAACAGCCGTTAAACAGACTTTGCAGTGAGGTGCTGTTTGTTCTGTGTCTGACGCCACGAACCCGAACCAATTCCAAATAACCGAGGATACGTTTCTTTTCTTCGGTGTAAGATCAGCACTGCTTGCTTGTTTGGTGTACCTAGCGCGGGTGGGGGGGGGGCGCGCGAGGGGGGCGCGCACTCCGAGCTCTCTGACCTACGGGAGCCCAGCAGGCAGGCGCTGGTGGCGGATGTTAATGAAAAAATCGATTTTCATTAAAACAAATCGACATTAAGTACAAATTCGAATTAATCGATTAAATCGATTTATCGCCCAGCCCTAATCTGTCATCATCCATCCATCATCTGACCATCATCCACCCATCATCCACCCATCATCCATCCATCATCTATCATCATCCACCCATCATCTGTCATCATCCATCCATCATCTGACCATCATCCACCCATCATCCACCCATCATCCATCCATCATCTATCATCATCCACCCATCATCTGTCATCATCCATCCATCATCTATCATCATCCATCCATTATCTGTCATCATCTATCCATCATCTGACCATCATCCACCCATCATCCACCCATCATCCATCCATCATCCATCCATCATCTGTTATCATCCATCCATCATCTGACCATCATCCACCCATCATCCATCCACCATCCATCCATCATCTATCATCATCCACCCATCATCTGTCATCATCCATCCATCATCCACCCATCATCTATCCATCATCTATCATCATCCACCCATCATCTGTCATCATCCATCATCTGACCATCATCCACCCATCATCCACCCATCATCCATCCATCATCTATCATCATCCACCATCATCTGTCATCATCCATCCATCATCCATCCATCATCCATCCATCATCTATCATCATCCATCATCATCCACCCATCATCCAATCCATCATCCCATCCATCCATCCATCCATCATCCATCCATCATCATCCATCCATCCATCATCTGACCATCATCCACCCATCCATCATCCAAGCCATCCATCATCTATCATCATCCACCCATCATCTGTCATCATCCATCCATCATCCAACCATCATCCATCCATCATCCATCCATCATCTATCATCATCCACCCATCATCTGTCATCATCCATCCATCATCTGACCATCATGCACCCATCATCATCCATCCATCATCCATCCATCATCTATCATCATCCACCCATCATCTGTCATCATCCACCCATCATCTGACCATCATCCACCCATCATCCATCCACCATCATCTATCATCATCCACCCATCATCCACCCATCATCCATCCATCATCCATCCATCATCTGATCATCATCCACCCTATCATCCACCCATCATCTATCCATCATCTATCATCATCCACCCATCATCTGTCATCATCCATCCATCATCTATCATCATTTATCCATTATCTGTTATCATCCATCCATCATCTGACCATCATCCATCCATCATCCACCCATCATCCATCCATTATCCATACATCATCCACCCAAATAATCATGTTTGTAGCAGCATCACTTTTGTGAATTAACTACCCAACTACGGAGGAATTTAATGGCATTTGAGCCTGTCTGGACTGAGGAGCCTGAACATCTCCAGACTCTTGTGTGAACCAGCACTCAGTGATATCTACATGACAGGTGGTCTTCTGTTAACTTACCTATTGAAGGTGATAGTGATCCTCCTTAGATCACCAGAAAACCATTAACTTCACCTCAGAAGCGCTGCAGAGAAGCTCAAGTTAGTTTTCTGAAATTTGTTCAGTTCAGACTCTTTATGTGGAGACCATAAAACATGATAACAGATCTCCTGAGGTTGGTGCTGTGATGGACCTTGACCGACTTGAGTCAAACATTAACAGGATGAACTTTTTATAACCATAAAAATAATCATGGACTCCATCATCAGAGCTTCCAGATTAATCTTTTTCTCACTTCCAAAGGTTTGAAACTGTCTGAAACAGATATACATCTGGTCCCCAGGCCATCCAGATGTTTCAGAGGTTCACCACAGATTAAAGAGGAAATAGAAGTTTGGAAAGACCAGTCACATCAGCAGCTTCCAGAGCTTTCTGCTTCACCTGCTTTAACTCTACATGCTGACTGGTCCTCTAGACTCCAGTCACAGATCAATGCAGCTCACTGATCTGGTTCAGGAAGGTGACCAATAGCAGCAGAGTGAGGGGGGAGCAGGGGGAGGGGCTGGACAAAGGGGGTGCTCACTGCAGCACACAGGAAGTGGAGGATTTAGTGTGCAAATCTAACAGAGCAGAGAGTTTGTAGTGATGGTTGTGGTGCTGATCAATATGACCAGAATCAGAAACTGCAGAATGGAAAAGACCAGATGTTAGAGTGATTTGTGCCATTTAAGCTGATTCCAGCAGAGGGCAGCGTGGTGTTTCCACCGTCCTCTCCAGGACAAGAACTTCATGAGCCATACTGAGATCCATCACCAGCAGGACTGTTGGATTCTCTGAATCAGACAAATGTTGTTTTGAATCTTTAAGAAAACTGTTCAAAGCTGTGATTGGTTGGAATCAGACAGAAAGTTCTCAGGGATTTCAACAACGATGGAGAGAAGCTTTGACATGTAGCTACTGAAGATCAGAGCAGAGCTGGTTATCAGGATGGACAGGAACACTAAAAAAGACTAACACAGGTGTGTAAAGGTAAAGCACACCTGCTCGTGCCACTTTGTTAACGACCTGTAAACCGAAACACCACTCAGTCGATGTCATGAACCAGAACCATCTCCATGTGGACCCTTCATGCACACAAGGACTGATGTGGTCTTTCCTCCAGTTCCAGAGACAGACGATGATCAGGTTTCTCTGTGATCATCAGCCGTTCCAGTTTTAATCAGTCCAACATCATCAGGATCTTCAACCATCATCTGTTGGAGGAACCTCCTTCAGAGCAGGAACTCTGTCCCAGATCAGTTCAGGCAGTCTCTTCAGGCTGCCAGGATCCCAGTCTGATCTGATCCCCGACAGATGTGGATCTGATCCCAGACAGATGTGGGTCTGATGCCAGACAGATGTGGGTCTGATCCCGGACAGATGTGGGTCTGATCCCAGACAGATGTGGGTCTGATCCCGGACAGATGTGGCTCTGATCCCGGACAGATGTGGGTCTGATCCCGGACAGATGTGGCTCTGATCCTGGACAGATGTGGGTCTAATCCCGGACAGATGTGGGTCTGATCCCGGACAGATGTGGGTCTGATCCTGGACAGATGTGGGTCTGATCCCGGACAGATGTGGGATCTGATCCCGGACAGATGCGGGTCTGATCCCGGACAGATGTGGGTCTGATCCCGGACAGATGTGGGTCTGATCCCGGACAGATGCCGGTCTGATCCCGGACAGATGCCGGTCTGATCCCGGACAGATGCCGGTCTGATCCCGGACAGATGTGGGTCTGATCCCGGACAGACGTGGATCTGATCCCGGACAGACGTGGCTCTGATCCCGGACAGATGTGGGTCTGATCCCAGACAGATGTGGGTCTGATGCCAGACAGATGTGGGTCTGATCCAGGACAGATGTGGGTCTGATGCCAGACAGATGTGGCTCTGATCCCGGACAGATGTGGTTCTGATGCCAGACAGATGTGGGTCTGATCCCGGACAGACGTGGATCTGATCCCGGACAGACGCGGGTCTGATCCCGGACAGATGTGGGTCTGATCCTGGACAGATGTGGGTCTGATCTGGACAGATGTGGATTTGATCCTGGACAGATGTGGGTCTGATCCCGGACAGATGTGGGTCTGATCCCTGACAGATGTGGGTCTGATCCCAGACAGATGCGGGTCTGATCCCGGACAGATGCCGGTCTAAACCCAGACAGATGTGGATCTGATCCTAGACAGATGTGGGTCTGATCCCAGACAGATGTGGATCTGATCCCGGACAGATGTGGTTCTGATCTCAGACAGATGTGGATCTGATCCCGGACAGATGTGGATCTTATCCCAGACAGATGTGGATCTGAACCTGGACAGATGTGGGTCTTCATGGATATAATGATGGCATGTTGATCTAGAATAAAGAGGGAGAAACAGACTTGTCCTCATATCAGAATGAAGGTTTTTATGTGAAATCCTGAGACATTCACGGATTAATTAACATTTATTAAGGCATTAATTCAAACGCAGAGACAGTAAACAGGTAACAGAAAAACTTAGCTCAACTGTTTTTTGCTACTGTTCAGTGTCAGTTTTAATGTTCTCTGATTATTTCCTTCATGTGATGTGACCGCAGCGTTTCCAGATGTCTGCAGAGAAGCTGCTCCACATCTGTCCTGGTTTGACCATTATTATCTCAAACTACAGTAACTAAACCACTAAAAGAGACGAGCAGATTTACAGAGAGATTTTAATTAAAGCTTATATTCATTATGTTAATATGAAGTAACAACATTTAGACTAAAACAGTTTTTCTAACGAGCCTACAGGTGCATCTCCCAGTAAACGAACAACACAAATATAGTCTCAAATATGTCACATTCAATAAAAATGTCCACAGCTGCTTAGACGCAGTGGGCGGGGCCTGAGTGTTACCTGATCAGAAAATTGGTTTCTGTTTTAATGACTGATCACAAAACCCAGTGGGCGTGGCCTGTGAACTACCCGGAAACCTCAGTGTATCACAGGCCACCCTCCCTCTTACTAAGGCAAACACGCAGGGTCGTAAAATGACAATTTTATCATGCGGTCAGTAATAAAAACGGGAAGGAATAATGATTAGGAGGTACAAAAAAAGTAGTTTTTAAATCAAAATTTGTGGAAAAATAAAGCTCTTTGTGCTCACTGAAAACATTGCCTTCTTAAGTCCTCGAGGTCACGTTAAAAACAGTTTTGCATAAATGGAAATGATTCCTGCTCGTCAGGAGCCTCTAGAACTCAGTTCTAGAAGTTCCTGAACTTTTGCAGCAGCTTCAAGAACTCTCATTACTGTTTTAAACCACCGTTATTAAGGACACGTTTTGTGACTCTGGTGGCTTACCATACTGTTCCTGGAACCCGCGGCTGTGCGCGGTCTCGCAGCCCCTCCCGCGTGTCTCCGCCCTGCTCGCGCATTCCGTCAGGTGAGGCAGCAGCAGGAAGGTCGCGGTTCCGCTCTCTGACGGTCCGGAACTCCAGACGGGTCCGTAAGCAGCACTGAGACCCGGTTCTGATCCAGCTGTGAGGATCCAGGTGACGGTTCGGACCGCTGCGAGCCGTCCAGGTGTGGCCAACCTCACCTGCGGCGTCTGCACCGCGCCTGCGCGCTGAGAAGCAGCTGTGTTCCGTGTTCAGATTGTGGTTCTGCTGGGTTCACCATGCCGGAGCAGATCAGCGTCGGGGAGTTCGTGGAGGAGTCCACGGAGGACTACAAAGCCCCCACCACCTCCAGCTTCACTACCCGGATGTCCCACTGCAGGAACACGGTGGCCGCGCTGGAGGAGGCGAGCACACACACACACACACACACACATACACGCACAACAACGCTGAAGTCGATGATCGATAAGAAGCAGTTAGAGAGCCAGACCTGGTCCAAGTCAGGGTCTGGTGGTCCAGGTGGGCTGGTCCAGGTCAGGGTCTGGTCCAGGTGGTCTGGTCCAGGTGGTCTGGTCCAGGTGGTCTGGTCCAGGTCAGGGTCTGGTCCAGGTGGTCTGGTCCAGGTGGTCTGGTCCAAGGTCAGGGTCTGGTCCAGGTGGTCTGGTCCAGGTCAGGGTCTGGTCCAGGTGGTCTGGTCCAGGTCAGGGTCTGGTCCAGATGGTCTGGTCCAGGTGGTCTGGTCCAGGTGGTCTGGTCCAGGTCAGGGTCTGGTCCAGATGGTCTGGTCCATGTCAGGGTCTGGTCCAGATGGTCTGGTCCAGGTGGTCTGGTCCAGGTGGTCTGGTCCAGGTCAAGGTCTGGTCCAGGTGGTCTGGTCCAGGTCAAGGTCTGGTCCAGATGGTCTGGTCCAGGTCAAGGTCTGGTCCAGGTGGTCTGGTCCAGGTCAGGGTCTGGTCCAGGTGGTCTGGTGCAGAAGGTCTGGTCCAGATGGTCTGGTCCAGAACAGACTTTTATTTCTTAAATGGATCTTCTAGTTGTGAAACAAAGTAAAAAATGAGGATTTCCATTTTTTTTTCTCTTTCTGACATATTTAAACCAGGTTTAGTCCAGAACCAGAACTCTTGGACTGATCTGATCTGATCTGGTTCGGGTTGACCCAGTCCTGAGTAGGATGTTGCTGAACGTCCCTTCAGAGCTCAGCGTTGGGACGTTGGGGATGTGGACACCAGGGATGCACGATAACTGTTTTTTAAAACCGATACCGATAACCGATAACACACACATATACCTAAGATCATTACATCAATACTATGAACAAAATCAAAAACAGTTTTAACTTTTTAAATGAACAGATATTTATTTTTTCCAATGAAAAACTATTGGTCAAGCCTCTCAAACATTTTCGTAAAGCTATCAAACAAACCTATTTGATCTCACATTAACTTAAATAAGGTTCATTACTGACTGATATAAAAAAATAAAGGCTCCTTGAACTGATGGAAATACATGGATCAGAATTACAAACTGAAAAAGATTAACATTTAAAGATTTTGGACTTGTGGTTCCATTTAAATTAATACCTTTAATTAAAGTAAATGAGGTTCAGTGATTTTTTTTTTGTTTGTTTTTTTTTAATGTCATATAAGCTTTAGATTAGGGGGAGGGGAGGGGAGACTGCTGCTGGCTTCCGCACGTTAGCATTAGCTTCCGTTAGCTCACGTTAGCGCGATTTCAAAACTCCATGGAAGCGATTGTTATGTTGTAGGTGGCTGATCAGGTTTTACGTATTAAAGCTTGGTGCTTCCCTCCTCGTAGAATTCGCTCGGAGGATTCAGCACAAATAAACCACCAAACTATCTTCTTCTGAAACTTTAACGAAGCTCCATGGCATCGCCGCCATGTTTGTTGTGATAAGCGCTGTGCTGCAGGCTGCATTCAAGGTGTAACATACAACGTTCCCTCGTTTGCTAGTCGTTCTTTCAGCCTTTTCTATTTTTTAACATTTTTTTTTGTGTAACATGAGGGGAAATACTGCGAATATCGATTCAAGTCAGCAACTACTAAAATTATGACCGAGGCAACGAGTTGTTTTCTGGCATGAGGGGGTATTCTTGATTTTCCTGATTGAGAAATCATTTTTCTGATTATGCTGACGTTACTTGAACATAACATTCACTGCCGGTCATTCAAGGCTCAGAGGGAGCGAGGCACTGCCGTGTTGACAAATATATATATGTTATCGGGCTATTTGTTGTGATATTGGACTTATCGGAATGATGTCATAATTTCCTGTTATCGTCCCGTATAGTTATCGTCCCAATAGTTATCATGCACCCCTAGTGGACACCAACCATCAGAACCAGCAGCAGTGGAGCTGATTCTTCCTAAACCAGACCTCCTTAGACCAGGTCCAGTTCAGAACCAGAACATAGACCAGTCTGACCTGGACCTGAGGGTCCTACAGAGAGCAAAGAGAATAAATAGAAGTCTGTGTATTTTAGTTCCGGGGCTGTTGAGGTCTTTGGTCCGGGTCAGCTTCATGCTGTAGAAACTGGACCTTAGGGAGGGTCAGGTGGTTCTGGGTCTGGTGGTTCTTCTGGGTCAGGTGGTTCTGGGTCTGGTGGTTCTTCTGGGTCAGGTGGTTCTGGGTCTGGTGGTTCTTCCGGGTCTCTTCGGGGCTCAGATGGGTTAGGGTTAGGGACAGAACAAGTGTTCTGTCATTCAGAAAGAGGAACAGACGCTTCCTCCTGCTGCAACAGCAGCTCAGCGTGTCATCAGAGTTCAGCGCAGACATGACCAGGCGGGTTTCTAACTGACGCTGCTCACAGGGAAGGGGAGGGTTACTGACCACAGCAGCGCTCTGGTGGCACCAAAACACCTCCCTGAGATCCTCCTGAAGACCAGGTCTATGTCCTTGGACGAGGTCTGGAGGTCTCCAGACTCAGACCGACTGCAGGATCTACAGGACGTTTGAACTAAAGAGGCCTCCATAGTCGCTGAACAGTGCATTGTGGGTAGTGAAGGAGAACAGAAAGTCAGCGCAGGAGTCGCTGCTTCATGGACCAGCTGTTGGTCTCCTCTGGACTGGATCAGAAGATCCAGAGGAACATCTCCAACTGTGGATCATCATCTTTGTTGTGTCTCCAGCTTTCCAGCTCTAATCTAAAGGCTGGTTGTCATGGAAACATGACGCTCTGCCCAGGCTGCTGCTGACCAATGACAGCTCTGAATGTTGTTACATGACTTGTGTTGGAGAACAGAGACGTGTGGAAACATCAGTTTGCCTCCATGAAGAGACCTGCTTCTCCTGAAGGTCAGGACCTACCTTAGGGGCCTAACCCTAACCCCAACCCCTAACCCCTCCATGACGAGACCTGCCCCTGCCCCTAACCCTAACCCCTCCATGAAGAGATCTGCCCCTAACCCTAACCCCTCCATGAAGAGACCTGCCCCTGCCCCTAACCCTAACCCCTCCATGAAGAGACCTGCCCCTGCCCCTAACCCTAACCCCTCCATGAAGAGACCTGCCCCTGCCCCTAACCCTAACCCCTCCATGAGAGACCTGCCCCCTGCCCCTAACCCTAACCCCTCCATGAAGAGACCTGCCCCTGCCCCTAACCCTAACCCCTCCATGACGAGACCTGCCCCTGCCCCTAACCCTAACCCCTCCATAAAGAGTCCTGCCCCTGCCCCTAACCCTAACCCCTCCATGACGAGACCTGCTCCTGCCCCAACCCTAATCCTAACCCTAACCCCTCCATGAAGAGACCTGCTTCTCCTGAAGGTCAGGTACCTTAGGGGCTTAACCCTAACCCCTAACCCTAACCCCTCCATGAAGAGACCTGCCCCTAACCCTAACCCTAACCCCTCCATGAAGAGACCTGCTTCTCCTGAAGCTGAGCTAAAGCAGATGGTCTCTTTGACAACAAGCCAGCAGATGGAAAGACGGGATGTCCTCCTGGTGCATGCTGGGATGTCCCTGCCAGCAAGCCTGAGTCTCATCAAGTCCTGACATGATGGAGGCTCTTCTGCTCCTCTGATCTTTCATTCCTTTGTCTCCTCTGGTTTAAAGCTCCGTCATGTCTGGACTCGTCTGTCTGAGGTGGAGCGAGAACTCTTTACCTGCAGATACAGCAGGAACACCTGACTTCATCTGACTCTAACCCCTAACCCTAACCCAGCTGGTACAAACCTGAGTCCTGAAGACCAGGTTCCTCATCTTCTCAGACTTGAGGGGGTTTCTTCATACTCAACCATTCAGATGTAGTAAACCTTGGGTCCAGATGAATCCACATCACAGTTCATCATCATCAACGTGGAACTGAGCTCACATCCATGAATACAACTGTCTCCTCCAGCAGACCAATCTGAAGATGATGATGGGGACAAACAGATGTGGACAACAGCCTCATCCAGCATTGATAACATGGAGAAGACAAGCTGAACCAGAGACATTTAACCAGGAACATGTGGCCTGGAACTAGATTTAACTTGTCTCTTTGTCTTCTGACATAAAAGGTAGAAGAAGAAATGTAGTGGAGGACTGAAAGAACTGGACTGTTGATGACTAAAACCAGTCAGTCAGGAAGGTGGAGGCTGAAGCACAGCTGCACCTTCACAGGTGGTGCTCAGGCTCCGCCCCATTTGACCTCTGGATAGAGAAGGACGTTGAGCAGCTGTTTCACCATAAGAAGGTCCGAGGCCAGAAACCATAACCCTACCCCCCATCCCACCCTACCCAACCCCACCATACCCTACCCATAACCCCTAACCCACTGTCCTCCACACCTGTCCTCTACATCTGTCCTCCACACCTGTCCTCTACACTGTCCTCTACACCTGTTGTCCACACTGTCCTCCACACCTGTCCTCTACAACTTTCCTCTACACTGTCTTCCACACTGTCCTCTACACCTCTCTTCCACACCTGTCCTCTACATCTGTCCTCCACACCTGTCCTCTACACTTCTCTTCCACACCTGTCTTCCACACCTGGTCTTCTGGAGGAGGCAGGAGGCAGCATACAAGGCTCCAGACATCTGTTACCTGGTTCTGGAGGAGTCTGTTCTTCTGTCCAACGTTGTGTGACTGGTCCAACACAGGAAAATGGACACACACTGGACAACCTAACCCTAACCCCTTTACTAGAGGAAAATGGACACACACTGGACATTGTTCACGTTGCTTCAGTTCATGGAGGTTTTGGATGTCCGCTTCTCCACAGCTCTCTGAAGGTCCCACCACAGCATTTCAATCAGGTTCAGCCCTGGACTTTGACTAGAACATTCCAGAACTTTTCTTCTAATGTAGATTTGCTGCTGTGTGATCATTTTCTGGTCACATGATGGCCTCACTGGGGTCCTGGACACATCATGGGAGTTTGTCCAACAGGTCCATTTGTGGTTTTGTCTTGGAGAGTGTATTTGACCTTCTCCCTCTGGGTGTCCTGTGGAGCTGCTCTGGAGGGTCCACGTCTGGAGGTCATCAGTTTGGTGTGGCAGCTGAAGGTGCTGCAGGAGTCCTTTTACAGATGATCTGGTTCTGTTTGTCATCAAGGCATGATCTTAAGATCTCTGGAGTGGTTCACAACTTAGTGTGAAGCAACTGTGACCAGAGTCAGAACTTCCAGATCTGAAACCATAGTTCTCTGTCAGAAAAAGCTGGAAAGTCCTCTCCAGGTCAGGAATGAGCTTCTGCCTCAGGATTAGGAGTTAATGTTTTGCTGAAGATCTTGTTCATGAGTGAGGGAAGAATGGAGCAGGAGGTTGACAGGTGGACCAGTATCTCCAGTAATGTGGACTCTGTTAGGATTAGGTGGATCTACGTTCCTACCTTCACCCATGGCCACCACATGGAAGAACCAGATGGAGGATTCAAGAGGAAAGGGTGTGCACTAGACAGAAAAAAGGAACAGTTTCCTGAATGTTGATCATCATGTCTGTCAGATGTCTGAGTGTCCCTGAACGCAGCACCAAAGAGGAAGTGTCAGTGGAAACTGCTGCTGGTCACATGTTTAGTTTAACGGTTGCCCGCTTTCATCAGACCATGTTTACAGCAGCAGAAAGTCACACAGATGTTCCAGATGTTGCAACCATGTCAAGTTAATTTGCTCAATAAAACCTCTGACTTATACCAGACGGAGAAGACTTCTCAGACAGACATCTCTGATGTTCTGCTGCTCATAAATCATATTAAACAATTTGAAACCCTGTGACAGCGACAGTCCAACAGAACGTTTGCTCTGTCAGCACTTTTAGTTTTATTTTGTGATTGTTTTTCGAAGTCATTGTGATTATTTTGTGTTTTTGTCTTGTTGACTTCTGTTTTATATCTATTTTCTGCTGCTCATTGTGGTTCTGCACCTTCAGCAGAATTCTCTTCCTCTGGTTTCATTTCAATGTTTCTGCTTTTTCTCTTTTTTATGCATTTGTGAGTCTCTGTTGCAGTTTTTAATAATTTTGTGATTTTTAGTGTCAGACTTCTTTGACATTATATGGCCAAGAATTCTTGTATATGGCCCCAGGGCCCCTAATCTGTTAGAGCTCCTGGCATCAACCTCAACTTTCAATTCAACTTTATTAGTATAACATCTGTTACAATACAAATAGTCTCTAGGTGCTTTGATCAAGGAACCTTGATCAGGACCTGGTGACAGATGTAAACAGCAACACTGAGCTGGTCAGAGGATCAGACTGCAGGTCAGCATGTTAGTGGATATCCCAGAGGTATCTATATAGGCAGGTGGAGGTAAACACTAGGATGACATCTATGTAGACGGGTGGAGGTCAACGCTGGCATGACATCTATATAGACGAGTGGAGGTCAACGCTGGGATGACGTCTATATAGAAGGGTGGAGATCAACGCTGGGATGACGTCTATATAGACGGGTGGAGGTCAACGCTGGGATGACGTCTATATAGACGGGTGGAGGTCAACGCTGGGATGACGTCTACATAGACGGGTGGAGGTCAACGCTGGGATGACGTCTACATAGACGGGTGGAGGTCAACGCTGGGATGACATCTACATAGAACGGTGGAGGTCAACGCTGGGATGACGTCTATATAGACAGGTGGGGGTCAACGCTGGGATGACGTCTATATAGAAGGGTGGAGATCAATGCTGGGATGACGTCTACATAGACGGGTGGAGGTCAACGCTGGGATGACGTCTATATAGAAGGGTGGAGATCAATGCTGGGATGACGTCTACATAGACGGGTGGAGGTCAAGGTCAGGCTGAAGTCTATATCAGAGCATGTGAGCGGAGTGGAGCGGCGATAATTTCCGCTCCTCGCTCACAAAGGTTGTCACCGCTCCGCTCTTCCCTCAAAGTCTGAAAATCGCTGCTCCACCCATAACCGCTCAGCGCTCCAGTAACACTGCACCCCGCTCCGCTCCGCTCCAAAAATGTTTGCATGCATATAAAATGTACATGTTTACCTGAAGCCTAAGGCCGGGCATACACTGTGCGATATTTTAAATCGTTTGAATCAGCCCTATCTCAAACTGCAGGACTAGATCGCTGAGTTCAAAAGTTCGCAGTCCACGAGTAATGCTCTCACACTGTACGGCCCGATGCTCTGATGCGACTTGACTGCTTACACTATACGTTCATAACGCACCTAAGGGTGCGTTTGAAATGAGCCAGGCCTGCGCACAATCGATTACCGGCGGTCGGTGCACAATGCAGATAAGAACACGTTTCATGCAACAGGAGGATCACTTTTATTTTAACTTCAATCAGCGATCGAGGACACTTTATCTAAGAACGTTGTCTGCAAACTAGGTGATCTAACAGGAAGTAAGTGTCTCCTCCTGTATGCTGGAAACTGTTCGACGTGACTGCAGCTTTTTGTCTCCACCTCCTGCTGCGGCCGCCTGATCTCGTCTCCTCGCCAGGCGAGGTGCAGTTCATCTCAAACGCATCTACTGCTTCTACTGTGCGATACCTTCTCGAGGAGCGACCAGGATTTCAAACAAGTTTGATTTTCTTGCGAGCACACGACTTGTGATCGGGAGCTCGTCGGGAGGTGTTGATCTCTTGTCGTTACTCCACGTATACTGCACGAAGCACGACCCACGATAGGGTCAAAATTCGTCCCGATCCAAAAAATACTCGCACGACTGGAAAATCGGCTCAAAACGAGCCGACAGTCGCACAGTGTATGCCCGGCCCGCAGAGCCGACAGCCGTTTTAAAGTCCAAAAAATAGATATTTACTGACAAGAAAAAATAAGAAAATAATTTCACCTAACGGAATTAGCTGGTTTAATACACTTTTGTTTGTTATTAACCTTTCCCGAAACTATTTTTCATTCACTGTTCTCCTCCTATTGTTATACTTGAAGACCGTGATATGAGCGGTAACGGAGCGAAACTGGAGCGGAATGATGCCCCGCTCCACCCGAATCATCCTAGAAAAAAAAACTCCCGCTCTGCGCTCCTTTCAAAATTCGTCCGCTCCGCGCCGCTCACATGCTCTGGTCTATATAGACGGCTGAAGGTCAAGGTCGGGCTGAAGTCTATACAGACGGGTGGGGGTCAACGCTGGGATGACGTCTACATAGACGGGTGGAGGTCAGCGCTGGGATGACGTCTATATAGTCAGGTGGAGGTCAACGCTGGGATGACATCTATATAGACAGGTGGAGGTCAACACTGGGATGACGTCTACATAGACGGGTGGAGGTCAACACTGGGATGACGTCTACATAGACGAGTGGAGGTCAACACTGGGATGACGTCTACATAGACGGGTGGAGGTCAACGCTGGGATGACGTCTATATAGACAGGTGGAGGTCAACGCTGGGATGACGTCTATATAGACAGGTGGAGGTCAACACTGGGATGACGTCTACATAGACGGGTGGAGGTCAACGCTGGGATGACGTCTATATAGACGGGTGGAGGTCAACGCTGGGATGACGTCTATATAGACAGGTGGAGGTCAACGCTGGGATGACGTCTATATAGTCAGGTGGAGGTAAACGCTGCGATGACGTCTATATAGTCAGGTGGAGGTAAACGCTGCGATGACGTCTATGTAGACAGGTGGAGGTAAACGCTGGGATGACGTCTATAAAGACGGGCGGAGGTCAACGCTGGGATGACGTCTATATACAGTGGTATGAAAAAGTATCTGAACCTTTTGGAAATCCTAACATTTCTACATAAAATCACCATCAAATGTGATCTGATCTTTGTCAAAATCACACAGATGAAAAACAGTGTCTGCTTTAACTAAAACCACCCAATCATTTATAGATTTTCATATTTTAAGGAGAATAGCATGCAAACAATAACAGAAGGGGGAGGAATAAGTAACTGAACCCTCTGCCTAAGGAGACTTAAAGGGCAATTGAAACCAATTTTTACCAAACTATTGAAGTCAGGTGTGTGCCCAATCACTGATGAGTTGCTTAAAGCTGCCCTGCCCACTATAAAAAACACACCTGGTAAGAATTGTCTTGATGAGAAGCATTGTCTGATGTGCACCATGGTTCGCTCAAAAGAGCTGTCTGAAGACCTGCGATCAAGAATTGTTGATCTGTATAAAGCAGGGAAAGGATACAAAACCATCTCTAAAAGTCTGGATGTTCATCCATCGACAGTCAGAGAAGTTGTCTACAAATGGAGAGAGTTTGGAACTGTTGCTTCTCTCCCAAGGAGTGGCCGTCCACCAAAGATGACGCCAAGAGTTCAGCGCAGACTACTCAGAGAGATAAAAAAGAACCCGAGAGTGTCTGCTAAAGACTTGAAGGAATCACTGGCACAGTCCAATATCTCTGTGCACACATCAACTATATGTAAAACACTGGCCAAGAATGGTATTCATGGGAGGACTCCACGGAGGAAGCCACTGCTTTCTAAGAAAAACATTGATGCTCGTTTAATGTTCGCAAAAAGGCACTTGGACACTCCACTGAAGTTTTGGCAAAATATTTTGTGGACTGATGAAACCAAAGTTGAATTGTTTGGGAGGAATACACAACGTCATGTGTGGAGGAAAAATGGAACGGCTCACCAACATCAACACCTCATCCCCACTGTGAAGCGTGGTGGAGGGTGCATCATGGTTTGGGGCTGTTTTGCTGCCTCAGGGCCTGGACAACTTGCAATCATCAATGGAAAAATGAATTCAAAAGTTTATCAGGATGTTTTGCAGGAAAACCTGAGGCCGTCTGTCAGACAGTTGAAGTTAAAAAGAGGATGGATGCTGCAACAAGACAATGATCCAAAACACAAAAGTAAATCAACTTCAGAATGGTTTCGGAAGAACAAAATACACATTCTAGAGTGGCCAAGTCAAAGTCCAGACTTGAACCCCATTGAGATGCTGTGGCATGACCTCAAGACAGCGATTCATGCCAGACATCCCAGGAATCTGACTGAACTACAGCAGTTTTGTAAAGAAGAATGGGCCAAGATTAGCCCTGATCGATGTGCCAGACTGATCTGCAGCTACAGGAAGCGTCTGGTTGAAGTTATTGCTGCCAAAGGGGGGACCACAAAATATTAAATGTGATGGTTCAGTTACTTATTCCTCCCCCTACTGTTATTGTTTGCATGCTATTCTCATTAAAATATGAAAACCTATAAACGTCTGGGTGGTTTTATTTAAAGCAGACACTGTTTTTTCATTTGTGTGATTTTGACAAAGATCAGATCACATTTGATGGTGATTTTATGCAGAAATGTGAGAAATTCCAAAAGGTTCAGATACTTTTTCATACCACTGTAGAAGGGTGGAGATCAATGCTGGGATGACGTCTATATAGACAGGTGGAGGTCAACACTGGGGTGACGTCTATATAGACAGGTGGAGGTCAACGCTGGGATGACGTCTATATAGACGGCTGGAGATCAATGCTGGGATGACGTCTACATAGACGGGTGGAGGTAAATGCTGGGATGACGTCTATATAGACGGCTGAAGGTCAAGGTCGGGCTGAAGTCTATACAGACGGGTGGAGGTCAATGCTGGGATGACGTCTATATAGACGGGTGGAGGTAAACGCTGGGATGACGTCTATATAGACGGGTGGAGGTCAACGCTGGGATGACGTCTATTTAGACGGGTGGAGGTCAACGCTGGGATGACGTCTATATAGACGAGTGGAGGTCAACGCTGGGATGACGTCTATATAGACAGGTGGAGGCCAAGGTCTGGCTGAAGTCTATTTAGACGGGTGGAGGTCAAGGTCGGGCTGAAGTCTATATAGACGGGTGGAGGTCAAGGTCAGGCTGAAGTCTATATAGACGGGTGGAGGTCAACGCTGGGATGACGTCTACATAGACGGGTGGAGGTCAACGCTGGGATGACGTCTATATAGACAGGTGGAGGTCAACGCTGGGATGACGTCTATTTAGACGGGTGGAGGTCAACGCTGGGATGACGTCTATATAGACAGGTGGAGGTCAACGCTGGGATGATGTCTATATAGACAGGTGGAGGTCAACGCTGGGATGACGTCTATTTAGACGGGTGGAGGTCAACGCTGGGATGACGTCTATTTAGACGGGTGGAGGTCAACGCTGGGATGACGTCTATATAGACGAGTGGAGGTCAACGCTGGGATGACGTCTATATAGACAGGTGGAGGCCAAGGTCTGGCTGAAGTCTATTTAGATGGGTGGAGGTCAAGGTCGGGCTGAAGTCTATATAGACGGGTGGAGGTCAAGGTCGGGCTGAAGTCTATATAGACGGGTGGAGGTCAACGCTGGGATGACGTCTATATAGACGAGTGGAGGTCAACGCTGGGATGACGTCTATATAGACAGGTGGAGGCCAAGGTCTGGCTGAAGTCTATTTAGATGGGTGGAGGTCAAGGTCGGGCTGAAGTCTATATAGACGGGTGGAGGTCAACGCTGGGATGACGTCTATCTAGACAGGTGGAGGTCAAGGCTGGGGTGAAGTCTATGTAGACGAGTGCCTGGTAGCAGAAGGCCCGTCCTCCAAATCTACTTCTGGATCTTCTATACCAGGAGTGTCAGACTCTTTTTCACCAAGGGCCACATCAACATCATGGTTGCCGTCAAAGGGCCAGATTGACAGCATGAATGTAACAAAATGCAATGTTTATCAAAATAAATTAAACTGCACCTTATATTGTTAAATACCTGTTCTGCATTTATTATGTGTCAAAGTTCCAAGTGTTTAACTCATTATTATATTAAAGTCAGAGTTTGTGGTTGTAAACCTACTCTGGCACAGGTGATGTTTACAGAGTCCGTTGCCATGGTAACGGACTCTGTAAACATCACTCAGAGTATCCATTACCCCGGTTTCAAAAGCGGAAGCAATTCTTTGTTTTTCTTGTGGGCTAAATTTAGCATACTTAGCTCCGTGTTTGTTGTCAAAATGCCGACGTAGATTAAACTCTTTCACGACTGACACGCCTCATAACACCGAAGTCATACTGTTTTTTCACCTTGAGGTACAAACTTGTATTCGTTTTCCCATTGTTCATGAAACTGCCTTCCTTGTGCATCAATTTCTCTTTTCTTGGACATGTTGGGGTTAGTTTGTAAAGGTTTTCTGAAGTCCATGAGTTCTGAAAATCGTCTTGATGTCTGGCTCATGGTGAGATACTGTTATCGTTGTGGGTGACGACGAAATGCATTGTGGGAGATGTAGTTTATTGTCAATATGCGCTTTAGAGCGGTGTAAGTTTATTTTAAGTCCTAAAATATTGGTTAAAAATTTAAGCCAATAATGCACAAGCTCTCGAGGGCCACATTTAATGACGTGGCGGGCCACATTTGGCCCGCGGGCCTTGTGTTTGACACATGTGTTCTAGAAACCCCAAGTAAACCTGCACTCTGAGAGCAGAGAACTCTATGAAGAGCATCAGGAGTTATCAGGTCTGCTAAATAAGGCTTACTTGTCGGGGCTCTTGACCTTAAGTTTTCTTCAGATACTTACAGGTCAGTTGTGTTACTTTAATGGATTTTAATGTTGTTGCCATGGTAACCATTGATCTGTGTCATCCTCAGGTTCTGGACCTGGACCGGTCAGTTCTACACAAGATCAAGAAGTCAGTGAAGGCCATCAACATGTCTGGTCTGGGTGAGTTTACAAGAACCAGCTAACTAACTATAACCAGATTAACTTGCTCAGCTGGAATTTGGATTCTCTTACCAGATCAGCTGTTTAAAACTTTTGCAGAAACAGCGGCGTAACTTTGAACCAGACAGTTGTGACGCTGTCAGAGTGACTACTGTTAGTTAGCCTGTTAGCTAACAGCAGCTAGTGGCTAGCTAGCAATATATACCAGTATAAACCACCTACCTCTTCATTTGCAGTCTCTGGTCAGGGGTCCAGTGGTCTCGGTGGTCTTGGGTGGAGCAGCTATGTCACCACAAGCCGTCCCACTGAATCTTTTCTCTTAAATGAAGGTTGAATACTTTCTAAAAATATTTCCTTTTTCTTCTTAACGGGAAACAATGTTTTCCTGGTCGTTTGGAATGAAAAAGGGGGAATTGTTTTCTTAAGTTTTTATCCATGTACACAGCACCCGAAATCAGTTCAAGAGTTCTTTCCTTTTTGTTTTTTTGACTTTTAAGATGAAAATAGGATACAAGTTGAATCCATATGTCATTAGTTTTTTCCATTTTCAACTGACAATTGAAAATCTAAAAATGGAAAAGTGACTGGTTATTTGTTTTTGAATCAGGTCTCATTTTTCACATCTTCAATTTTAGGCTCAGATCAAAAATACAAGAATGAAAAACAGGCTCCAAAGGGGTCCGTGTACCTTCCAATCATCCAATTTACAGTTGTCAATCAAAAATTTAAAAATTAAAAAGTGATGTTTTATTTTGTTTATTTTTTAATCTAACATAAAAATGACACACGATGAAATTTCCTGCTCATTGCAGCAGATGGGATTTCTGGCAAGTCAGGTGTGTAGTTTCTGGCCAGTCAGGTGTGTAGTTTCTGGCCAGTCAGGTGTGTAGTTTCTGATCAGTCAGGTGTGTAGTTTCTAGCCACTCAGGTGTGTAGTTTCTAGTCAGGTGTATAGTTTCTGGTCAGTTAAGTGTGTAGTTTCTGATCAGTCAGGTGTGTAGTTTCTGGTCAGTCAGGTGTGTAGTTTCTGGTCAGTCATGTGTGTAGTTTCTGGTCAGTCAGGTGTGTAGTTTCTGATCAGTCAGGTGTGTAGTTTCTAGCCACTCAGGTGTGTAGTTTCTAGTCAGGTGTATAGTTTCTGGTCAGTCAAGTGTGTAGTTTCTGGTCAGTCAGGTGTGTAGTTTCTGGTCAGTTAGGTGTATAGTTTCTAGTCAGGTGTATAGTTTCTGGTCAGTCAGGTGTGTAGTTTCTGATCAGTCAGGTGTGTAGTTTCTGGTCAGTCATGTGTGTAGTTTCTAGTCAGTCAGGTGTGTAGTTTCTAGACAGGTGTGTAGTTTCTAGTCAGGTGTGTAGTGTCTAGTCAGGTGTGTAGTGTCTAGTCAGGGGTGTAGTTTCTAGTCAGGTCTGTGCTACATTCAGGTGTTCAGGTGGAATCTCAGATCCAAACATTCCTGAACGTTCCACTTCCTGTTACAGCACGCTGACGGAAACACCCTGCACACACACACACACGGAGACACACACATATAAATAATCTGACACACACCCACATTTGAAAAAAAAAAAAATTCTAACTTAAAATTGTAACTTTTTGAAGTAAAATTCCAACTTCCCCTAACCCTGAAGGATCCACTGGCTTCAACTGTCAGTTCCTCACCCTAACCCTGGAGAAGAACATCTGTTGACTTCATCCTGGAGAAGAACATCTGTTGACTTCATCCTGAAGAAGAACATTTGTTGACTTCATCCTGGAGAAGAACATTTGTTGACTTTACTCTGGAGAAGAACATCTGTTGACTTCATCCTGAAGAAGAACATTTGTTGACTTCATCCTGAAGAAGAACATTGGTTGACTTCATCCTGAAGAAGAACATTGGTTGACTTCATCCTGAAGAAGAACATTTGTTGACTTTACCCTGGAGAGGAACATCTGTTGACTTCATCCTGGAGAAGAACATCTGTTCACTTCATACTGGAGAAGAACATCTGTTCACTTCATCCTGGAGAAGAACATCTGTTGACTTCATCCTGAAGAAGAACATCTGTTGACTTCATCCTGAAGAAGAACATTTGTTGACTTCATCCTGAAGAAGAACATTGGTTGACTTCATCCTGAAGAAGAACATTTGTTGACTTCATCCTGGAGAAGAACATTTGTTGACTTTACCCTGGAGAAGAACATCTGTTGACTTCATACTGGAGAAGAACATCTGTTCACTTCATACTGGAGAAGAACATCTGTTCACTTCATCCTGGAGAAGAACATCTGTTGACTTCATCCTGAAGAAGAACATTGTTGACTTCATCCTGAAGAAGAACATTGTTGACTTCATCCTGGAGAAGAACATTTGTTGACTTTACTCTGGAGAAGAACATCTGTTGACTTCATCCTGGAGAAGAACATCTGTTGACTTCATCCTGAAGAAGAACATTGGTTGACTTCATCCTGGAGAGGAACATCTGTTGACTTCATCCTGGAGAAGAACATCTGTTGACTTCATCCTGGAGAAGAACATTTGTTGACTTTACCCTGGAGAAGAACATTTGTTGACTTCATCCTGGAGAAGAACATTTGTTGACTTTACCCTGGAGAAGAACATCTGTTGACTTCATCCTGGAGAAGAACATTTGTTCACTTCACCCTGGAGAACAACATCTGTTGACTTCATCCTGGAGAAGAACATTTGTTCACTTCATCCTGGAGAAGAACATCTGTTGACTTCATCCTGGAGAAGAACATTTGTTCACTTCATCCTGGAGAACAACATCTGTTGACTTCATCCTGAAGAAGAACATCTGTTGACTTCATCCTGGAGAAGAACATCTGTTCACTTCATACTGGAGAAGAACATCTGTTCACTTCATCCTGGAGAAGAACATCTGTTGACTTCATCCTGAAGAAGAACATTGGTTGACTTCATCCTGAAGAAGAACATTTGTTGACTTCATCCTGGAGAAGAACATTTGTTGACTTTACTCTGGAGAAGAACATCTGTTGACTTCATCCTGGAGAAGAAAATCTGTTGACTTCACCCTGAAGAAGAACATCTGTTCACTTCATCCTGGAGAAGAAAATCTGTTGACTTCACCCTGGAGAAGAACATCTTTTCACTTCATCCTGACCCTTCTGGTTGGATTCATTCTTCCTCTGCTGCATGTCAGAGCAGCCTGATGATGTCAGAGCAGCCTGATGATGTCACTGCGGTTGCCTTGTGAACTGAGGAGCTGGTCATGTGACCGCTGGACCTGCACCCTCTGTTGTGGCCCAAGGCATGATGGGAAACAGTAGACTGTGAGGTAGACTGGTCAGCTGGGCGCCTTAAACACTTGTGGAAGCAGGAAGCAGTCGTTTCAGATGAACACATTTAGGGGAAACCCGTCTGTATGGTCCTGCAGAAGTTCAGCATCTGGTCTTGGATGGACAGGAGGGTTTCTGGCTGGACCAGCTGGAGTTACCAGCTGGAAACACTGGTCGCCAGGCCTCCCGCTGCTGGTGGGTGGTAGAGTTTAATGGGACCAAGGGACGCTGAGGTTTACCCAGAATTCCCAGTTTCAGAGCGTAGCATCTAACGGAACCATCTGTGTGTCTCCTCAGGTCACGTGGAGAACGAGGAGCAGTACATCCAGTCTCTGGAGAAGTTCGGTGATAACTGCGTGTCCAGGGAGGACGCTGAGGTCGGCGCTGCCTTCCTCAAGTTCGCCGTCTTCACCAAAGAGCTGTCGGCGCTCTTCAAGAACCTGGTGAGGTCCAGTCTCTGCTGATCAGAGCAGGTCCAGGAGGATGAGATGAAAGCTGGAATCCAGTTATGACACACTAACATGAATATACCAGTCCAGAAAACACTGGACACTGTGACGCCGTCTAAAACATGAATGAAACCAGGGTGACGATCAGATCTCATAACTCCAGATGTGGTTCCAGGAGAACATCAGTATCATCTCAGATGTTAAACTGAGGCATTTGACCATCTCATGGAAACATCAGCTCATTGTGACTTTGATGCAGCAGCACATCTGGAAACAGCTGGATCAGGAGCAACTGAAGGCTGGAAAAGTAAGTGGAGCAGATCAGAAACACCTGGATGATCATGGAACATCTAATCAGGTTAAAGATCAACAGGTGAGTCACATGACTGGAGATAACAGGAGCATCTCAGAGACAGAGATGGACAGAAGTTCACCAATCTGAGACAATATGAGTCTAAAAAGGATCAACAGTTTCAGAAAAATAATCCTCAATGGAAAATAGCAAAGACATTGAAGATCCACCACCTCCAGTCCATGATATCATCAACAGATTCAGAGAATCAGAATGAGCCTCTCTTCAATGTGTGAAATTCTTTTTGGAAACCATGGATGCCATCTGGTGGATGCAGACTGAAGACCTGAAGAACCATCCAGCTGTTAGCATACAGTTCAACAGCTGCATCTCTGATGGTCTGGGGTTGGTTAGAGTCTGTGGAGCAGCTGGAACATCTGGAAAGCTCCATCAATGCTGAGGAGAACATGGAGGTTCCAGAGCAACATCTGCTCCATCCAGACAACGTCTCTTTCAGAGAAGACCTTCCAGATTTCAGCAGGACGATGCTGAACCACAGACTGGATCATCACAGGAGAAGATCCAGCTGCTGAACTGGTCTGCTGGTCCAGACCTTTGACCAGCAGAAAACATCTGGAGCAGCAGAAAACCAGGAACCCAGCAGTGAAGGTCCAGGACTGTAGAGCAGCTAGAATCCTGGATCAGACCAGGATGAGACAACGTTCCTTCTAAAACTCCAGCAGCTGGTCTCCTCACTTCCAGATGTTTACAGACAGATTTTAGAAGAAGAGGAGATGATACACAATGATGAACATCAGCCTTATCCAGCTGTTTCCCAGATGTGCTGCTGCATCAAAGTCACAATGAGCTGATGTTTCCATGAGATGGTCAAAGGTTAAACATCTGAGATGTTCCTGATGTTCTCCTGGAACCTACATCTGGATTCATGAAATTCAACAATAATTTCTTCTGTTTTTATATTTATACAGTGTCACAGCTGGAATTGGGGTTTAAAATAAACTCAGAGATCTTGATTGTTACGTCAGACTGGGGCTGAATGATATGACCTCAAATCATATGACCTCTCCAGCAGTTCTCTGTCTTCAGTCGCTGGTCTCCAGTTCTCTGTCCTCAGTCCTCAGTTCTCTGTCTCAGTCTGGTGTTCTCTGTCTTCAGTCGCTGGTCCTCCAGTCTCTGTCCTCAGTCTCTGGTCCTCCAGTTTCTGTCCTCAGTTCTGATCCTCCAGTTCTCTGTCTCAGTCTCTGGTCTCTCCAGTCTCAGTTCAGTTCTGGTCCTCCAGTTTCTCTGTCTTCAGTCTCTGGTCCTCCAGTTCTCTGTCTCTTCAGTCTCTGGTCCTCAGTTCTCTGTCCTCAGTCTCTGGTCCTCCATTCTCTGTCTCAGTCTCTGGTCCTCCAGTTCTCTGTCTTCAGTCTCTGGTCCTCCAGTTCTCTGTCTCAGTCTCTGGTCCTCAGTTTCTGTTCTCAGTCTGGTCCTCCAGTTTCTGTCTTCAGTCTCTGGTCCTCCAGTTCTCTGTCTTCAGTCTCTGGTCCTCCAGTTGTCTGTCCTCAGTCTCTGGTCCTCCAGTTTTCTGTCTTCAGTCTCTGGTCCTCCAGTTCTCTGTCTCAGTCTCTGGTCCTCCAGTTCTCTGTCTCAGTCTCTGGTCCTCCAGTTCTCTGTCTTCAGTCTCTGGGTCCTCCGGTTCTCTGTCTTCAGTCTCTGGTCCTCCAGTTGTCTGTCCTCAGTCTCTGGTCCTCCAGTCTCTGTCCTCAGTCGCTGGTCCTCCAGTTCTCTGTCTTCAGTCGTCCTGGTCCTCCAGTTCTCTGTCCTCAGTCTCTCTGGTCCTCCAGTTTCTCTGTCCTCAGTCTCTCTCTGGTCCTCCAGTTTCTCTGTCTTCAGTCTCTGGTCCTCCAGTTCTCTGTCTTCAGTCTCTGGTCCACCGGTTCTCTGTCTTCAGTCGCTGGTCCTCCAGTTTTCTGTCTTCAGTCTCTGGTCTACCGGTTCTCTGTCTTCAGTCGCTGGTCCTCCAGTTCTCTGTCCTTCAGTCGCTGGTCCTCCAGTTTTCTGTCTTCAGTCTCTGGTCCTCCAGTTCTCTGTCTTCAGTCTCTGGTCCTCCAGTTCTCTGTCCTCAGTCTCTGGTCCTCCAGTTTTCTGTCTTCAGTCGCTGGTCCTCCAGTTCTCTGTCTTCAGTCTCTGGTCCTCCAGTTCTCTGTCCTCAGTCGCTGGTCCTCCAGTTTTCTGTCTTCAGTCTCTGGTCCACCGGTTCTCTGTCTTCAGTCTCTGGTCCTCCAGTTGTCTGTCCTCAGTCTCTGGTCCTCCAGTTCTCTGTCTTCAGTCTCTGGTCTACCGGTTCTCTGTCTTCAGTCGCTGGTCCTCCAGTTCTCTGTCCTCAGTCGCTGGTCCTCCAGTTTTCTGTCTTCAGTCTCTGGTCCACCGGTTCTCTGTCTTCAGTCTCTGGTCCACCGGTTCTCTGTCTTCAGTCGCTGGTCCTCCAGTTTTCTGTCCTCAGTCGCTGGTCCTCCAGTTTTCTGTCTTCAGTCTCTGGTCCTCCAGTTCTCTGTCTTCAGTCTCTGGTCCTCCAGTTCTCTGTCCTCAGTCTCTGGTCCTCCAGTTTTCTGTCTTCAGTCGCTGGTCCTCCAGTTCTCTGTCTTCAGTCTCTGGTCCTCCAGTTCTCTGTCCTCAGTCGCTGGTCCTCCAGTTTTCTGTCTTCAGTCTCTGGTCCACTGGTTCTCTGTCTTTAGTCTCTGGTCCTCCAGTTCTCTGTCTTCAGTCTCTGGTCCTCCAGTTGTCTGTCCTCAGTCTCTGGTCCTCCAGTTCTCTGTCTTCAGTCTCTGGTCCTCCAGTTCTCTGTCTTCAGTCTCTGGTCCACCGGTTCTCTGTCTTCAGTCTCTGGTCCTCCAGTTGTCTGTCCTCAGTCTCTGGTCCTCCAGTTCTCTGTCTTCAGTCTCTGGTCCTCCAGTTCTCTGTCTTCAGTCTCTGGTCTACCGGTTCTCTGTCTTCAGTCGCTGGTCCTCCAGTTCTCTGTCCTCAGTCGCTGGTCCTCCAGTTTTCTGTATTCAGTCGCTGGTCCACCGGTTCTCTGTCCTCAGTCTCTGGTCCTCCAGTTGTCTGTCCTCAGTCTGGTCCTCCAGTTGTCTGTCCTCAGTCTGGTCCTCCAGTTGTCTGTCCTCAGTCTCTGGTCCTCCAGTTTTCTGTCTTCAGTCTGGTCCTCCAGTTGTCTGTCCTCAGTCTGGTCCTCCAGTTGTCTGTCCTCAGTCTGGTCCTCCAGTTGTCTGTCCTCAGTCTCTGGTCCTCCAGTTTTCTGTATTCAGTCTCTGGTCCACCGGTTCTCTGTCCTCAGTCTCTGGTCCTCCAGTTGTCTGTCCTCAGTCTGGTCCTCCAGTTGTCTGTCCTCAGTCTGGTCCTCCAGTTCTCTGTCCTCAGTCACTGGTCCTCCAGTTTTCTGTCTTCAGTCTCTGGTCCACCGGTTCTCTGTCTTCAGTCTCTGGTCCTCCAGTTCTCTGTCCTCAGTCTCTGGTCCTCCAGTTGTCTGTCCTTAGTCTCTGGTCCTCCAGTCCTCTGTCCTCAGTCTCTGGTCCTCCAGTGGGTTAGGATTAGGGTACGGTACAGAATACGGTCCTCTGAATGAAGCCATAATGAGTTTTCCAGATCCAGAACCGTCCAGGTTCTGCTGGTACTGTCCCCTTATCTATAAACTAGTCCTGAGAGATTGTCTTTTAAAAATTATTAATTAATTAATTAATTAATTAATTAATTTAACTTCAGGAACGAATGAAGACTAATCCTGTTTGACTGATGGAGATGTGACTGGAACTAAAACTGGACTTCCTGTTTCAGCTGCAGAACATGAACAACATCATCACGTTTCCTCTGGACAGTCTGCTGAAAGGAGACCTGAAGGGCGTCAAAGGGGTTCGTCTGTCTTAATTACTCTTTACTCATCAATTAAACAGTGATCACTCTGTCGTCACTGTTGTTGATCAGCATTGATCTTTGATCACTATTGATTAGCATTGACTGGTAAAGATTTTTTTTTATTTCTTCCTTCAATGTCAGAAGTTTCCATCCACTGAGATCATTAACAGTCCAGATGATGATGTCACAGCTCTGGAAGCTTCTGATTGGTTCATTAACAGCATCTGAGTTAACTGCAGTCTCACCTGTGGATGTATCTAAACACCTCAGACTCACTGATTCCTCCTGTGGCATCATGGGAAAATCTAAAGAAACCAGCCAAGATATCAGGATAGAGAACTGTGGACCTCCACCAGTCTGGTTGATCCTGGTCCAGTTTCCAGATGTCTAAAGGAGCCTCGTTCATCTGCTCCAACAGTTCTCCACCAGTAGAACCACCATGGGAACGTCCACCATCATAGTCCTCAGGAAGGAGACAGAGACGAACCTGAATCAACCCCAGAAGAAAAGCTGAACATCTGGTGAAGATGCTGCTGAAGCTGGTCAGAGAGGGTCATCATCCACAGAGAAACCAGTCCTGGACCAACATGGACTGAAGGACCACTCAGCCAGGAAGAAGACATTACTCCAGAAGAGACAGAACTGAGACAGATTACAGTTTGGAGATGCTCACAGGGACAAAGAGCTTCATTCCTGGAGACACGTCCTGGTCTGATGGAACTAAAACTGAACATTAACATCTCCAGACATCAGCCAGGAAGTTGAAGCTTGGACATAAAGTCAATTTTACGAAGCTGAACAAAGTCCATGTTCTGGAGGGGACACCACAAAGACCTGATCTCAGTCCTGGAAGAACATCTGTGGTCAGAGCTGAACAGGAGACCTCCAAACCTGACTCAGTTCCTCCAGTTCTGTCAGGAGGAACGGACCAGAATTCAGGAAACTACTGAGAGAAGCTTCTGGAAGGAAACCAGAACGACTGAGCCGAGACAGACAGTTTAGAGACAACGAGACCAGATACTGAGGAGATGATGGACACTTCTGACTCTGGAGGAAGAAATAAAACATTCTGTCAAACCCTAAAAAAACAGAAGTTTAGTCTGATTTAAAAAAGGTTTCCTTGTCCTTTAAACAGCTCTGGAGACGTGTGGTCTCACCTGGAGACGCCTGGTTGTTGGTGTTAAAGCTGCTCCAAAGTTCAGGCCGTGACGTTTCTTTGTCTCTGAGTTTGAAGTTGTTGTGGGTTTTCTGATGATGTCTTTCCTTGTCCTCCAGGACCTGAAGAAGCCGTTCGATAAAGCCTGGAAGGACTATGAGACCAAGCTGTGAGGAGGAAAACACCTCAACACACTCAAACATCAGGGTTTCAACCAGATGCTCCTCAGATTTCATCCCAACATCATCTGAGAACAAGCCCAGAAGCTCCTTGTCTTCAAGGACGGAGGCTTTGATGTTCAGAGACAAACCGATCAGAATAATTGAGCTCAGATCAGAAGTTGGGACGAGACTGCAGCAGCTCTTTCAGGTCCTCTGACTTTGATTTCTTTGCAGACAGCATGAACATCTGATGTTCCAGGTTTCTCTCAGAACCAGGACAGACACATGGACTTATTGATTCATGATAGCAGAATCCAAGATCTTCAGGGCCTTCAGGGCCTTCAGGGTCTTCAGGGCCTCCGGGACCTTCAGGGCCTCGAGGGCCTTCAGGGCCTCCAGGACCTTCAGGGCCTCCAGGGCCTCCAGGGCCTCCAGGACCTCCAGGGCCTTCAGGGCCTCCAGGACCTCTAGGGCCTTCAGGACCTCCAGGGCCTCCAGGACCTCCAGGGCCTCCAGGACCTCCAGGTTAGGGTGACGTTGCTTCTTTCTTACTGCAGATACATCCTCACGTGTTTAAAGCTGGATGGACGGTCCTGGAACAGATGTTGTTCTGGAATCTCAGTGGACTTTTCTGCATGAATGCTGTCATCACAGAACCACTGAGCCCAGACCAGGACCTGATGATGGACTGGTTCTGGATAAGTCTGTATATCTACCAAAAGAAACCAAAACACATCTGGAATCCTGATTTGGAGCGTCTATCAGAGAGTCATCTGCATAGAAACTGACATCTGTGTTCATGGGAACCTTCTGGACCTTGTGGTTCTCCTCAGGTAGGACTGTCCATGTTTCCATGGTGATGGTCCATCCCAGATGAGTCCAGAGACATTGACACCAACATCTTTCACCTCCTTTAGGACTCTAACGAGTCTCATGTTAACTTTTCCTGGACCAGGTTTCAGGTCTGAAGTAGAAACCTGGATGTTGAACTAAAACTCTGGTTCATGTCGTCTGCAAACAAATAAAAGTCAAAGGAAACGACAGAAGCTTTTCTTTTTCTTGTCTTTCATTCGGACCCGTCTTTGGTTTGAGGTTGTGATGCTGAGAACTTTTGAGATGTTCAGGTTGGTGCTGGGACCAGTAACGGGTTTGTTCTGTTTCACGGTGGTGACGGCAGAGCGAAGATCGAGAAGGAGAAGAGGGAACACGCCAGGCAGCACGGAATGATCCGGACCGAGTTCAGCGGAGGAGAGATCGCTGAGGAGATGGAGAAGGAGAGGAGGATGTTCCAGCTGCAGATGTGTGAGGTCAGGTCCAGGTTCAGGTGTACCACAACCTTCAGGTCTGGTTTCAGGTTCAGGTCAGGATTCAGGTCAGGTTAGGTCCACACACCAGGATTCAGGGAACCAGGATTCAGGTCAGGTCAGGTCAGGTTCAGGTCCACCACAACCAGGATTCAGGTCTGGTTTCAGGTCATTCAGGGTCCTGTTCAGGTCAGGATTCAGGTCAGGTTCAGGTTCAGATGTCAGGTTCTGGTGTTTAGGTGGCTGGTGTTAGTAAGGTTCCTGGTTTCAGGTGTTCTGTTTTCAGGTTCAGGTGTTCTTTCAGGTTGTTGTCTGTTCTGTGATTCAGGTCAGGTTCTGCTGGTGTTAGAAGATGGTGCTTTTATTTTAAGGTTCTGTTTCTTCTCTGCAGTATCTGCTGAAGGTCAACGAGATCAAGCTGAAGAAGAGCGTGGACTTCCTGCAGAACCTCATCAAGTACTTCCACGCTCAGTGCAAGTAGGTGTCTGCAGACCTGCAGGACCCAGACCTGGTAGATCTGACCTCCCACCAACCCAGACCCAGACTTGGTAGATCTGACCTCCCACCAACCCAGACCCAGACCCTGGTAGATCTGACCTCCCACTGACCGTTTTAGATGATTCTGAGTGATGAGCAGCTGTTTCAGAGTCGTTGACCTTCATTGATCTCTGATCAGGTTCTTCTGCAGACACGTTCACCTGTTGAAGCTGGAAGCTTCTGTCATGTCTCTGGTTTAACAGATACACAGATGAACTGTTTACGGTCATTAATTTAACAGTTCAGATAACCTGAATGATTGACATGATGACTCTGGTCATCGGTTCTAATGTCAGTGTCCATGTAGGTCCATGAACGTCGCAGCTGAACCAGGTCTGGAACCAGAAGTACAATGACACGGCGGAGTTAAATCTTCAGCTTTGATAACTTCTAGAAGGTTCCATCCTGGTTGGTCTACGAGGCTTCAGGTCACACAGCAGTGAAGTTCTCAGAGGAAACAGAAGCACCTCTGTAGGACCACAGACTGCAGAAGGAACCTCAGAGATGCTCATGGACATCCTGATTTATGTCGACTGTGTCTGTTAATTTATTTTTGATCAAAGAGAAAGTTTTTGGTGTCAGGTTCTTCTGTCAGGAGAACCTCCATCGTTGGGGTTCGTAGGTGTTTGTGTCCTGATCTGACGAGTGCAGCTGTAGTTAGCAGTTAAAACGTCTGTAGATCTGGTATCCTGCTCACGCTGCTTCAGATCCTCCTGGTCTCTGCAGACCATCATGTTTAGTTCTGAGAACAGCTGCTCTGCTCTGCTTCAGTTTCTTTCAGGACGGGCTGAAAGCTGTGGAGAACCTGAAACCATCTGTGGAGAAGCTGGCTGCAGACCTGACCACGGTGAGATGTTTGCCTGTTTCTGTTTAGCTCCAGCTAGCACCTGTTGGTTCGGGTCTCCTGTCATCTGATCAACATGACGGTTCCTCAGAAGCTAAAGGAGGTCCGTGGAGTTATCTTCATCAACATTCGTGTCACGTCTTACGTAATGAACGTTCCAGCCTAAAACAACAGAATGTCCTTTGCTGCACAGCTCAGCATCTTCTCCACCTGCTGACTAACAGGAAGTCACAAGGCAGCATTTCCTAACTTTCCTGTTCTGGCTGTGGAACATCAAGGTTCATCAGGTGGAGCTCAGACGTAAATATTCTCTGATCATTTTCAGCTGAGTCAGTGAGTTTATGTTCACAGCAATAGTCTGGTTTGTGGCACCTCAGTGGAGCTCAGTGGCCCTCAGTGGAGCTCAGTGGGCCTCAGTGGACCCCAGTGGACCTCAGTGGACCTCAGTGGACCTCAGTGGACCTCAGTGGACCTCAGTGGAGCTCAGTGGACCTCAGTGGACCTCAGTGGACCTCAGTGGACCTCAGTGGACCTCAGTGGACCTCAGTGGAACTCAGTGGACCTCGGTGGACTTTAGTGGAGCTCAGTTGAGCAGCAACATGGCTGTCAATCCCATCATGATCATGACAGAAGACGCGTTGTGGCTTCAACATCCCTGCTGAGAAATGTCCACAGCTGAAACAAGAGCGAGAACATCAGACGTCATCAGAAGGAGTTTGAGTCAAAGAGAAAGATGGACGAACCACAGCAACTGGATTGAATTTTTCAGAAATGAAAGAAATTCCCCAGAGAAATCCAGAAACTAGAACAATGATAGACAGAACTGGAGGACTCATGGTCCTGGAGAAGCTGCATGACTGAACATCTGGAGTTATGGTAGTTTCCAGGTCAGGAATCCAGCTGTGGTCTGTGCTACTGGCTGGTACTCAGATTGGACCAACTGGTCAGGATCAGAAAAAGAGAGAACCAGTACTAGAACACCTCCGTACCAGGGTTATAATAGTTTTGGATTTTCCATTATTTTTTGTTTTTATTTAGTTTTTTAATTTTAGTTTTTCCAAATTCTGTTAGTTTTAATTAGTTTTTAGAGCAGTTTTGCTAGTTTTTCATTTGATTTTTTTTTCTTTTTTGTGTCTGCATTTACATTCAGGTTAGTGCCATTGTCTAGCCAAAACCATATAGTATGTATATGCAATTTAATCTTATAGCAGACTCTTTTTTTTTGTGGGAGTGTGAAGAGTGAATGTGTCCTTCACCAGTCCTCTCTGGCAGTAATTTCTAATGTCTTTATTAATATCTTAAATCCTGATTTTGTCAGAGAGGACCAAAAAAAACATTTAACATGAAACATTTAAAGATGGGACAGTTAAAGATACAGGACAGTGGGGGTGTGGTGTGTGCTGGGTTGTGAAGTGTGAGGGGTGTTGTGTAGTGGATTGTGTTGTGGCAGCGAACAAACTCAGAGGATGATATGTAAGAAGCAGAAACTACTAACAAAACTGGATGAACACCTTCTACCAAGCTATAGACCTGTATATGGAGAATTGATGAAAGCATTATTGATTGATTGTGTTGACAGTCGAGGGGGGCTGTTGGGGGGGGTGTAAAGAATAAATGCGTCCATGCCCATATAGACCTCCAGCGGCCACGCGACACAAACCTTGGCGACAAAGCGCAGTCGCCATGTTGGAGTGAAAACAACAAGCTAGGGCTTAAGCGATCACATAGTCTTTGTGCAGGTTATGCGGTTTGCACTGCGACACGCCTGCGGGGACCACATGAGGAAAGAGCAGCGACTGGCGAGAACAAGCCACAGATGCAACGAGCACCCCACCGGAGGCGCGCGCCCCCATCCGGCCAAACTGACCAACCGACCTTCCACAACACCCGGATGATCCTCAATCAAAAGACCCATGCCATCCCGCAAATAACTCCGCACGATCAGCCGGGGACTGAGCAAGCGGCAACAGGGCACTCTGCTATAGGCATGCATGTGCTGGTTGTTGTCCCACATATTCCTGCCCACCCAGCCCCCGGCCGACTACGCAGAACTACCCACAATACAACACAAGTCCTCCAACCAAAGAGCATCCAAACGCTACAAACAGCCAGCCAATCAGCCGAAACAGATGAAAACACACACCCTTAACAAAACGCCCGCCACACGAAACCCGCCCCCGCTGGCAGCCACCACACCCCCCCCCCCCCCCCAGATTACACACGCGACAGGTAAACTGCTCAGCTGAAGGGCCTTGTTTTCACTCCAACACGGTGGCGAGCTGTAGCGGCTGAAGTGCGCGACGCCACGTGCAAAAGGTCTGTACACTCACATGTGAGTTACCCAAGTACCAAGGAAACTGTTTCCACTATTATCTTCACCACTCTCCTTATCTTAGTCCACCTCAAGTCCTCCCACGGGTAAGAAAACGGCAGCTAACCCCCATCGCCCCAGGGCCAGACTGGCCCAACAGGGCCCCTTGGCCCCGACCCGAGAGGTCAGGGGGCAAACATCCCAGAGACATACGTCCACGGACGGAGGGCCAGGCAGGGCACCCAGAAGGCCAGACCCAATGAGAGGCAGGGCCACCAGGCACAACCAGCCCCCCCAATGCAGAGACACCGGCCCCCCCCCCCCCCGGGCCACACAAGACCCCCCCCCCCCCAGGGGCAAAACCCGAGCCCCCCACCCCACCCAGAAGGCCAGCCCAACCACCCCCTCCGCAGGTCCACCCACGCCCCCCAGCCCCACCACCTACCAGGCCACCACCCACCACCCCCCCCCCCCCCCCCCCACCACAAACCCCCACCAGCACCCCCCGCCACCACCACCCCCCCCACCAGAAGGCCACACAGCCCCCCCCACCCCCCCAACACCCCCCAGCCCAGCCACCCCCAAGCCCCCCCCCCCCACCACCCCACCCCACCCCCCCTCCCCCTCCCCCTCAAACGTTTATGAGGGAAAAAAAATTACAAACACGAAAACGAAGGACGTTCTTGACATTATTATAGTTCATTTTAGTTCGTTTTTTATAAACACATAATACAGTTTCAGTTAGTTATCATTATTTTTAAAACTCATGTTTATTTTATTTCAGTTAACAAACACCTACTACAAACACCTACTTTTTTCAATTCTAGTTTTTGTTATTTCGTTAGTTTTCATTAAAGATAATAACCTTGTTCCATACTCAGCAGACCTTCAGAGTCTGATGGAGATGATGCTGGAGTTCGTCTGATGACCGCTGGGAGAGCAGAAACCAACATTGTGTTTTTTCATCTTATTTCAGATCAAGCAGACTCAGGATGGAGAGAGGAAGCAGCTGACCCAGCTCAGAGACGTCCTGAAGGGGGCGCTGCAGTCCGACCAGAAGGAGGTGATGGAACAAAAATATCTGAGGTGTTTCTGAAATGTAGCTGAAGGAGGGTTGGAGGTCTGAATTCAGCCAGAAAGCAGGAGATGCTTCATCCATCATCATCTTCCTCTAATCCAGGTTCAGGTGGTGGGGGCAGCAGTCTAACCAGAGGTCCAGACCTCCCTCTCTCCAACCACCTCCTCCAGCTCCTCCAGGAGGATACCGAGGTGTTTCTAAACCATCGCTCAGGTTGCCTGGACCTGTACAAACCCACAAATCCCTATGCATACTGATCAGTTCCCTTTGTGGACTTGTAGAAGACTTTTGGTGATGTTCCTCCTGGTGTCCTGTGGAAGATCATCCAGGACTATCTGGTACTAGTTCTGGTGCTACGGTCCATTCAGTCCCTGTACAAACAGATCAATGTGCTGGCTGGGGGCTGGACTCTCAGTTCTCTGGTCAGAACGTTCATGGAGTGGAGGGCTGATCTTCAGCTCTCTGTGGAGCAGGGATGTTCAGAACCTCCAGATCTGAGACCAGTGTTCTCAGTCAGTAAAGGCTGGAATGTCCTCTCCAGGTGGGAAGTGAGGTTCTGCCTTGGGACGTCTCCTGGACACCTCCCTGAGGTGGAGTTTCAGACATGTCCAACCAGGAGGAGGCCCTGAGTAGACCCAGGACACTCTGAAAACATCATATGTCCTGATGGTCTGCAAACACCTCCATGTCCTTCTGGAGGAGCTAAAGGAGGTGGATGGAGAGAAGGAGGTTCTGGACCTCTGATTAAACTCCTGCCCACCACCTGACCCTGGAGAGGAGGAAGATGATGGATGGATGAATATCTGCAGTCTTTATTTCTATTTTTATATCATCTGGCCTTTTCTTCTGCTGTGTTGTTGAACATGTGGAGCAGTGGTGAAGGTAGGAGTTGGCACAAAGGCAGGAGGTCTGAGCTCACAGAGGACCTTCAGTTGTTTCTGCAGCACAAGCTGAAGATCAAGATCAAAGTTTCAGATGCAGCGTCAGTTTATTGAGCCCTTCGGTCATCAACGTTGGTCTACAACCTGTTAAGTTTCTCATCTCTGGAGAAACTAGTAGCATCCATTGTAATCTTCTGACTCATGATCCTCAGAATGTTCTTGAGATACTCGGTTTGTTGTTGAAAGTGAGGATGTGGTGACAGATGAAGGCACACCAGAGGTCTGCTGGACCAGAGCAGAACTCACAGATCCAGGATCTGGAAGGACCGCTATTCTACTAAACTCATCCAAACCAGTGTAAGGAGGCGTGGCTTCATCAAACCAGGTTTAACTCATCCTGGCTGGGGTTCTTTTGTTTCTGGTGTGGCCCTGGTTTAGTTCTGGTTTGGTTTGTGCTTAGGTTGTGTTTTGGTTCTGGTTTATATCTGATTTGTTTCTGGTGTGGCTCTGGTTTGTTTCTGGTGTGGCTCTGGTTTGGTTCCTGGTTTAGTTCTGGTGTGGTTATTGTTTGGTTCCTAGTTTAGTTCTGGTGTTGCTCTGGTTTGGTCCCTAGTTTAGTTCTGGTGTGGTTCTGGTTTGGTTCCTAGTTTAGTTCTGGTTTGGTTATGGTTTGGTTCTGGTGTGGCTCAGTTTGATCCTAGTTTAGTTCTGATTTGGTTCTGGTTTGGTTTTTGGTTTAGTTCTGGTTGGGCTCTCATTTGTTTTCTGTTTTAGATATACTTTAGTTCTAATTTGGTTTTGGTTTGGTTCCTAGTTTGGTTCTGGTGTGGTTCTAGTTTGTTTCTCATGTGGCTCTGGTTTGGTTCCTAGTTTAGTTCTGGTGGGGTTCTGGTTTGTTTTCTGGTTTAGTTCTAATTTGGTTCTGGTGTGGCTCTGGTTTGTTTCTGGTGTGGCTCTGGTTTGGTTCCTAGTTTTAGTTCTGTTCTGGTGGTTGGTTCTGGTTTGTGGTTCTGGTTCTTGTGGGTTTGTTCTAGTTTGGTTCTGGTGTGGCTCTGGTTTGGCTCCGGTGTGGTTCTGGTGTGGCAGTGGTGTGTGGTGTGGCTCTGGTCTGGTTCCTTGTTTAGTCCTGGTTTGGCTCTGGTGTGGCTCTGGTCTGGTTCCTAGTTTGGTTCTGGTGTGGTTATTGTTTGGTTCCTAGTTTAGTTCTGGTGTGGTTCTGGTCTGGTTCCTAGTTTGGTTCTGGTTTGGTTATGGTTTGGTTCTGGTGTGGCTCAGTTTGATCCTAGTTTAGTTCTGATTTGGTTCTGGTTTGGTTTTTGGTTTAGTTCTGGTTTGGCTCTCATTTGTTTTCTGTTTTAGATATACTTTAGTTCTAATTTGGTTTTGGTTTGGTTCCTAGTTTGGTTCTGGTGTGGTTCTAGTTTGTTTCTCATGTGGCTCTGGTTTGGTTCCTAGTTTAGTTCTGGTGGGGTTCTGGTTTGTTTTCTGGTTTAGTTCTAATTTGGTTCTGGTGTGGCTCTGGTTTGTTTCTGGTGTGGCTCTGGTTTGGTTCCTAGTTTAGTTCTGGTGTGGTTCTGGTTTGTTTCTGTTGTGGCTCTGGTTTGGTTCCTAGTTTGGTTCTGGTGGGGCTCTGGTTTGGCTCTGGTGTGGCTCTGGTCTGGTTCCTAGTTTAGTCCTGGTTTGGCTCTGGTGTGGCTCTGGTCTGGTTCCTAGTTTAGTCCTGGTTTGGCTCTGGTGTGGCTCTGGTCTGGTTCCTAGTTTGGTTGTGGTGTGGCTCTGGTTTGGTTCCAGTGTGGCTCTGTTGTGGCTCTGGTCTGGTTCCTAGTTTTTTTCTGGTGTAGCTCTGGTGTGGCCCTGGTTTTGCTCTGGCTTGTTTATGGTGTGGCTCTGGTTTGTTTCTGGTGTGGCTCTGGTTTGTTTCTGGTGTGGTTCTGGTCTGGTTCCTAGTTTGGTTCTGGTGTAGCTCTGGTTTGTTTCTGGTGTGGCTCTGGTTTGTTTCTGGTGTGGCTCTGGTTTGTTTCTGGTGTGGTTCTGGTCTGGTTCCTAGTTTGGTTCTGGTGTAGCTCTGGTTTGTTTCTGGTGTGGCTCTGGTTTGTTTCTGGTGTGGCTCTGGTTTGTTTCTGGTGTGGTTCTGGTCTGGTTCCTAGTTTGGTTCTGGTGTGGCTCTGGTCTGGTTTCTTGTCTGGTTCTGGTGTGGTTCTGGTCTCAATGCTCTGCTGTATCTGGGACCGCAGGACTCTCAGGGGAAGCAGAACGCTGGCTTCAGCCTCCATCAGCTACAGGGGAACAAAGGTTCCTAGTTTGTTTCTGGTGTGGCTCTGGTTTAGTTCCTAGTTTAGTTCTGGTGTGGCTCTGGTGTGGTTCCTAGTCTGGTTCTGGTGTGGTTCTGGTCTCAATGCTCTGCTGTATCTGGGACCGCAGGACTCTCAGGGGAAGCAGAACGCTGGCTTCAGCCTCCATCAGCTACAGGGGAACAAAGGTTCCTAGTTTGTTTCTGGTGTGGCTCTGGTTTGGTTCCTAGTTTAGTTCTGGTGTGACTCTGGTGTGGTTCCTAGTCTGGTTCTGGTGTGGTTCTGGTCTCAATGCTCTGCTGTATCTGGGACTGCAGGACTCTCAGGGGAAGCAAAATGCTGGCTACAGCCTCCATCAGCTGCAGGGGAACAAAGCACATGGCACCGAGCGCTCTGGAGTCCTCTACAAGAGAAGTGAGGGGTGAGTGAACTCCAACTCCCAGAATCCCACAGGAAAATGCTTCATTGACACTTGAGCCTTCTCTTGCAGTTTATTTTTTAATTTTTATACAGCAATTAGAAAAATATGTGGAACCCTGAGAGTCAACTAGTTTTCTGTAATGTAATTCACATTCATTCAACAAATCTGGAATGATCATTAACTTAATTTTCTAGGAGTGGTTTAAGACAAATAAAATGTTAAAGGCCCGCCCCCTTAGAAAATAAAAATCTCTGCAAACAGGGAGCTCTTAGAGTAACGGTGAGATGTTTAAAACTGGGCAGATGACTGTTTAAGGCTGTTTTAAGACTTGGAAAGTCACGAAAGCAGAATATGGGAGCTGAAATTCTCTGCTGAACCGTTATCAGTTATAAGTTTTCGTTATCAGTTATGGTTGTCAGAGACAGAGACTTGTCGGTCTGGCAGGTTTTTCCGTCTCTAACCATGAACCGCTTGCTTCCTGTTCCCTCACCAGGCTCAGGAAAGGTGTGGCAGAAGAGGAAGTGCTCAGTGAAAACGGCTTCCTGACCATCTGCCACGGCACGGTAAGACGCAGCACCCTCTCCTCTCATTGGTCCTCCTGCATGTCAAGCCCCGCCCTCCTGCCTGCATGTCCAGCCACCAGTCTGTGTGTGTTTGTGGTCTTCTTCTGGGAAACAGGGAGAGCAGATCTGATCTAGTTTCATATTCATGATCCCTTTTTCTTCTTCCTTCTTTTATTTTGAAGTTTTTACACGGAGAGTCAAACGGCCAATCAGGACAGAGCAAGCAGCAGAGGAAGAGACAGAGGAGAAGAAAGAGCTTGAGGAAAAGGATGAGAGAAAGAAGGGTGGGAGGAGAACAAGTCTGGATGTGATTAGTCACGTTTGGGGGTAACCAGTTCTAGTTCTGGTCCTGTCTGTTCATAGTGGGTCATACTTGCAGACAAATACAACCTCACATGAACTACAGCATATTTATGAAACTGAAATGAAAAGAAAGAAGAGAAAACAGTCATGTGTTATCAGCGTGTCACATGGTTCTGGAGGAGCTCCGGTCCACTCTTCTTTCCTGCGTTGATTGAACTGTCCAACACATGAACATGGCCACACACTAGACCTGTTTGTCTCAGTTTGTGTCATATCTGAAGGTGCCACCACAGCATTTCAGTCAGTTTCACGTCTGGATTTGACTAGAACATTCCAGAACTTTAATTCTTCTGGTGTAGATCTGCAGTTGTGTTTGACATCGCTGTTTGGTCACATGACCCAGTTGATTTCCATTAGAGGAGGCTGGTTAAACTGGAATCATGCTCCAGACTGTATATCGGTGCAGCTGGAGCTGGAACCACTACAGAGTTTTAATTAACTGGTCACATGATGCTATGAGGATGTATGTGATTGTCCAGAAATGAAGTGTTGGCAGGACAACGAGGTTAAACAAGCAGACACAGATCATCTGCAGTCTCCATCCCAGCATTGTGGACCAGCAGAGACCTCATGAGGACGGGCAACAGCTGTGTTTACATGCACTCTTAAAGGGATACTACAGTATTTAGGGAACTAGTTCATTTTCCCATCAACCCCTGACTTTAAGGAGGTAAACTTTCTCTTCTCTGTGCATTCCAATCACTCAGTTAGTCTGACAAAATGCCTTCTAGCCCAGATTAGCATTCTAGCTTTAAGTTGATCCATCTATCATGACAGACAGAATCAACTTCCTCATAACTCCACCATGATCTCAGTTACGCCTTGTGATTTGGAGAAATAAACATGTAGAAGAGAAGCAACAACCTTTTAGGTGCATTGATCAGGTGTTGATCAGTGCTGTGGTCAGTTTCACATTTGATCAGAGTTTGAGGCCTCAGCTCAGGGGTCATGTAGCTCAGGGGTGTCCAAACTCGGTCCTGGAGGGCCGCTGTCCCCGCTTCAGTGCACCTGATTCAAATGAATGGGTCATTAACAGACCTGAATGATAAGCTGGTGATCTACTCAACTGAATCAGGTGTGTTGTGCCTCAGAAACATCTAAAATATGCAGGACAGCGGCCCTCCAGGACCGAGTCTCGACACCCCTGAACTAGCTCATAGTTCTAGAAGAGCTCCTGTGTGTCTCCAGGGTCATACGCATTTATGGAGGCAGCTGCCTAAGAAGTTTATTCAGTATAATCGTTATTTCTACAACCATACAGATACTCAACAAATTTCTTTTCCTAAAAAAAACATTCTGTTGTAAAATTAAGTTTTAAAAGTTCATTTTATTGTAAAACTTTTAACTGAATGTTGCAATTTGAAAAATATCAACTTTCATTATATAACAGCTTTTTGACATAAAGTTGACTTCATGTTGTAAAATTTGTATAATTTCAACTTTCTGTCCTAAAACTGTATTTTTGCTGTAAGATCACAAATTTCACATTGACTTTTTGACATAAAATTATAATTGTTTTACCAAACTGATGAACTTCATGTAGTGTTTTAAAATAAAAACTCCAGTTTGGCAAAATCGTGACTTGACACTTGACTGGTCAGAGTGTAAAGGGGAGGAGCTTGAGCACCATCTGGATCAATCAGATTAATGGTACAAGAAATGTCTGACCAGTCTGTCTGTCAGACTGATGGACTCACATCTGTCTCTAGAAGTCTCTGGTCTACAGAGGAGTTCATGGTCCCCACATCGACACACCACCACCACCGTGCTTCACAGTGGGTCTGAAGGTTTTTCTGCTGGTTTCCTCCAGACATGGTTCTAGATTCCAGTCTGGTCCAGCTGACATTGTTCCAGGAATCTGCTTGTTTGTTCAGATGCAGTTTAGAGCACCTCACAGTCATGTTTCCATGTTCTTTTTTCTCCTAGAAACCCTTTCAAACAAACTGCACAGGTTCACAGAGTCATACTGCACACCACTGCAGTACAGTCTTACTGCATATCGCTGCAGTTACAGCTTATTACTGCATACCGCTGCTGTACAGAGTCTTACTCCATACCGCTGCAATAGAGTCTTATTCCATACCACTGTTGTACAGTCTTACTGTATACCGCTGCCGTAGAGTCTTACTCCATACCGCTGCAATAGAGTCTTACTCCATACCGCTGCTGTACAGTCTTACTGTATACCGCTGCAGTAGAGTCTTACTCCATACCACTGCAGTACAGAGTCTTATTCCATACCGCTGCAATACAGAGTCTTACTCCATACCGCTGCAGTAGAGTCTTACTGCATATCATTGCGGTACAGAGTCGTACTGCACATCGCTGCAGTACAGAGTCTTACTCCATACAGCTGGAGTACAGAGTCGTACTGCACCGCTGCAATACAGAATCTTACTCTATACTGCTGCAGTACAGAGTCTTACTGCATACCGCGGCAGTACAGAGTCTTACTGCATACCGCTGCAGTACAGAGTCTTACTGCATACCGCTGCAGTACAGTCTTACTGCATATTGCTGCAGTACACCATATTACTGCATACTGCTGCAGTATAGACTTACTGCATACTCCTCCAGTTCCTACTATGTAGTACCACAGTTCTGAGGACCAATAATTAACCAGTTATTGCTCGCAACCATCAGGTGTCGTCTCTTGCTGTGTTTCACTTGTGTCCATGCTTGTTGTCTTGTAGGCTAACAGACCTCCAGCCAAACTGAACCTGCTCACCTGCCAGGTGAAGAGGAATCCAGAAGAGAAGAAGAGCTTTGACCTGTTCTCACGTAAGCTGCAGACATGCCCGCTCCACAATAACAGCCAACCATCACGGTCCAGTCACCACCTGACCAACTTCCTGTCTGTCCACCAGATGACAGGACGTACCACTTCCAGGCGGAGGATGAGGCAGAGTGCCAGATGTGAGTACCTGGACGTGACAGATTTTCATCTGGGCGTCGGTCCTGCCATTCGCCAGTGTTACGATTTTACTACAAAAAATCATGACTGAAAAAAAACTCCTGCACTTTCTATGATAAAGTGATTTTATGTCAGTTTTGATTTTATAAAGTTTTTGATTTTATGCAAAAATTCAATAGTCGAGCACAAACAGGTGTGATATGAGTCAATTTTGTGACAAAATATCTTGATTATACAACTAAAGCTTACGTTATACAAAAAACTGCATGATGTTTTTTAAATTGCAAAATTTGCAGTTGTCGTCCCACAGATGTTTTTGCGTCATGGTTGTAATATTTCATAGTGAACTGTAAGTTTTGTTTTTCTCCACCCTTTATCAGCATTCCTGCATTTTCTTTTCAATTCTTTAGTGTTCTCATTTGTCCACAGAGGTGTGGGTTTAGTTCTTGTTGCTTTAATTAAAAGTGGAGCCACTGAATCCAGCGTTGTCTTTACTGTAGTATTAAATTGTCAACAAAAAATCACATGATCCAGGTAGAATTTCAGCAGGAGTGCTCTGTAAAACCACTTCAGAAGTTAGGTAGCGTTTCCTCACTGTTCTCACCAGCGCCTCCTTGGTGGCTAAAACTGGTGATGTTAAAATACACACAGTAGTGGTCAGACACAGCCAGGTAAACAGAGGACACACCTGTGGACAGATCAGAAGTTATGACCAGGTCCAGGGTGGGTCCTCTGTTGTGAGTCGGCTGTTTAAAATCCATGCAGGTTAAAAGGTTTAAGAATTCTCTTCATATTGGATTAGAAATATTATCAATATGCAAATTAAAATGACCAGTTATTAAAATTCTGTTATAGGTGGAGTGTATGATTGATGATAATTCTGAGAATTCACTGATAAAAGAGGTGGGATGATGTTGGTGTCTTTCAGCTGGGTTTCGGTGCTGCAGAACAGCAAAGACGAGGCTCTGAATAAAGCCTTCAAAGGTGACCAGGATGAGGGAGAGAACAACATCGTCCAGGAGCTGACGAAAGCCATCGTAGCTGAGGTGAAGAGGATAAACGGTAACGACAGCTGCTGCGACTGTGGAGCTGCAGGTCAGTACTGTCACTGGTTACACCAGTTATATTACTAGTGATACCACTACTAGTTAGAGGTCTTCACCGGTCCACGTTCATGGACCCGAACCCGAATGGACCCGTGAACATTTGACCCAAAACCGACCCGATCTGACCCAACCCGAGCTATTATTATAAGTCCGGGTTCTGAACCCGAATAGACCTGCAATATTTGGACCCAGAACCGACCTGACCCGAGTCTTTAGTGTCCGACCACGAACCGAACCAAGATACCCGAATAGAACCGAGACAATCCAGCCCATAGTTACTCATGTTAAAGTTGTCTAGCGTTGAATAAAACTTGATTTTCTTACCTAAAGTTGTCTTCTTCTAACCGGTTCAGTTGCTACATAGGCTACGTGATGGAAACAACAATAAATCCACATCGTTATTTTCTCTGTGGATACTGATGCTATTGGTAGCAGCTGCTAACGCTAATAGCCTACACCGGTCAGGGCGCGTTTTCTCAACCAGCGTTGTCATGTTGGCGATCTGTTGTGTTTTACAGATGCCAACATACCTCTAATAACACGCTACGGCAACACGACTGTTTGATGACAAATACGCCACGTTAATGAATAATCATTTTACTGCCCCCCGGGGGGGGTGTAAATGTAGACCCGGCCTGTCAGAGAGCACTGACCGGACCAGAAAATAACTGTACCGATTCCGACCCGAATCCAGAGTCACGTCTTGTTAATGAACCCGAGACCCGATTCAGGTCGGGTCGGAACCTCGGGTTTTCAGGTTGCCGGGTTGTTCTGAAGACCTCTACTACTAGTGTTATATGAGCGTTGTGGAAACATCTGTATCCGTGTCTCTAGGACAGATGCAGCGTTCAGGTTAGACAGAGGACGAAGGACAGAGAGGATGGAGGACAGAGGGAGGATGGAGGACAGAGGGAAGACAGGCAGTGATGAAAGACAGAGGGATGATGGACCACAGAGAGGATGGAGAACAGAGGAAGGAGGAGGTAGGACAGAGAGGATGGAGGACAGAGGGAGGATGGAGAACAGAGGAAGGAGGAGGGAGGACAGAGAGGATGGAGGACAGAGGTAGGACAGACAGAGGATGGAGGACAGAGGGATGATGAAAGACAGGGAGGATGGAGCACAGAGAGGATGGAGGACAGAGAGAGGAGGGAGGACAGAGGGAGGAGAGGCTCTCTTGTGTATTCACAGCCAAGGACAGATGTGCATGAGTGTGAGGTGTTTTGAACCTTCAGTCTTCATCTTGGTGCCCCCCCCAGCCCCCAGCTGGCTGTCCACCAACCTGGGCGTGCTGATCTGCATTGAGTGTTCGGGGATCCACAGGGAGATGGGGGTCCACTACTCCAGAATCCAGAGTCTGGACCTGGACGTCCTGGGAACGTCGGAGCTGCTGGTGAGTCCACTTCACTGCCCCCAGAGAAGCATCGGAAAACACAGTGTCAGAAAACGTCCTGTTTGACCTGAGTAGATTTAAGTCGGGGTTTGGGGTTGAGGGTTGGGGATTCCTCCAGCCTCCTGTCATCAGGACTGAGGGTCCTGAGTCAGAAGACCCTGAGTACCAGGACCACCTTGAGAAAACGAACCTTAAAATAGGACAATTAGGCTGTAATTTAATTCAAAAGTTACAGGTCATGATTTTTCTCATTTTGAATCCTAAACTGAAGAACATCTAAATGACTTGGTCTAGATCAGGTGGTCTACATCAGGTGGTCTAGATCAGGTGGTCTACATCAGGAGGCCTACATCAGGTGGTCTAGATCAGGTGGCCTACATCAGGTAAACTACATCAGGAGGCCTACATCAGGTGGTCTAGATCAGGTGGCCTACATCAGGTAAACTACATCAGGTAACCTACATCCCTACATCAGGTAGATCAGGTAAACTACATCAGGTGGTCTAGATCAGGTAAACTACATCAGGTAAACTACATCAGGTGGTCTAGATCAGGTGGCCTACATCAGGTAAACTACATCAGGAGGCCTACATCAGGTGGTCTAGATCAGGTGGCCTACATCAGGTAAACTACATCAGGTAAACTACATCAGGAGGCCTACATCAGGTGGTCTAGATCAGGTAAACTACATCAGGTGGTCTAGATCAGGTAAACTACATCAGGTAAACTACATCAGGTGGTCTAGATCAGGTGGTCTACATCAGGTAAACTACATCAGGTGGCCTACATCAGATGGTCTAGATCAGGTAAACTACATCAGGTGGTCTAGATCAGGTGGCCTACATCAGGTAAACTACATCAGGTGGCCTACATCAGATGGTCTAGATCAGGTAAACTACATCAGATGGTCTAGATCAGGTAAACTACATCAGGTAAACTACATCAGGTGGTCTATCTTTCTAATTTCTAATTTCGGGGTTGGACTGGTTTTTCTAACCTAGAGGATGGCTGCATGAGAAGACTTCTGTTTTGAACTCCAGATATCTGAGCCTTGTTCTCCTAAAACCAGTCAGTGACATCATGAGTTTTGTCCAGATGTGTCAGGTGCAGCAGCTGGACGTGACGCTCTGTTTTTGTGACTTCAGTTGGTGAAGAACGTGGGAAATGCCAACTTCAACGAGATCATGGAGGCGGACCTGTCGGCTCAGAACGTGAGCAAACCAGAACCGAGCAGCGACATGTAGGTGACGGGCTCTGATGAACGATCTGAGGGCGGCCGTTACCATGGCGCCGCCGTGACCCTCCTCCTCCTCTGATTTCCAGGCAGACCAGGAAGGACTTCATCACGGCCAAGTACACAGAGAAGCGCTTTGCCCGGCGGCTGAACGCTGACAACGAGTCCAGACTAAAGGTTCTGTATGAGGCTGTGAGGAACCGGGACATCCTGTCGCTCATCCAGGTGTACGCTGAGGGCGTGGACCTGATGGAGGCCGTCCCACAGCTCCACGAACACGTATGACCACACCCACTGACATGAACGCTGTCTACTTTCTGTCTCATGACTGGTTTAAGTTCTTGTTTGATTGACTTTTGTCTCTGGAGATCTTTGTTTTGAACCTGTAACCTGTTGGAACCTTTATCAGAAACAACAGACTTCATTTAGCAAATACGAGCAACAGTTCTGGAAGCTTCTATGATCTGATTATCTGCTGCTGTTGGAGGCGCCGTGATAAAAGGAGGATCTGTTGAAAGTTTAGTTGTGTCTGAAGGAGCAGACCATCTGTCTCAAACATCAGTCAGTCCAATAAAATGTTTCTGAAGCTAAATCACTTAAAGGAAACTGCTAACCCTAACCCTGGAGAACCCAGAGGAGCCCTGGAGACCCTGGAGAGCCCTGGAGAACCCAGAGGAGCCCTGGAGACCCTGGAGAGCCCTGGAGAACCCAGAGGAGCCCTGGAGAACCCTGGAGAACCCCGGAGAACCCAGAGGAGCCCTGGAGAACCCTCCCGGAGAACCCAGAGGAGCCCTGGAGAACCCTGGAGAGCCCTGGAGAACCCAGAGGAGCCCTGGAGAACCCTGGAGAACCCCGGAGAACCCAGAGGAGCCCTAAAGAACCCAGTGGAGCCCTGGAGAATCCTGGAGAACCCCAGTCGGCATCTGGAGAGCTAAAATGTTGTGATGATGTTCAGGAGTTCTGGGAGAATCTCACTGTGGAAGTACAGAGACCAGACACCTGTGGTGGATGATCTTCCAGCCCTCAGGCAGCACCATGCCATATCACCATGACCTATGACCCAGGAGAACACAGGAGAACCATGGAGAACCCAGGGGAACTCAGAGGAACTCAGGAGAACCATTTGGAACCCTGGAGAACCCTGGGGAACCATGGAGAACCCAGAGGAACCTAGGAAAACCCTGGGGAACCCTGGAGAAGCCAGGGGCATCCTAGAGATCAGAAACATCTCAGGGTTTCATTTGTGAACTAAGGACAGAGAATCTAATCTAATCTAATATGATATAATACGATTACAGAACTCTTCTCGTTTTAGTCGTTTACTCCAACAATCAGACTCAAGGGCAGTAACCTTCTGTAATAAAGTCATCTGGTTGGTGATGTGGTCTGGTCTGCTCTCTGATTGGCCGTCCAGACTGTCGTCGATAGATTGACGTCTCTGAAACGAGGTCAGGGAGTCTTTCGGACCAGTTCTGCAGCTGCTGTTCAGCTCATCTTGACCCAGGATCATTTTGGGTTAGGGTTATGACTGCACTGCTCTTCAGCTGAACTGAAGATTCTTCTGGTGGAAGCCAGAACGTCTTCAAGAACCAAGAAGAACAAGTGCAGCTCTCTTGATTCAAGACTTAGTTAGCTTTCCTGTTTTCTCTGTTGGTCTGTGTGGTTTTGACTGAGGACACACCTGCTTGTTGAAGCTCCAGGTAGCTGGATCTGCAGCGCCTGTTCTCCTTTGTTTTGTGGTCTGATGATGGTGGTTTCTGTCAGGAACCCGGAGAGACGGTGCTGCACCTGGCGGTCCGGATGGTGGACAGGAACTCCCTTCACGTTGTGGACTTCCTGGCTCAGAACAGGTTTGTGAAGGTCAGGTGTAGCTGCAGGCTGGTGGTTTCAGGTGTGAGGTGACCTGTCTTTGTTTTTTTTTTTTTTTAATGTCAGCGGGAACCTGGACAAGCAGACGGCCAGAGGAAGCACAGCGCTGCATTACTGCTGCCTGACAGACAACAGCGAGTGTCTGAAGCTGCTGCTCAGAGGAAAAGCTTCAGTCTCCATCAGTAAGAAGACCAGCCGTCCAGATCAGATCTGATGAAGACCAGGTCTCTGCAGCAGGAGGCAGAGATCTGGTCTTCTTTGGATCAGTTCTGACAAAAACCAGGTTCCTCATCTTCTCAGACTTGAGGGGGTTTCTTCTAGAAGCTTCTGTTCGTACTCAACCATTCAGATGTAGTAAACCTTGGGTCCAGATGAATCCACATCACAGTCTGGTTGACGTTCAGAGGTTTGAAACAAGTGAAAAAAAAAGACTTAAACAGACTTTCTCCAGTAAGAAAGAGGTGAAAAACTGAAAACGAGTGAATAGTTAAACTCCTGGTCTGTGGAACAACCATGTGCTGCTTCTCACTGGTGGTTTGTCTCCACAGCGAACGAAGCTGGAGAAACTCCGCTGGACATTGCCAGACGTCTGCGACACACTCAGTGTGAAGAGCTGGTGAGACTTGACCTCCTCAGACCCCCTGACCCAGACCCAGACCCAGACCCAGGTCCAGATCCAGGTCCAGCCCACCTCCTTATCTGACCCACCAAAAAGATCATGTTGATCACTACCTCCTCTATGTTCACCACATTTCTTCTTCTCCTTTCACGTTTCCAGACGTTTCAGATTGAACTGATTCAGAACGTCCATGAACGCTGTTGGTCCAGTTTCTATGAACATCAAACATTTCAAAGTTACAAATCAATCAACTTTATTTGTAGAACACGTTTTAAAAACCACAGGGGTAGCCAAAGTGCTGTACATTAAAACAGAAATGGGTTAAAGGTTAGACATAAAAAACAAAAATGTACATACCAGGTTCACAGCTGGCGCACTTAAAGTGCCATAACATCTAGATCATGGTTTATTTAAAGCCAAGGAATAAAAATATGTTTTTAAGACATTTAAAAACAGGAAGTGAAGAGGCTTGTCTGATGTTCAGGAGTAAATTATTCCAGATCTTTGGAGCAGCAACAGCGAAAGATCATCTCTGAGCTTCAGTCTGGTTTTAGGAACCGTCAGGTCATCTGCTTTCACAAATCTTCATGTTTAACTGCGGTTTTCTGACTTTTTTGTAAAGTATCCTAAAATAACTTATAATTACCTTATAAGATAACTTTTTTTTCTTGATAAATCACAACTTTTGAGATCAAATCATATTTACTTGAGGTTTTTAAACGGTAATAATGACTTTATAACTGTTATTAAAACCATAATAATGACTTTATAACTGTTATTAAAACCATAATAATGACTTTATAACTGTTATTAAAACCATAATAATAAAGGACAGAGAGAGGATGGAGGACAGAAAGAGGAGATGGAGGACAGAGAGAGAAGATGAAGGACAGAGAGAGGATGGAGGACAGATAACTGAATGAAATGACTACATAAACAGATGCAGGTAGCAGCACTGAGGTGAGATGGTCAGAGGACTAGATCACCGGTCACCACGGCAACCGACACCCTGAACACATCTACACACACAGGTGGAGGTAAAACACACACAGGTGGAGGTAAAGGCTGGGATGGACAGAGGAGGGAACTGCAAGTCAGCATGAAACTCTGACCTGCAAACACACAGAAAGAAAAGAGAAAAACAGCACAACAAACTACAGGAAAGAAAATGGAGCACAGTTACAGTAACGAGGTGCTCTTAATTAATTATGGAATGAGGTGGAGGAGGAGGAAGGGAGGACGAAAGGTAAGGAAAGGGAGAAGAGCAGTGGAGACACCGCTCAGCAGATCATGTTGGCGTCCCCCTGTAGCGTAGGCCTATAGCAGCATAGCTGTGATGAAGCTGTGATTAAGACGAGCTACTCTAGTCTGAGCTCCTACAACTATAGTCTATAACTATTAGCCCCTACACATTATAGTTTAGACTAACTGTAGGCTTTACTAAACATAAATGTTTTCAATTTAGTTTTAAAGATGGAGGTGGTGTCAGCCTCCTTAACCCAAACTGGTAGCTGGTTCCATAAAAAAAGGTGTCTGGTAGCAGAAGGCCCGTCCTCCAAACCTAGTTTTAGATATTGACTAGTAATCCTGCACTCTGAGAGCGAAGACCTCTATTAGGACCATAACGAGCTATCAAGGTCTGGTAGATAATTCAATTCAATTCAATTCAATTTTATTTATATGGCGTCTGTTACAATGACAATTGTCTCTAGGCGCTTTGACAGAGACCCAGAGCATGACCCCCGAGCAAATATCATCAACTAAGATTATATCATTAAATCCAATCAATGATAATGGCAGGTAAAAAACTCCCACGTAGGGAGAAAAAAAACCTTTATACCAAACAGTGGCAAGGAAAAACTCCACTTTAAGAGGAAGAAACCTTGAGCAGGACCTGGCTCATATGGGGGGACCTTCCTGATGAAGGCCAGCCGGGTAAAGAAAGAAAAGAGGGGAGACAGGACAGAGAGAGGATGTAGGACAGAGAGAAGATGGAGGACAGAAAGAGGATGTAGGACAGAGAGAAGATGGAGGACAGAAAGAGGATGTAGGACAGAGAGAGGAGAGCACAGAAAAAGTAAAAAATAATAATAAAGAAGTAGTGGAATTGTTGTAGGGTGAATGCAAACGGGCTATGGAGGGCCCTTGGGCGTGTGGTCAGCGTAATGAGCCATGATAGGCTCTTGAGTATCAATAATGTGCGGGTGGGGTGTAGGTGAGGTGTGTGCGAGAAAAGGGGGAGGAGGGGGGGAGGAGGGGGTTTGGGTTTAAGAAAAGAGAAGGGTAGGATTTCAAGCAAAAGGATGCGATATATAAATATAAACAGATGGAGGCAGCAGCACTGGGATGAGATGGCCAGAGGACCAGGTCGCCGATCACCACGCCAGTCGGCACCCAAACACAAGTGGAGGAGAACCCCGGGATGGACAGAGGATGGAACTGCAAGTCAGCATGAAACCCAGGAAACTCTGGCCTGCAAATACACAAAAGAAAAGGGGGCAGAAACAGCACAACAAACACAGGAAAGCAAAGAAAATGGAGCACAGTTTCAGTAACAGGGTGCTCCCAAATAATTATAAATGAGCTGGAGGAGGAGGGAGGGAGGAAGAAAGGGAAGAAAAAGGAGAAGAGCAGTGGAGACACCACTCAGCAGATCATGCTGGCGTCCCCCTGCAGCGTAGGCCTATAGCAGCATAACTATGACGAAGCTGTGATTAAGACGAGCTACTCTAGTCTGAGCTTCTACAACTATGTCTATAACTATTAGCCCCTACACACTATAGATTAGACTAATTGTAGGCTTTACTGAACAGAAATGTTTTCAATTTAGTTTTAAAAATGGAGATGGTATCAGCCTCCTTAACCCAAATTGGTAGCTGGTTCCATAATAAAGGTGCCTGGTAGCAGAAGGCCCGTCCTCCAAATCTACTTTTAGATATTCTAGGAACGACGAGTAATCCTGCACTCTGAGAAGCGGAGAGCTCTATTAGGAGCATAACATGCTATCAAGTCTTGTAAATAGCGCGGAGCTAGGCCATTAAGGGCCTTATATGTGAGAAGAAGAATTTTAAACTCAATTCTAAATTTCACGGGAAGCCAATGGAGGGAGGCTAACACGGGAAAGATGTGATCTCACTTACTGATTCCTGTCAGCACCCTCGCTGCTGCGTTCTGGATCAATTGGAGGCTATTCAGTGAGCTTTTCAGACATCCTGCTAACAACGTATTACAATAATCCAGTCTAGAACTGACAAACGTGTGGATACATTTTTCAACATCACCCTGGGAGAGGATGCTCCTAATCTTGGCAATATTTCAGAGATGAAAAAAGGCAGTCTTGCAAACCTGATTAATATGCTGCTTAAATGACATATCCTGATCAAAAATGACTCCAAGGTTTTTCACAACTGTGCTGGAAGTCAGCGTAAATCCAGTCAATCCATTCCTCAGGTGTTTGGGACCAAAAACAATAACCTCTGTTTTATCTGAATTCAGAAGCAAAAAATTAGAGGACATCCAGGACTTAATGTCATTAAGACACCCTTGAAGTTTAGCCAAAGGTTTTGTTTCCTCTGGTTTCATAGATAAGTACAGCTGCGTATCATCAGTGTAGCAATGAAAGTTTATGCCATGGTTCTGGATAATTTATTTAGTAATATTTACTATCTGTTATTAAAACAGTAATAATGGCTGTATAACTGGTTTTAAAACAATTATTATGACCTTATAACTGTCATAATTACTTTAAGGCAGATGTGTAATACGATAAAACGTAGATGCAGACTTGAAGTTTCTCTACAACCGCTGTCACTGATCGTGGTGCTGATGTGTCTCTGAATGAAACACCTCTTTGTGTTCTGGTGGGTTCGGGTGGTCCAGCTGACTCAGGCTCAGACGGGGAAGTTCAACGTCCACGTTCATGTGGAGTACGAGTGGCGTCTCCAGAACGATGACCTGGACGAGAGCGAGGATGAGATGGAGGACAAGGTGGGTGAGAAAGGACAGGAAATAAAGTCTGGGCAAGTAGAAAAAAGAGAACAAGCAGCATTTTAGATCTAACGACTTAAGAACAGACCTGCTACTGAAAATGGGTCAATTATGGAGTTATAATTCTGAATTTTACAGTTGGTCTCTGAAACACTGGAGACCCAGGAACAGGACAATAAACCCGTTAGTTTGTTACTTAATGTTAGGAGACTTTATGTGGTTCCCGGAACCAGCTGGAACTCTGGTATTGATGGTTTTAACAGTAAATTAATAAACCCAAGATTTCTTGGCTAATTAAGACATAAAAGACACATTGGTGAAACATTAAATGTGGAGTAAATTATATTTAAAAGCACATAAATGAGCTCATATTTCCAGATCTGAGATCTGACATCTCGACCAGAACCGAGCCCGTCTCGGGGCCAGTTCTGGTTCCGGCTCTAATAGTGTGTTTGTGCTGCAGCCCATCCCGACCCGGCGGGACGAGCGTCCAGTCAGCTGCTTCATTCCCGGCAGCGGCGCCGTGCAGCCCAGCCTGGGGAGGGACAAGCCGAGACCGCCGGTCCCCAGCACCCTGATCAGCAACGAGACATACGGCACCGCCCTGGACCTGAACCTGCCGCCGCTGGGCCCGAGCCCCCCACTGCCACCCCGAGCCCCACACAAAGGTCTGAGCATGCTCAGTAGACCAGCCCCACCCTTATTCATGGCCTTCATGCTTCCCGCCCTCGTGTTTCCCTGCAGGTCCAGGTGTCGGTAAACCCATCGGCATGGAGACGGTGGGACGCCAGCGCTCGTCCTCTGACCCCCCCAACCCTCAGACCCCCCAGAGGGACTCTTCTACGTACGGTGAGCAGCACTCCTGTTGTCATGGTGATCTGGGGACTCTATGGGGGACACACTGAACTCAGGGATGATCTCTCCTCCTCCCAGTGCTCCCAGCAGCCCCGCCTCCTCCTCCAGTCATAAAGAGGTCTAGCATGTTGGAGACCAAGCCCGATGACGGCCAAGAACACACCCCTCCCCCCTCTACCTCCCCCACCTGAGGGACCTCCTCCTGTCCCGCCCCCACCCCGCTACAAAGCCCCACCCCTCCCTCCACCTGTACCAGGCCACCAGACCAGCAGACCACCGGGACCACCGGGACCACCGGGACACAAGTCTCCTAAATCTCCTTCCAGGTAGGTCCAAATCTGTCTTCAGTCGCTCTCATCCCTCCAGGGTCAGGGGTCAGGGGTTAGGGATGTCTGATGTTACTGTCAGACAACGACTGGACCACCACCTCACCAGGCTGAACTTCCCAGAGAAGGGTTAGGGTTATCTGAACCCAACCGCTTCCTGAACTGGTCCGTTTACTGGACCAGAACCAGACTGGACCAACGTGATTGTTTCTCTGTCAACTAATAAGAGGTACATCAATACGAACTGAAACATCACCAGCTGAAAGGACAGCCTGGACTTTCTTTGATAGGACCTGTAAGTGACAGAGGGGAAGCAGCTGGCCCGGCTGGGCCTCGGTACACTTAGCTTTGGCCTGGCTCGGCCTCTTTACCTGGCTCTGCTCGGTTTGGTGTGCAAGCAGCTGCTGGGTTAAACTGGTCTGCTGCAGTCTGATCTGGTCTCCTTTGTCCATGTGATGAATGTTCTTGTAGACCACTGTCTGACCGCTGTCCTGGATGTCTTAGAGGTTTCCCTGACACAACACATCTGATTCTAATGAATGAATCATAATCAGCTTGTCATCCAGGTCTGCACAAGTCAGTTAACAACTCATTAATTTGAATCAGGTGCGCTGAAGCAGGGAAACATCAAAGACATCCAGGACAGCGGCCCTCGAGGACTGGAGCTGGACACCCCTGTTGTAGACATACAGTGTCACCTGGTCAGTCGATATGTTTCCAGTTAGAACCAGATCAGATGTGCTTTCTTGTTCTGGTTTCAGGTCAGTGAGGATCCCTCCAGGCATCACTGGACCAGTGGACAGACGAGGTACCAACACTGGACCCAGTAGAAACCAGATGTTTTTGTTCCTGATTCTGCTTTAAAACCTGTTTTTGTTTCTTCTGCAGGTCTTCAGTCCAAATCCCCCCAAAGTCCAGTTCCTCCAACACCCAAACCCAGAACTGCCTTCTCTGTGAGTGATGACCCCAGTCCTCTAGAAAACTGACCCCAGTCCTCTAGAAACTGACCATAGTCTTCTGAAAACTGATCCTCTGATCTGTCCCACTTCACAAAAGCAGTCTCTAGTTTTATTGTTGGTTTATTTTAACAGAGAATATCAACTAAAAACAGTCCTGAAGACCGTCTTTGAAGGTTACTGATTGATTTGCATTTGATCCAGTAAAAACCAGCAGCTGTGTGGTTCTGGAGTCCAGGACTCAGACTGGTTTGAAGGACTTGGAGATGACTTGCGTTCAGACTCTGAAATCAGAGACGAGCTCTCAGATTTTACCACATTGATCTGAAGGTTTGTTTTTCTGAACACATCTGGAACAGCTGGGTGGCGGTCCACTGTTGGGGGTCTAGAAGACTGTCAGTGTGTCTGTTACAATGCTTTAAAGCTCCACGGACGGTGAGGTCCAGAACAAAGATGTTCTGTTAGTAACGTCTTCAAAGTGACATACAGAGATGGAGACACCAGAAAGACCTCTGATAACTCTGACTGTGAGTGGAGGGTGTTGGAGTCTGAGACTGGAGACAGAAATGAAGGACTGTCCCTCCCTGGAGACATCAGCTGATCAGTTAGAGCAGCTGCTGTAGATCAGTGTTTCTGCAGGACCAGAAACCTGTGTGGAGGAAATAAGTATTTGATCCCCCACTGATTTTGGCAGTTGTCATCCTAAGAAATAAATGAACAGTCTCAGACTTCTATGGCAGCTTTATTTTAACAGTTATAGAAAGAATATTGAAAATAATTTTGAGAAAATTACATGAAATGAAAAATAAAAGTCAATGTGCAAGTCATTGAGGGAAATAAGTATTTGATCCCCCAGAAAAACATGATCTAATACTTGGTGGCAAAACCCTTGTTGGCAGCTCAGTTGTCAGAGTGGTTCTCAAACACAACAGAATCTGGTCCCATCGTTCCTTGCAGACACAACTTCAACCAGAGGATTGTTGATGAACCTGGAAAAAACTCTGTTAAAGATTTTAAACAGGGTTTAACAAGACAGTTTGTAGCAGTTGAGCCACATCTGGCCACAGCTGCCACTCAGCCACCTGCACCTTTCAACCGTCTGTCACTGGTCACAGGTGGTTGAAACAAAAACATGCTGGTTTATAACATGTGTGTGTGTGTGTGTGTGTGTGTGTGTGTGTGTGTGTGTGCACGTCCATCCAGAAGCAGAAGCCTCAGAGGGTGAAGGCCATCTACAACTGCTTTGCTGATCATCCAGACGAGCTGACCTTCAGTGAGGGGGAGGTGATCGTGGTGGAGGGGGAGGAGAACAGCGAGTGGTGGGTGAGTGACCAACATCCTCACCTGGCTGTTACCATGGTGACTGGCTCTAGAAGCATCACTCAGTCAGCAGAGTTGGTGGAAGGAGAAAGTCAGATCACCTGTTCTGTTGTTGAACCCTCCTACCTTCCACACAGGTGTTCCTCTCACCTGCTGCCACGGCTCTGATTGGCTCCTGAGCTCTTCTTCTTCATGTGTTCTAGATTGGACACGTCGAAGGAGAGCCAAACAGACGAGGAGTGTTTCCCATCACCTTCGTCCACTTCATCACAGACTGATCCACAACATCTTCATCAAAAGAGGCAGCCAGGACTCTGAACTGACTCTGGACCAGCTTCTGGACCAGCCTATAGACCAGACTCTGGACCAACCTTGAGGTTGACACACAACCCAGAAACCAACATCTAGAACATCTGAAACATCCAGAACATCTGCAACATCCAGCCTGTAGGCCAGACCACTCTGGACTAGCCTCTGGACCAGCTTCTGGACGAGCCTGTAGACCAGACCACCAGCTTCTGGACCAGCCTGTAGACCAGCTTCTGGACCAGCCTGTAGACCAGACTGTGGATTTGGGAGTTTCAGTCTTGGATTAGTGTCCAAACCCAAAATGCCAAACACCTGGAATACCTGGAGCAACCCAAACATCCAGAACAACTGAAGCATCTGAAACAACCAGAACATTGTAAAGAACTGAGATCTTGATGTCAGTCTTCCTGGAGGACTCGTCCCTGATGGGACAACCGCAGGACAACCGTCTCCATCAGTGTTCTCCACTCCAGGTCCTGGAGCTTCTGGATACTTCTCTGCTCCAACATCCTTAGTCAGATCTCCATCAGCAGGTCATGAAGGTCTGCAGGAGTCTGTTAGTGACCCATTCATCTGAATCAGGTGGGATGGAGCAGGAAACATCTAGAACATCAGCGCTGGAGCACCTGCACTGGAGAACGCTGGTCTACATCCTCACATCCTGGTGAAACCAAACCAGCTCAGATGTTTGAAATGTGTATTTAACAGCAGAAATATGAATAAGACAGAGCAGCCTCTGATCTGATTCACTGCCCTCTGCAGGCTGAGACTGGTACCTACAGGGGCTCAGACAGAACCAGTCCAGGTTTTCAGAACTTCTCTTTGAGGTTTTACATCCAGAAATAATCACAGTCAGTGAAGCAGCGGGAGACTGAAGTGGCTGAGAGGTGGTGCACCAACAGGAACCAGGAGTTTGGGGTCCACCAAGGAGTGTCCAGCAGACTGAGAAGAATTCAAATCTGTGATATAAAACTGGATCCTCTCTTCCGTGATGTTCCACATTTTTCCAGCTGGACTGCAGGCAGGCTAGTTCAGCAGCTGGACTCTTCTACTACGGAGCTTCTGGAACAGGTGCAGAGTGAGGTTCAGCACCATCTTGCTGAAAGACCTTCCTTGAAACTGAATTGGATGAACTGGATGGAAGCAGATGTTGCTCAGGCCACAGAGATTCCTCCAGATTCTCTGAATGTTGTGATGATGTTCTGTAGATGATAAGAAAGTCTTCATGGTTTAATGTTGAGGAACATTATTCTGGAGATGTTTCTAGCTTCAGGTTTTCTCAGACTGGTGAACCTCTGAGAGTCTCTGGTGTTTCTACTCAGTCTTATCTCTGGCCTGATAATTAACCTTGTTAGCATTAACCCTGTTGTCCATCTCTCACCTTTTACTGCCATGGAGCTTTAATGTTTTATTATGTGGTCAAGATGTTTTGAATATTGCTTGTGAATAAAATATGGGTTTATTACTTCTAAAAATGACTCAGAAATTTCAAATTTTCCAGCTTGACCCTACAGCCAAGTCGAGACTCTGAGGTCAGCAGAGATACAGGTAGACTGAAGAAGAGTCAGATAAGCAGAGATACAGGTAGACCGAAGAAGATTCAGATAAGCAGAGATACAGGTAGACTGAAGAAGACTGAGGTCAGCAGAGATACAGGTAGACTGAAGAAGACTGAGGTCAGCAGAGATACAGGTAGACTGAAGAAGACTGAGGTCAGCAGAGATACAGGTAGACTGAAGAAGACTGAGATCAGCAGTGGACAATAACTAAAGAGTCCGGGTTGGCCCGCTCCACACACAGTATCTGGTCGGCGAGTATACGCTGTCCACTCTGTGCGACAGCCTGTGGCGGGATGTAGACACCGACCAGGATGAATGAAGCAAACTCCCGGGGAGAATAAAACGGCTTACAGTTGATGAAGAAATATTCCAGGTCAGGAGAACAGTGCTGCTGGATCGCTGTTACATCGTCGCACCAACCACTGTTGACGTTAAAACAGATTCCTCCACCTTTAGTTTTGCCGGAAAGTTCTGTGTTTCTGTCCGTGCGGTACAGTTGGAAGCCCGCCAGCTGCAGTGCAGAGTCCGGTATTAATCCACGTAGCCACGTCTCCGTGAAACACAAAACCGCCGATGAAGAAAAGTCCCTGTTTTTGCCCAACAGCAGTTGCAGTTCTTCCACTTTGTTGGGCAGTGAGCGCACGTTGGAGAGAAATATTCCCGGAAGTGCAGTACGATGTCTTGCTGGCGAAGGCGCACGAGCGCCCCGGCTAGCTTTCCTCTCCTCCGGCGTTTCACTGCGAGCATAAATGTGAGAGCACCTTTGACCAGAATGTCCAAAATTTCCAGAGTTGGGAGCAGAAAACTAGGAAATACACACGTGGACAAAATTGTTGGTACCCCTCAGTTAAAGAAGGAAAAACCCTCAATTCTCACTGAAATCACTTGAAACTTACAAAAGTAACAATAAATAAAAATTTATTGAAAATCAAATAATCAAAATCAGCCATCACTTTTGAATTGTTGATTAACATAATTATTAAAAAAAACAAACTAATGAAATAGGGCTGGACAAAAATGATGGTACCTCTATAAAAGATTGAAAACTATTTGGCCAGAGTGACATGATTAACTCAGGTGTGTCCTTTAATTGACATCACAGGTGTTTCCAAACTCATAATCAGTCAGTCTGCCTATTTAAAGGCAGACAAGTAGTCACTTTGCTGTTTGGTAAAAAGGTGTGTACCACACTGAACATGGACAACAGAAAGCGAAGGAGAGAATTGTCCCAGGACATCCGAAAAAAAATTATAGACAAACATCTAAAGGGTAAAGGCTATAAGACCATCTCTAAACAGCTTGAAGTCCTGTGACAACAGTGGCTCATATTATTCAGAAGTTCAAGACCCACGGGACAGTAGCCAACCTCCCTGGACGTGGCCGCAAGAGGAAAATTGATGACAAATTGAAGAGACGGATCGTTCGAATTGTATCCAAAGAGCCCAGAACAACCTCCAAAGAAATTAAAGGTGAACTCCAAGGCCAAGGTACATCAGTGTCAGATCGCACCATTCGTCGTTGTTTGAGCCAAGTGGACTTCATGGGAGACGACACCACACTGCTGCTGAAAAAAATCATAAAAAGCAAGACTGGAATTTGCAAAAATGCATGTTGACAAGCCACAAAGCTTCTGGGAGAATGTCCTTTGGATAGATGAGACCAAACTGGAGCTTTTTGGTAAGGCACATCAACTCTATGTTCATAGACTCAAAAACCAAGCATACGAAGAAAAGAACACTGTCCCTACGGTGAAACATGGAGGAGGCTCAGTAATGTTTTGGGGCTGCTTTGCTGCATCTGGCACAGGGTGTCTTGAATGTGTGCAGGTAAAATGAAATCTGAAGACTATCAAGGCATTCTGGAGAGAAATGTGCTGCCTAGTGTCAGAAAGCTTGGTCTCAGTCGCAGGTCATGGGTCTTCCAACAGGACAACGATCCAAAACACACAGCCAAAACACCCAAGAATGGCTGAGAAAAGCGTTGGACTATTCTAAAGTGGCCTTCCATGAGCCCAGATCTGAATCCCATTGAACATCTGTGGAAGGAGCTGAAACATGCCATTTGAAGAAGACACCCATCAAACCTGAGACAACTGGAGCAGTTTGCTCATGAGGAGTGGGCCAAAATAACCTGTTGACAGCTGCAGAACGCTCATTGACAAATACAGAAATCGTTTAATTGCAGTGATTGCCTCAAAAGGTTGTGCAACCAAAATATTAAGTTATGGGTACCGTCATTTTTGTCCAGCCCTTTTCATTAGTTGTTTTTTTAAATAATTATGTTTATCAACAATTCAAAAGTGATGGCTGATTTTAATTATTTGATTTTCAATAAATTTTTATTTATTGTTACTTTTGTAAGTTTCAAGTGATTTCAGTGAGAATTGTGGGTTTTTCCTTCTTTAACTGAGGGGTACCAACAATTTTGTCCACGTGTGTAAATCCTCTGGAGTTGTTGCCCTGATGTTTATAAGCTCTTCTCTCGTGAAGGAGCTCCGGGCACCATCACAAAAAACAGAATAAAATCACAAAGCAAAACAAAACAACGTGCACCAACACACCGAGGCAGCCGTCCGCTCCGCCATCTTGCGCACCCTGTAATAATCACTTTTTGGCATAAAGAAATAGTCTATCCTGGAATATGTTAAACGAGGAGCTGAATAGTGAGTATAATTCCTGTCAAGTGGGTGAGCAAATCTCCAAACATAAAAAAGAAACAATATCATCCAATCCTATATTGAGGAATTTGTTAACTTGTTTTTAAGTCTTTTTAGATTAGTTGTATCCAGATGCTGATTTAATACTACATTGAAATCTCCACCACATACACAAATACCTTCAGTTTCCAATGCAATTGCATCAAACAATAATTTGAAGAATTGTTTGCTGCTATCGAGGGGTGCATACATATTTACTAAAGTTAAAATATTTTTACCAATCTGTCCCTTTACAACAAGATATCTGCCCTCCATATCTTTTATTTCTTGATAGGATTCAAACATAATCCTATTTGATACCAGAATAGCAACCCCCCTTCTATGGCTTTGTACATATGAATTATAATAAATATTTTTAAAAAACCAAATCGTTTTAGTTTTTTATGTTCTTGTCAAGTGAGATGAGTTTTTTGCAGGTAAATGATATCCACCTTCTCCCGTTTCAATTTGGCAATTACTTTGGATCTTTTAATTGGATTACCCAGTCTGTTTACATTTAAGGACATTAGCTTTATCTGCTCAGGTTGTATCAGAATCAGAGACTGAAAATACCCTATACTGTTATGTTCCCACAAGCTAATATTAAAAACATTAAGAAGAAATAACTGAAAATATAACACAACGAACAACTTAGAACTGCTTAGAACAAACATCTTCGCATTTCTGTTGATCCTGTAGCATGTGTTTAAGAGCAACATCAGCCTCTGCTCTCCACGTTTCCATGCCGTCCATCCGGGTTGCCATCTCATTTATTTTCTAACTCTGCTCCAGCATGGCCTGAGTGTTAGCCGCTAGCTGCTGATTGACATCCTGCTTAAACTCAATAAACTCTTCTCTCATATCATGCTTGATTTCTTCCTTAAGCTTTCTGATGTCTTGCTTCAGTTCTGATTTAAGTTTGCTGATCTGTTTACTTATGGCTTCAAAGCCTGTTCGTACCACTTCTGGTGCCGGGTCGTCGCCATATTGGCCTTCTCCTCGTGTGTCGTCTTCGGATTGTTCTGCACGATTTAAGTCTTTTCCCGGTTAAACTTGCATCCCCTTTCCTTTTCCTTTGTTTGCTCCCTTCATATTTGTTACACAATCAACTCTATTTTCAATGTCTTAGGTTTTAGAGGGTCTTAAATACGGCAACTCACGGGAGCCAAGTGCTCAGCCTGCCTTCTCCATCTGTAGCCAAACCGGAAGTCCAGGAAAAACATTTCTAATCAATGATTTTATTACGAACCACTAACTTTATTAATTCTTTTTATTAGAAACCTGGTTAGACAGAGAAAATGATTCAGTTGTTCTTATTGAAGCAACTCCTCCAAACTTCAAGTCTGAGTGAAGCTGGATGACATCAGAAAGGTGGAGGAGTGGCTGTTTGGTTCAATGACTCCAATGGAAACAGATGTCTGATAGAAACGTAGCATCATTTGAATATGTAGCTCTCCAGATGAATTCTCTGGTCGTGTGTTCCTGAACATATATAGGCCTCCTAAACACTCTACAAGCTTTCTGAAGACTTTTCTGAACTTCTGTCAATAATCTGTGTTGATTCTGATTGTGTAGCTGTTGTTGGAGATTTCAACATTCATCCTGATCATTTTGGTCTATCTCAGCATGTGAAAGAAAAAAACCCAGAACAAAGGACCCTATTTGGATCTAGTCATCTTCAAAGATCTGAATATTTCTGAGGTTGTGGTGATGGATGTTTCTCTGTCTGATCATTCCTGCTGTTATTGTCAACAAGAACATCCAGAGGTTATCAGAAAAACGGTCCATGGGTGAAAACACCAGTGAAATGTTTCTACCAGCTTCCTCTCCTGGCCCGCAGCTGATGAGCTTGTGGATCATTTCAACTGTAAAATTAAAAGCATTATTGATGTCATTGCTCCCATCAAGGTGAAAGTGATCACTGCCAAAAAGAGAGCTCCATGGAAAAATGCCACGCTGGTAAGAGCTGAAAAACAAGAATGTCTGAATGCAGGTGGAGAAAAAACAAAATTGCAGGTTCATTATGAGATCTATAAAGAAAGACTGAGGATTTATAATCTGGAGCTGAGAAATGCAAGACAATCATACTTTTCTGACATCATTGCTAAGAACAGTAATAACGCTCGTTCCCTGTTCGTTACTGTTGACAGGTTAACTAACCCTCCTGCGTCGGTAACCCCAGAACCCTGTCCAACAGGCAGAGTGCAAATTATACAATGACTGGGGGGGGCAACATTTTCTAGAGTGACAAAAAGACTATTTTGTCATCTTTAGGGGGTCTGACAAAAAGACAATTTTCCCTTCCAGGGGGTTGAAGTTGTAATTTAAACCCCCCCAACCCCCCCGTAATTTGCACTATGCAACCAGGCCTGTAACAAGTTTGCTTCCTTCTTTACTGACAAAATTCAGAAAATCAGGCAGTCAGTGCTTCCACACCAGGGGCAGCACATGTCACCACTGTGTCCACCTAAAAACATAAACACCATGACACACTTTTTTCCAATCAGCCCAAAAAACCCTGGATGAGATCATCTGCCATCTGAAAACCACCACCTTGCTGTCTTGATACCTGCCCATGGCCAGGGGCGCCGCAGGGTTTTTCACGGGACTGTTTCAGGGATGGGCACATGGCCCCAGATATTTTACTGATTGTAAACACCTCCCTGCTCTCAGGAGTCTTCCCTCAGAGCCTAAAAACAGCCGTCATCAAGCCACTCCTGAAAAAGACCAGCTTAGACTCATCACTCATGAGTCATCACCAATATCAAACCTCCCCTTTCTGAGCAAGGTTATAGAAAAAGATGTTTTTCAACAACTCCACAACATCTTGATGCTAAATAACTGTTTTGATATCTACCAGTCAGGTTTTCGGCCACATCACAGCACTGAGACTGCTCTCGTTAAGGTCCTTAATGACGTCCACTTGAACATAGATAGTGGAAACATTTCAGTCCTGGTACTACTGGATCTCAGTGCTGCATTTGACACGGTTGACAATAACATCTTACTAGACCGGCTGAAAAACTGGGTAGGGCTTTCTGGCACTGCAGTAAATGGTTTATGTCCTATCTAAAAGACAGGGACTACTTTGTGTCTATAGGTAACTATAAATCTGAACAAACTAAAATAACCTGTGGAGTTCCCCAAGGCTCCATACTGGGCCACTGCTGTTCAACATCTACATGCTCCCACTCGCTCAAATTATGGAAAACAATTAAATATGTTACCACAACTATGCTGATGACACACAAATCTACATAACCATCTCACCAGGAGACTACAGTCCAATCCAAACACTGACCAGATGCATTGATCAAATTAGAGACTGGATGTGTCAGAACTTCCTTCAGTTAAATGAAAACAAAACTGAAATAATAGTTTTTGGAGCCAAGGAAGAAAGATTAAAAGTCACCACTCAGCTTCAAAGAGCTAAGTTAGAAACAAAAAACAAAGCCAGAAATCTGGGTGTAGTCCTGGACTCAGACCTAAACTTCAGGTATCACATCAAGACAGTTGTGAAGTCAGCCTATTATCACTTAAAGAACATATCCAGGATTAAAGGACTGATGTAATTTAGAAAAACTTAGAAAAACGCTGCTGCTCCAGTCCTCACTAACACCAGGAAACTGGATCATATAACTCCAGTCCTCAGATCTTTACACTGACTTCCTGTTTGTCAAAGAATTGACTTCAAAATCCTGCTGTTAGTTTACAAAGCACTGAATGGTTTAGGGCCAAAATACATTCAGGATCTTCTGGTTCATTATGAACCCACCAGATCCCTCAGGTCATCAGGGTCAAGTCTACTTTCTGTTCCCAGAGTCAGAACTAAACACGGAGACGCAGTGTTCAGTTTTTATGCTCCTCACATGTGGAACAAACTCCCAGAAACCTGCAGGACTGCTGACACTCTCAACAGTTTGAAATCACGGTTAAAAACTTTTCTATTTGTCACCTTTTAGTAAAACATTTAACTTTTATTTCTTGCATTTTATCCACATTTTTAATTCTTTTTTTTTCATCAAAAACAACTGTTGATTAAACTTTTTTGCATTTTAATATCTTCTTTTTATTTACTCCTGTTTTAATGTACTTGTTAATGCTCTGTAATGCTTTTAATGTTTTATATAAAGCACCTTCATTTGTATTGAACGTGAAATGTGCTACAAATAAACTTGCCTTGGCAGTGTCTGGATTAAATGTTTTTTTTTACTACCTTTTTTTTTTTTTTATTAGAATTAAATATTATAATTTTAGTGATTAATATTTTCTCGAGGGTGATGATCTGAGTCTCTGTAGAGCGTCTAGAGACAGTTTGCATTGTAGTAGACGTTATACAAATAAAGTTGAATTGAACTGAAGTGAATTGATTCTGATTTCTATAGCAACCAGTTGATGACGCAGTACCGGTGGCGGCGTTGACGCAGACGCAGCAGTAGGTGGTGCTGTAGGTGGTGTCTCCACCCATAAACAAAGAAGAAGAAGACAGAGGAAGTGACGTCTGTGGTGGTGGGAGTTCTTTCCTGATATAAAGTTCTAGTTTAACTTTATTTTCCCTTCTTTGAACTTATAATGGCCAACAAACGTAAAGCAGACGTGACTGTTCCAGCGGAGGAGAGCGACCAGCTGCTGATCAGACCGCTGTGAGTGAAAACACTTTCATTAACGAGTTTAAACGCGGTTTAACCGGGTCGGAGTTAAGCAGGTTACAGTGGTTTAACCGGGTTAGAGTTAAGCAGGTTACAGTGGTTTAAACCGGTCAGAGTTAAGCAGGTTACAGTGGTTTAAACCGGTCGGAGTTAAGCAGGTTGCAGTGGTTTAAACCGGTCAGAGTTAAGCAGGTTACAGTGGTTTAAACCGGTCAGAGTTAAGCAGGTTACAGTGGTTTAACCAGGTTAAGGTTAACCAGCTGCTGATCAGACTAAAACGACTCTTCGAGCTGCTGCTCCACATGAGCGCTCTCAGACCAAACTTCCTTCACAAATCACCAATTTAGTCGTTTATTATGACAGACGAACAAAGAGAGGCGCTTTTTTAAGTTAGAACCGTTAATTATGAGCAGATTTAAGATTTTAGATTTTTCAGTGTGGGACACTTAGCTGGAGAGAGCCCATAGGACTGTTCAGCAGGTTCTTTCAGGTGTTTGGCGAGTTCCTCCTCCATCTCATCTGTGAAAATTCTCTTTGCCATGGCTACTGGGTCCCAGCCCACAGTACCACAGTCCAGGCCCAGCTGCTGCTTTCTTATAAATCTAAGGAGGCTCGACTTGTCAATATTTGGCTCCTTTGAAACACATCTTAAGGGCCTCTTTTTCTCCATGACCTCAGTGGCTGCACTTTCCATCTGTTCAATGGAGGTTCGGCCCAGGTTGTCTTCCTGCTGTATTTCCTTGAAATACAACAGGTTTCTAGACATGAGGCCCAGGACTCTTTAGACTCGTTAAAAACACTTGAAATGATCTGAAATCAGAGATTTCTGGCTGCTGCTGTTTTGTTAGATCTTTGCTTTATGCTGCTGTTTTGCTTGTTGTTGTATTTTCCAGTTATTGTTGTTTAACTTTTGTGTGTGCGTGTTGCATCAGTCAAACCCGTTTAATCTCAGTCCAGATGCTCTAGTTAAAGACATTTTAATCTCATTGTGCTCTTTCTGGTTAAATGAAAGTTAAAAGATAAAAAAGAACTCTGGTGGGTGTTGGTGGAACCTGACAATGACGTTCTTGTGCAGGGGAGCGGGTCAGGAGGTGGGACGATCCTGCATCATCCTGGAGTTCAAGGGCAGGAAGATCATGGTGAGACCTGTTCTTCCTTCTAAACCTCTGGAAACATCTGGAAACCTTCATAAATGTTTGCAAAGCTCTGTATTGCCTGGTCAACATGCATCTGTGTCTCAGCTGGACTGTGGCATCCATCCTGGTCTGGAGGGGATGGACGCGCTGCCCTACATCGACCTTATCGATCCGGCTGAGATCGACCTGCTGCTCATCAGCCAGTGAGTCCAAGAACAGGTGGTTTGTGGGAACACTGGGGTAGATCTGTTGGAAGGATGTTGACTGGTAAAACCCAAGCTGACAGACGGTTTAGAAAAAGATGCTTCAGATGTGATGTTGGAGGAAACTGCTGCATCATCTCTATCATCAAGAACCTCCATCAGGAATCCACCATCTTCATGCGTCTCTGGTGTCTCCGTGACAACCAGAGTCCCTGCGTGGACGTCTGTCAGCTGGTCAAGTCCATTAAACCACTCGAACAAATACAATCTGAAGATGAAATAGATGATTCATCCTCATGTTAATCCGGTGGTTCATGAAATGTTTGTAAAGTCATCTCCAGCAGCTGTACGAGCTGGAGGAGGTTCAGTTCACAACTACGAATGTTTTCATGAACGCTGAAACACATAAATTAAACTCTGAGAACAGTTGAACAACCTGGTCCGATACGTGTCACGGAGGAGGTCCAGAGACGAGTCTTTCTCCTGGTCCAACACTGATGGTTCCAGTTCTGGATCAGTTAAGATCAGTGATGATGGAGGGAGGGAGGGAGAGAGGGATGGGAGGAGGGAAGGGAGGGATGGATGGAGGGAGAGAGGGAGAGAGAGTAGACTTTCTCCTGGTCCAACACTGAAGGTTCCAGTTCTAGATCAGTTAAGATCACTGATGATGGAGGGAGGGAGGGAGAGAGGGATGGAGGAGGAGGATGAGGGAGAGGGAGGGGGAGGGGAGGAGGGAGAGAGATGGAGGATGGGATGGAGGGATGGGAGGGAGGAGAGGGAGGGGGGTTGGGTGGAGAGAGAGGATATAGATTCCTTCTCCTGGTCCGACATTGAAGGTTCCAGTTCTAGCTCAGTTAAGATCACCGATGATGGATGAGGGATGGATGGATGGATGGAGGAGAGGGATGGATGGAGGGAGAGTAGACTTTCTCCTAGTCCATCACTGAAGGTTCTGATCCAGTTCTGGATCAGTTAAGATCGACTGGGATGGATGGGGAGCGAGAGAGAGGGATGGATGGATGGATGGAGGGAGGGATGGAGGGAGATGGAGGGATGGATGGAGAGGAGGAGAGAGAGAGAGGGAGGATGGGGAGGGAGGGAGGGGGAAGGGGAGAGGAGAGGAGGATGGAGGGAGGAGGGATGGGATAGAGTTGATCGATTGGTGGAGAAGGAAAAAACGGAATCGAGGGATGGATGCCAAACACCAACTGGACTCCTGACTGATCTCAGACGGGACGAGTCTCCTCACCTCGACTGTCAGACATGGAGGTTGGTCTAAACCTGTGAACTGAAGCTCCAACTCTTCTGTGGTCCATCAGCTTCCACCTGGACCACTGTGGAGCGCTGCCCTGGTTCCTGCAGAAGACCAGCTTTAAAGGACGGACCTTCATGACTCACGCCACCAAGGCCATCTACCGCTGGCTGCTGTCAGACTACGTCAAAGTCAGGTAGGACCAGAGTTTGGACTCATGTAGACTGTTGTCTTCAACAACTACTGCTTCCTGTCAGGGTTCAGTCTCACTCAGAGGTGTTCCTCTCCACCACAGCTTCAGCCTCTGATTAGTGTTTCTTCTAACCCCGACCCTTCAGCAGCTGTCGGTTTAGAGCAGAACCCAGAAGAACCTGGTTCCACCATGACCTTCTCTTTTAAGATGTCCTTTTCCAACTGCAGTAACATCTCCACCGATGACATGCTGTACACGGAGACGGACCTGGAGGACAGCATGGAAAAGATCGAGACCATCAACTTCCACGAGGTGAAGGAGGTGGCCGGCATCAAGTTCTGGTGTTACCACGCCGGTCATGTGCTCGGAGCCGCCATGTTCATGATCGAGATCGCTGGCGTTAAGGTGGGTGAAGGAGGTGGCCGTTTCTCCAAAGAAAGTTCTGGACATTACGACCAAAAAACTGAACTTTGGTCTCATCTGTCCAAAGAGCGTTGTTCCAGAAGTCAGCTGGTTTGTGGACCATTACATGGTCTGGTCTTGGAGTAAATGTACTGATACATGCTCTCCTGGAATATTGACAGTTAGTTGTCTTGAATGTTTTCCACTTGTCAATAATCTTTGTTCACTATAGAACATTTAGACACTTCAGAATGTTTTTAAAAACCTTTTTCACGTTGATGTGTAGCAACAGCCGCCTTTCAAAGACCATTACTGATGTCTTTCCCTCTTGGCATTGTGTTAACGCACACCTGACTTTTAGTACTGCTGGACCACAGAACCTAGACATCTGTGTTCCCTGGCTGGTGTCTAACCCAAACCTGGAGACATCCAGAGTTACAGCTGGGGGAATGGCAACAGAAACACCCCACCGCTCTTTTCTACTGGGTCACATGACGTGAATGAGAGGAAATCCAGCATGAGTCTCACCTGTTTGTACGCCTCCTGTCTCACCTGTTTGCTCTGCAGCTGCTGTACACAGGTGACTTCTCCCGCCAGGAGGACAGACACCTGATGGCTGCAGAGATCCCCAGCGTGAAACCAGACATCCTCATCACCGTGAGTGTTCTTGTAGCGCCCCCGCCTTCACCTGCTTCTGTTAGGACCAGACAGGTGACTGTTCAGGTTAACTTTCTGATCTAACCAACTCTAAAATGTTCACGCTGTCTCAAAGGAGTCAACGTATGGGACTCACATCCACGAGAAGCGGGAGGAGAGGGAGGCTCGTTTCTGCAATACCGTCCACGACATTGTGAACCGGGAAGGCCGCTGTCTGATCCCCGTGTTCGCTCTCGGTCGAGCTCAGGAGCTGCTGCTGATCCTGGGTGAGTAGAACCAACACCACGGTCCAGAGTCTCTGAGGACAGAACCAGCAGTACAGTATCCAGTCTGTCATGTCCTGACAGTTCAGAGGACTGGTGAACATGAGAAGAACCAAAGGGCTGTGGTTGGACTGGTGGACCCGTAGACCGGTTGACCGGTGGATCGGTGGACCGGTTGACTGGTGGACCAGTAGACCAGTGGATCGGTAGACCGGTGGACCATTAGACCGGTGGATCAGTAGACTGGTGGATCTACCATCTGTTCCTCTACTCATGTATCAACAGCTGAAGTTCTGGTCCAGTTCCAGGTCCTCATCTAGTCTGGTATGGTCCAAATCCACAACTATGTTCTAGCTCCACCCATTTTACCCATGATGCTTTCAGTGGAGACTTGAGACTACAAAGTATCCCAGAATGCATTTGTCATCAGCCAGCAGCAGTAATAGAGGAGAATGTTAGAAGTTTAGAAGATAGTTTTAAGATGATATAACTCCACGTCTGTGGTTTAATGAACCGGATGGAGACTATGACGTCTTCAGTTTTTTTTCTTTTCTCCTCCACTAAACTTTATTTATAACACGCAGAGATACAAAAACACAAAATCCGTTTAAACACATGTATAAAGTTAGAGTTATAAACTCTGTCCAGGAGCTCATGGTCCGTTCTGAGTCTTATAAAAGTTCTGCTTGCTGAGCTGTGATGTCATCACTGACAATACAGCAGCAGAGAGACTGAAGAGCATCAGTAGATGATGTCATCTTCTGATGTTAGCGGTACTGACAGGTCTTCTTGACCAGTTCTGGGTGGGTCCAGACCAGTCTGTGAGATTAACGTAGCAGCTGCTACCTCTGCTAATCCTAGCTCCACCTCTAACTCTGGACCGGTCTGAGCAGGCTCCTGGCTCTGGACCTCTGGACCCTTCCAGGTTTAAGTGTCATCTAGCCTGTCCAGAGATGGAGTGACCCATAAACTGGTTTCAGAAGGACCCTGCAGAGACATGTGTGATGTCACAGTCAGTCTGTCCAGTTCTTTTAAATCAATCTGGGTTTATAAATCTATTTATAAATATGTGTATGCGTTTGGTCCAGACGAGTACTGGCAGAACCATCCGGAGCTCCACGACATCCCCATCTACTACGCCTCATCTCTGGCCAGGAAGTGCATGTCAGTCTACCAGACCTACATCAATGCCATGAACGATAAGATCCGTAAGGCCATCAACATCAACAACCCCTTCGTCTTCAAGCACATCAGCAACCTGAAGGTCAGTGAGCGCGCTCCGTGGGCCGGCCCGTCACAGCTTTGACCTCCAACATCACAGTTTCATTCATGATGTTGCAGAGCATGGATCACTTCGATGACATCGGTCCCAGCGTGGTCATGGCGTCCCCCGGTATGATGCAGAGCGGTCTGTCCAGAGAGCTGTTTGAGAGCTGGTGCACCGACAAGAGGAATGGCGTCATCATTCGCCGGCTACTGCGTGGAGGGAACGCTGGCCAAGGTGAGCCAGCGTTCCATTTAGTAAATTAATCCTTCTGGTGTTTTTGTGTCTCTGTAGATGTGAAGATAAAAAGGCAAATAAAACAAAGATTCCTTTTAACATCTTCACCGTTCAGAATTTTCAGTCATTTCCTGTAAAAACTTCTTCAGAGGTCGACGAGTAGAAGGTTCATGTCAGAAGTTTCCAGAAGAAAGTTTAGGTTCTCTCCAGTGAGCCTCAGGTCTGAGAAACCACCTATCTGTATGTAGATGATCTGAACTGACTAAAATGCTAAAATGTTCTCCAGCACATCATGACGGAGCCTGATGAGATCACCACCATGTCTGGTCAGAAGCTTCCTCTGAAGATGTCTGTGGATTACATCTCCTTCTCAGCTCACACGGACTACCAGCAGACCAGCGAGTTCATCAGAGCGCTCAAACCTCCTCACGTGGTAATTACATGACCCACACACCCATGGATTTAGCTGGAGGACTGGATCTCCATCAGAACCAGAACCAAACCAGTACCCTCAGGTACAAAGACTTGCATGGGTTGTATCTAATGTCCATTTCTCCTGCGTCTTTGTGAAGACGTCCTCCTTCAGGTGAAGCTGAGAAGTCAGGGTGTCCATTCTCCTTTTGTCCTGTAATACAGTAGACCAGCCATTCCCAATCTTCAGAATACCAAGGCCCAATTTGAAATGTGAAAAATCTCCATGGCCCACCCAGAATCTCCATGGCCCATCCAAAGCTTTAATCACAACTGTGATCAGCATCCAGAACTAGAAGCTATGTTCCGATATTAATGTAAGGGGTCAACAAATAAGGTGACACTTGTTATATGAAGTTAAGATGACAGTACTTAATGGTTTTAAATTCATGTCATGAATATTTTTAAAGTAATTAAAAACATATTTTTAAAAAGATTAAATTTTTCGAACATATTTGTTCAATTTTAATGACCTCTCACGGCCCACCTGCAGTACCGCGACGGCCTACCAGGGGGCCGCGGCCCACACTTTGGGAATCACTGCAGTAGACCATTGTTCTGCTGAGGAGAGTTCAGGTTCTAGTTCTCGTTTTCTAGCTGCTGTAAGGAGAATCCCAACCAGGTTCTGGTTCTGCTTCAGTTAAAAACATTGTTTATATCGTCATTAATGTTTCTGGACGTGTCAGAACCACCCACTGGTGTTTCTGGATCCCTCTGGTGGGGTACCCTGCTTGTACCAGTGTTCATAATGAGTCTGGAGGAACTGATCTTGGTAGGTTCTCCATGAACAGAAGCTGCAGTCCTCATGTGTCCAGCCCAGGTTCTAGTACCGGGCCATGGGTCTTTGCTGCGTTCTCTTTCTCTCTGCCTCTCTGTCCTCGTGTCCTGTCCAGCTGGTGTCAGTAAAAGCCACCAAATCCACAAATTCTGAAAATGAAGACCTGCAGAAACCCTGTACTGATCTGGTTCTGGATCTGCAGATTCTGGTCCATGGAGAGCAGAACGAGATGGCTCGGCTAAAAGCGGCTCTGATCCGAGAGTACGAAGACAACGATGAGGTCCACATCGAAGTTCACAATCCCAGAAACACAGAGGCCTGTTACACTCAACTTCAGAGGAGAGAAGCTGGCAAAGGTACACCTGACAGAACACCTGTAAATGTATCTGAACATATCTGCAAACGCACCTGTGAATATACCTGCAAACGCACCTGTGAGTATACCTGCAAACGCACCTGAACATACCTGTAAATGTACCTGAACATATCTGCAAATGCACCTGAACATACCTGTAATCGCACCTGAACATACTGCAAACGCGCCTGAACATACTGCAAACGCACCTGTGAATATACTTGCAAATGCACCTGTGAATATACCTGCAAACGCACCTGTGAATATACCTGCGAACGCACCTGAACATACCTGTAAATGTACCTGAATATACCTGTGAATATACCTGCAAACGCGCCTGAACATTCTGCAATGCTCCTGAACATACCTGCAAACGCACCTGAACATACCTGCAAACGCACCTGAACATACCTGCAAACGCACCTGAACATACCTGCAAACGCACCTGAACATACCTGCAAACGCGCCTGAACATACCTGCAAACGCGCCTGAACATACCTGCAAACGCACCTGAACATACCTGCGAACATACCTGCAAACGCACCTGAATATACCTGTGAACATACCTGTGAATATACCCATAAACGCACCTGAATATACCTGGACACAGCAGAAGATGAGTGTGTTGCCGCTCTAATTCCCAGCATGCTCTGTTGCAGGTGATGGGCTCTCTGGCAGACAGGAAGTGCTCTCAGGGTCAGAAGGTTTCTGGAATCCTGGTGAAGAGGAACTTCAACTACCACATCCTGACGCCCTCTGACCTCAGCAGTCAGTACTGCTCTGTTACTACTCTGTTGTGTGTGTGTGTGTGTGTGTGTCTGAACTGGTCATGTGATGAATTCCAGTGAAAGAATCCCAACATCGTCCAGGAGGGTTTTCTAGAAACCAGTTTCCCTGATGCAGTCCTCGTCCTCTCAGCTGTCCAGATGGTCATTCTTCCACAGGAACTTTTTTAACTTTTTATAAACTTTTTTTCATGTGCATTTCTTTATTATTTTCTGTATTGATGTTTTATTTTTAATTTTAATATTTTATTTTAGTTCTAAACTTAGAAAGGGTTAAATGATGGATGCTTGTGGCCCTGCAGGTTCTTCCACCTGGAACTTCATCAGGTGTTTAAGTTAAGACCTTACTGGCTGGAGGAGAACCTCCACCAGAACTCTGAATCCACCTTTGAACCTGAGAACATTCATGTTCAGGTTCTCTGGTCCTTCTGACTGTGTTCTTCTCTCCAGAGTACACAGATCTCTGCATGGGCACCGTGACCCAGACTCAGGCCATCCCCTTCACCGGACCCATCTCCCTGCTGGTCAGCCAGCTGAAGAGCCTGGCAGGTAACTTCCTACCTGAGATCATGACATCATAAAAGACTGAAGATAAATCTCCACCTCCAGAAACACCTGACTGGAAACATCTACACTTACCTGCTACTGTGTTTGTGTGTGTCCAGGTGATGTGCAGCAGGTGGAGGGAGCAGAGAAGATCACAGTGAAGATTTTCCAGAACGTCACTCTGGTCCATGAAGCTGGAATGGTTCTACTGGAGGTTGGTAGAAGCTCACACAGACCCATCAAACTAGAACTAACCCCTAATCTGTTCTCCAACTCAGCTGTTCAACCAAAGACTTGCATGGATTTCATACTAAAGCTTCACAGTTAAGGTGAAACTGAGAGGACATCCAGGAGACAAGTCTCCTCCCTGCAGCAGACCAGTCTGGAGATGATGAAGACAAACTCCCTCATCCACACTAAGAACATGGAAAACCAAGCTGAGACGGAGACGTTGAACCTGTTCTGATCTGGAGACTCTCCTTTCTGAAGATGAAGCCTGGAAAAATATTTTAATTCTGTTTTCTGGGATAAACGTGAATAGAAGAAAATGGACTGGAGTTCCCCAGTGGATTCAAGTCCATCCAGCTGCTTTACTACCAAAGAACCTCCAGAAGACACAGCTGGATGTCTCCACCATCACCTGGACCACTGACTACCTGGCTAACAGACCTCAGTTGCAGAGACTGAATGGTTGAGTTTCTGAGCAGGTGGTCAGCAGCTCAGGAGAACCACAGGGGACTGGACTCGGACCACTGATCTTCACTTCCACAGGGGTGTCAATTTTCCGTGGATCCGCGGATTTCAGAGTTTTTTGCCATCCTGGGGGTCATTTTTGATATACGTGCAAATCGGTTTAATACCGGGGGGGGGGGGGGGGGGGGGGGGGGGGAACATGATGTGAATCTCAATTGCGATTGGTGATGAGTGATGAGACCAGGGGCATGCGCACTGAGCCCGTGACAATCCAGCCGCTATAACAGCCAAATCAACGGTCTAAGTAAGCCCGAAGCACATATTTCTGATATTACTTCTCCCTTTCTTGTTTGGATGGATGATTATTAGCTTTAAATTCACAGGAGAGATGTTTATTCCTTATTGTACTTATTTATTGTTAGACAACGTGGATGAAATATACAGCGCTTCTCACCACTGGTAAACGTAGGTAGGAAACATACGCTCGCCTGATTGGTTCTGGGCAGGATTTACTGACCCTCCAAGTGTCATTTAAATTGCTGATTACTGAAGTGCTCAGTTTGCATATTAGGGCAATTATATGATAATTACATTTTTTTTTTAAATCTCCTGACTCCGACCCCCTCCCCTCTCAAAATGGAAAACTCCTCAGATCTACACGATTCACGTAGGTCACCCTTTTTGACTTCAAAATGGCAAATTACGCCGAAAGGTGGGGGATTTTCATGCCTGAAGTATTAGTTATTCAGTGTTTAGAGCTTTTTAAATGACGTTTTTCTTAATTTAAATTAAGAAAAGCTCATGTTCAGAGTTACAGGCATCAAAAAGACATGTTGAATTTAACATGCTATTTTCTATAACTGCTTACTAAAATTTTGGATACGTGTATCTTGTCAGCGATGTGTTTTACTGTTGAAGTTCACGAATGGCTGAATCACTAGTCATTCTGAGTTTTTGTCTTTAATAGGCAACTTAATTGTTTCATGACTACTTTTATTTTTGATATCTAACCTCGGCCTTATGCTCAGTGGATTCTCACATTAGCAGGAATAATTAAACTTTGTGCCATTTTTATCTTTTATTTTCTGTTGAGGAAAAGCTTTATTAAATAAATAAATCATTTATTAAATATGATGTTGAATCTGATTATGTGGCATTCAAAGTAACAATATGGACAACTAGATGTTCCCTACTTGATGCTTCCTAAATACACAATGCTGTGCTCAGAATGCCTCCTAAAGCACCCCGAGAGTGCTCAAAATGTTCTCGAGCGGTCAGGTGAACATTGATCGGCGGTCATGTGAACATTGATGGGTGATCAGCTGTTGTCTCGTTCCAGTGGATGTCCAGCCCTCTCAACGACATGTATGCTGATGTGGTGGCCACCGTGGTTCTGGAGGTCCAGTCCAACCCCAATGCCCAGAAGTGTCAGTGAAGGCAGCAGCATCATCAGTTGTGAGGCGTTCAGGAACCCAGCAGGTCTTCTGACGTGTGTTTGTGTTTCAGTCCTGGAGGGGCGCAAAGAGACCTTCGACAGGGAGGTGTTCCAGGAGAGGCTGGAGCTCATGCTGCAGTCAGTACCAACACACACACACACACACACACACGGGGGTGGTCAGGTGGAGGAGGGGCTATCTGAGGCTCCTCCCACCAGATACGAGACAGATCCTAATGTTGTATCTAGTAGGTAGATCTACTAGTCCACTGGTGGTTGTTGGTGCCAGGAAGATACTTGATGAAGCTGCTGGACCACACCCACCTCAGCTCAGTCACAGCATATGTTAATGAATTATGCTAATTAATATTACTGTATGTTTTTATTTACTTTCATTCTGATCAAATCTGGCCAAACATCCTCATTTCAAGTGTTGCTGCTGAAACATCTGACACCAGGAGGTCTGCTGGGACCATCGGTCTGCTGGTACCATCGGTCCATCGGTCTGCTGCTGGTGGAGATAGAAGCTTTACTGTCTGTCTTCTCTTCAGCCATCTGCCTACTAGTCATGAGATGATCGACAGCAGGTCCCAGCAGACCTCCTCTTGTAATGGTCCTGAAATGGTCCTCTGAGCAGCTGAGCTGCTGTGGAGCTGCTGGTGGGCACCTGCAGGTGGATCTTCAGTTTCAAATATGGTTTCTAGGGCGACGTCAGACATTACTGCATTTAGCTGACACTCGTTTAGCACGACCTACTGTTCCTTAGCTATGGTTCGTCCATGGAGCCTTCAGACCAACGTACAGCCAGTCACACTGTAGAACCTGTAAATGCTGTAGAGGAACCGCAGCCTCTAGTGGTCGGTAGAGGGTAGAGGAACCGCAGCCTCTAGTGGTCGGTGGAGGAACCGCAGCCTCTAGTGGTCGGTAGAGGAACCACAGCCTCTAGTGGTCAGTAGAGGAACTGCAGCCTTTTCTTATTTCTGTGCTTTGTAGGTTAATTGGTGTGTCTGCTCAGTGATGCGTTCAGGTACCGTCTTAACATTAATGTTTGTGTTTCAGTGACATGTTTGGCGACGACTGTGTGAACTCCAGTGACGGTAAAAACTTCAGTGTGACGGTGGACAGCGCCACGGCAACCATCGATGCAGAGACGCGGGTGAGTAAAGCGGGTGGAGTCAGACGTTCTTGTGTAACTGGACCAGCAGATGAGACACCTGGAGAGATCCAGCAGGTGTCTGAGAGGCTGAAAAACAGGAGAAACCCAGACACAATGAAAACGTTTCACTAGACTGATGTCATTCAAACATCTGTCGACTCTAACGTTTGTCTCCAGTGGTGGAAGTTAAACCAGTCTGAGCCTGGTTAGGATTAGAATTAGACACTAACCCTGGAAACAGCTGGAAACATGTTATTATCCTTTATTTTTAGAATAAATTAATCAAAACACATTTATTTATAAAGCCCTTTTCATACAAAAGTAACACAAAGTGCTTTACATAATAAAGCAATCATTAAAACAACAACAATAAAGAACAAAAATTTAAAAGCCATTAAACACACAGAAGAAGACTAGCTTAATTTATCTTTGCTGAATTTCCCTTCTGGGATTAATAAAGTATTTTTCATTTTCATTTTTTCATTTCTATTTTTCATTTTTTTCAAAATTTCAAGTAAACTTTAGTTGATAAATCTATAATTAGAAATAAGAGAATAATTAGAAACACAATAAAATCAAAAATTAGGCGTGCTTTTAAATAAAGGCAGCAGGGTGTCTTGGTGGTCTAGAAGGTCCCTGGTCTGAACCTCAGCAGGTCTTTCTGTGTGGAGTTCTCCATGTTCTCCTGGTGCTTGTGTGGGTTTCCTCCAGGTTCTCCAGCTTCCTCCATCAGTCCAAAGACCTGCATGTCAGGTTACCTGGTGGTTCTAGATCACCTGGAGGAGGGATTGGGAGGGTTCATGGTCTTCATGTGGCCCTGTGATGGACTGGAGACCTGTCCAGGTGATGGACTGGAGACCTGTCCAGGTGATGGACTGGAGACCTGTCCAGGTGATGGACTGGAGACCTGTCCCGGTGGAACCCTGGCTGTAGACCTGAAGAGAGCTGGATAGACTCCAGCAGATCCCTGAGACCTTGCAGAGGATTAAACGGGTCTAGATGATGGATAATAGATGATGGATGATGGATGGATTTAGATAAATCAGTTTTGTTTGTAAAGGTTTGCTGGCTGCTGTTTCATATTAAATGGCTGTTTTTTGTCTCAGGTGGTTTGCCATATACCTATGCTGCATTTCCTCTCTGATCTGATGATGAAACCAGTTGACCTGATGTGCACGTGTGTGTGTGTGTGTGTGTGTGTGTGTGTGTGTGTGTGTGTGCACAATGCAGGCGGTGACGTGCACGGAGGATGAGACTCTGAGGGAGATGGTTGAAGTATCTGTCCACCGCCTCTACGACGCCCTCAGCCCCGTCTTCTGAAGGCCCCGCCCCCTGAAGGCCCCGCCCCTGAATGCCCCGCCCCCTGAAGGCCCCGCCCAGTGGGCAGACCTCACTTCTCATAAACTTGATTCCAGTAGACTTTAAAATGTTTTTTCACTACTATGATTTTTTTTTTTTTTTTTTTATAAATAAAGGTTCGTTTTGGTCACATTTCTGTGATTTAATGATCAGACTGGTTTAACAAGCTTTGAGATCTTCCTGTTAATCTCATCAGGACATTTTATATGTTAAAAATGGAGCATTTTATAATCTCAGGCTGCTCGTCCAATGAACACCAGCGATTTCACATGGACATAACCCCTAACCCCCATTTACCTGTTTGGAGCCGTGAACGTTACAGCCACACCTGAAGTTTCTACAGATGGACCGGACCTACAGCTGGACCAGACCTGGGACCTGCAGATGGACCGGACCTGCAACCTGATGATCAGTGGGGTAGGGTTAGGGTTGGGATCGTTGGAGGCATCAGGAACGATGACTCCAGAACCACATGGAAACACACTTCTTCACAACTCTGTAAGGTCCAGATGTTCTGCTGGTGCACTGAGAAGGTGTTCAGAGTTCTTCATAAAGACTGGACGTACTCTGGTCTGGTTCCTCCACTGGTCCTCCAGACGTACCAGACGTGGACATGCTGTCTTCCCAAGATGCTTTGCACAGACAAACACTCCTCCCATAAATACGAGTGAATATCGTTGGGTGTGATGGACACCAACCATCTGAAACATCTCAGGTTGAATTTGATGGCAGTAAAGGTTTGGTCTGGAGGAGCATCTACTACTGAGAAGGTCAGAGACAGGATTTGGTTTATAAAGTTCATCTCAGAGACACAGAAGGAAAGATGGAGCAAAGTTCCCTGATCTGGACACCTTTAGATGTCCAGATCTTCAAGAACGAATCAGCATCATCTCTGGTCTCCACTTCAACCTGAACAAACCGGAGCTATGATCCGTTTAGAGTTGATCACCGCTGCGTCCTGTCACATCTGAGTGCTGCGAGAACTTTAATAAAACTAGGAAATACAAGAGAAGAAAGAGCAAGTGATGATGACCTTCAGTAGCTGGAAATTAGAGGAACCCAAACCAACTCATCAAGCTATGAAAATTAGTTCCATAATTTAAACTTGTTTATTTGGAGAAACTAAGCTCATTAAATCAGAACACCCCAACCAGTTAAACATTACAATATAAGAGGATTAAAATCACAGTGAACAAGAAAACTTTATTGACAGTTTTATCAGCAACATGAACGTCAGTCGTGGATCTTTTACATTATGATTCAAGGAAAAATATGATTTCTAACATCTATAAGAGAATAAAACCAGATGAATGTTTATCCTCAGTAAACTGGAACTGGAATACTTTGATCTCTAAAGTTTAGGGAAATACTTTTAAAACATGAAACATCCTAAAATAAATTATAAGATAAAAAATATTGATAAACAGTTGAAATAGGCTGATGTTTCCTGAAGAACACATCTAAGATTCAACTGAAGAAACTTAGAAAAGGGTTTTAGCTTAACGAGCTGCCAGCTCGTTAAGTCTTCATCACGTTTCTGACTGTAAAAACTAAAACAGATTTCATTCAAACTGAGGACCTTCTGAAACAGACCCCAGATCAGCAGATCTCTGGGACCTCCAGCTGTCACAGGTCGCTTTAATTTAAAACCTTCAAGTTTCAAATGTGATATGAATAAGAGTTCGCATTTAGCTGTAGAATGAAAATATAAGATTAATTGCATCGTTCACCAAAACAATAAAATCTTAAATAATAATTATAATAAAGATGTTTTTGCAACAGGTAGGATTTTTTATTTTATTTTAAAAATACACAATATTCATGATATTCAAATCTAAAATGATCAGAAACGGAATGAAAAGCAGGTAAAATGTGCGGCACAGTTTCTAAAGGTTAAAATAAAAATCGTTTTTTGTTTTGTAAATAAAGGAGTTGAAACAACATCCGGGTCACTTTGCTGCGGAGACAGAACAAGATAAGTACTTCCGGTCACGTGGCCTACACACGTTGAGACAAACCATGGCGGGGAGAAACAAGAAACGAAGAAGAGCTCCGAACCGGGACCAGGACCGGGACCAGGACCAGGACCAGGACCCTGACCCGGACCAAGAGCCCCAGAACTCCGGAACCGCAGGTCCAGACCATGAAGGTTCCGAACATGGAGATCGTTCAGGGGAAGAAGAAGAGCTGAATCTGGACGAGGTGCTGAGACTCGGAGGAACCAAAGGTAAGCTGACTGGTACCGAACCAGAACCAAAACCCCAAAACACGATACTGAGATTGATACTGAACGCCTGTGAGCTAAACCTGAGAACCAGATCCAGAACTACAGAACCTGAAACCGAATCAGTGAACAACACCGAGCTGAGAGACAACAACCAGAAACGACCACTGATTTCCTTTAACGGAGCTTTTCATTTGTTCAAATATTCAATAAATAAATAGTTGTCAGTAAATAATCTCTTTGTTTCAAGAGGTTAGAGCAGGTGGTCCAGGTCCAGATGCTGCCATCCTCCTGCAGCGGTCACAGGTTCGAGTCCCGGCCTGAGACCCTGTTGTCTCTGTCCTGGTTTCCTCTTTCTCTCACTAGTTTATTTAAATAATATATTGAGTCCTTCAGGACTTCATTTCCAGTCATCTTATCTCTGAACATAAACTCTTTAACATGTTTTTATTGTATATCTCTTTTTGTCGATCCTCGTAAAAGGTGACATATTTTCAAATTGATTTACAAACCCTGCTGGTCTTGTGTTTGCCAGCTGCCACCAGATGTTTCAGCAGGATGTCAAAAATACGACCAGAAAGGAAAAGCAAACAGCTGCACCAGCTGAGCAGGAGAACGGTTATAATAATCAGAATTATCATTAATGGTGAAAATGGGAATGAAGTCCATACGGACCTCATCAGTAAGGTTCCACCATGATGGAGCTTCTGATCTCTCCTCCTCCGGGTTAGTGGTTAGGTGTTAGGGGTTAGGGGTGATTCTAACCTGCACGTGTTTGACGTTTGAAAATTAAACCTCAAACAGATCATTCTTTCATACTGAACCACTTATCTCCTGTGTTGGAGATCTGCAGTTTTGTTTCTGTGGTTAGTTCTTGATCCAGAATGATCCAGACTGAAAGCTCGAGTGGACTGTTGATTAACTCAGTTATTCTGGTGACATGATTCAGTAGATGTCCTTCATTTGTATTTATTTATTCTCTGTCAGGTGTCATCACCTGACATGACTCAGTTGTAGCGAGTGCTATCGCCAGACTCCACCAACATGTCCAGCAACATGTGAGGACATTGCTCGGTCTCCTAGGTTACAGTGTTGAAGGACATTCAGTCCATCAAGAACTTGACATTCCAGCTTCTGGAACCCAGTTGTCTTGGTTCTGGTGGTTTCTGTGTCTTACTTCCTGTCTTTGCTCCGCTGCAGTCCGACTACATCTTCCTCGCCGGTCTGGATGACTCCAACGAGCTTGTGGATGGAGGGATGAAAGGAGCCATCGATGACCTGGAAGAGGGCGAGCTGGAGAGCTTCATCACCAAACTGGGTATCCGGGCTTATGCCGGGCAGCAGACGGTCGCAGATGAGCCAGCGGACACCGCTGCAGCTGAGGGCGGCAAGAAGGATGGAGGCGAGGCCAGAAGAAAGGTGAAGGATGGAGAAGCGGCTACAGAGGGACCGAAGGTCCTCAAACCGACGGTGAAGAAGATGGAAGCCGGTCAGGCGTCGGCGGTGAAGAAGACAGGAGACGGTCAGGTGTTGGCGGGTAAAAAGATCAAGCAGAACCTGTTTGAGTTCCAGCGGCGGCCGGTCCTGCTCATCAAACCCGGGGGGAAGTGGTTCGAGCTGGAATATGCTGCCGAGGGCTCGTCCACGTTGCAGGACTCCACCCTGGTGGCCCGCTACCAGGCGCTGGCCCAGCAGCTGTTCGAGGCAGAAGTGGAGATCTACAAAACTAAGAAAACCCTCCAAAAGGGTGCCAACTCTGCCTGGATGAAGACGGTGGTGTCCTCCGGCGTGCTGGCTGACAGGATGGCCGCCATGACGGTCCTGGTCCAGGATGCCCCCGTGCACATGCTGGGGCACGTTGAAAGTCTGGTGAACATGGTGAAGAAGAAGGGCAGCCGGCGGATGGGTCTGATGGCGATGGATACGCTCCGAGAGTTGCTGCTGTCTAATCTCCTGCCAGAAAACAGGAAGCTCCGCCCCTTCGCCCAGCATCCATTCGACGAGCTGGAAGAAAGGGCCAGCGGTAACCGCGATGCTCGTGACCGCCGCCTCATCCTCTGGCTTTTTGAACACCAGCTGAAGCACCACATGGCTGAATTCGTGGTGGCTCTGGACTCGATGGCCCACGACACGGTGGCGGCGACCAAGGCCAAGGCGCTGGCCACCGCCCACGAGCTGCTGTGCAGCCGGCCAGAGCAGGAGCGGGCGTTGCTCATCCAGGTCGTCAACAAGCTCGGTGACCCCGACTACAAGACGGCCACCAAAGCCTCGCACCTGCTGGAGACGCTGCTGCACCGACACCCCAACATGAAGGCAGTGGTGTGTGGTGAGGTGGAGCGCCTCTTGTACCGGCCCAACATGGGCGCCAGGGCGCAGTACTACGCCATCTGCTTCCTCAGCCAGGTGGCGCTGAGCCATGACGAGGCACACCTGGCCTCCAAACTCATCACCATCTACTTCTCCTTCTTCCACGCTGTCGTCAAGAAGAAGGATGTGGAATCCAAGATGTTGAGCGCGCTGCTGTCAGGTGTCAACAGGGCGTATCCCTACGCCGGCGCCGCTGACGAGAAGATGAAGGAGCAGATGGACACGCTCTTCAAGGTGGTCCATCTGGTCAAGTTCAGCACTGCCGTACACGCCCTCATGCTGCTCTTCCAGGTCATGGACTCGCAGCAGAGCGTCTCTGACCGCTACTACGCTGCCATCTACAGGTAGGCGCTGGTCTTCTTACCTGTCTACAGGTACACAGGTGGCTGTGTCTGTGAGGGACATCCCTCAGCCCTGTATCTGAGGACCATGTCAGAGTTTCTCACGTAGCGTGAGCTTGGTAGTGGGAATCACCTGTCGTGATAAATGTGATGAATCCATATTTCTGTACGTCTCCTGGTTTTGTCTGTTAAAAGTTTCTTTTTCTTGTTAGTCGTAGGTTCTTCTTTCTCTTCACTCGTCATTTTCTCCTTCACTTTACTCATGTTTCTAGCTGGGTTAAATTTTGGCGCTGAGACGTAACCCAGAGAATCCGGTGATTTTTAAAAATAAAATATTTTTCAAAATAAAAGCTCGTTTAGACTCGTATAATAAATTAAACTGAAATAGCTCATTTTTTCTTGTGCGGCCCAGGGGTTGGGGACGACTGATTTACATCACAAATGTTAAGCATGAATTCATTTTCCTGCAGTTATCAAGCAGTAAAATACAACCATAAAAGGTTTCTACATTTAAAAGTGTTTAAATGTTTCAGAGTAATTATCTATGTGCTCAGAAACTTCTGGAAGCTTTTTCTGCTTTTCTGTTTGTTCTTCCATCTGTAAAGACTTGTTTTCATTATTAATTCATCAAAACTACATTTAGTTTGCAGAGATGCGTGGGGTTAGGGATTAGCGGTTAGGTTTAGGGGGTTAGGGTAATTTTCCAGCAGCAAAGCTATGAATAAAGTTATAAAGTCTTGCCTGAGACCTGCTGCAGTGGGGTTAGGGTTTAGGGTTTAGGGTAGGGTTAGGGTTACGGATTAGGGGTTGGGGGTTAGGGTTAGGAGTTAGGGTTAGGAGTTAGGGGTTAGGGATTTAGGGGTTAGGAGTTAGGGTATTTTTCCAGCAGCAAAGCTATGAATAAAGTTATAAAGTCTCGCCTGAGACCGTTTGCAGTAGGGTTAGGGGTTAGGGGTTAGGGATTAGGGGGTTAGGGTAAGGGGTTTAGGGGTTAGGGTTAGGGTATGTTTCTAGCAACAAAGCTATGAATAAAGTTATAAAGTCTTGCCTGAGACCTGCTGCAGTAGGGTTAGGGATTAGGGGGTTAGGAGTAAGGGGTTAGCGGTTAGGTTTAGGGTTAGGGGTTTAGGGGGTTAGGGTATTTTTCTAGCAGAAAAGCTATGAATAAAGTTATAAAGTCTTGCCTGAGACTTGCTGCAGTCAGGGTTAGGGGTTTAGGGATTTAGGGGTTAGGGTTTTAGGGTTAGGGGTTAAGGTAGGGTTAGGGATTAGGGGTTAGGGATTTAGGAGTTAGGAATTAGGGGTTAGGGGGTAAGGGGTTAGGGATTAGGTGGTTAGGGTTAGGGGGTTAGGGGTTAGGGTATGTTTCCAGCAGCAAAGCTATGAATAAAGTTATAAAGTCTTGCCTGAGACCTGCTGCAGTTGGTTTAGGGGGTTAGGGTTAGGGGTTAGGGGGATAGGATTTGAAGTGAGGGGTTAGGAGTTTAGGGATTAGGGTTAGGAGTTTAGGGATTAGGGTTGGGGTTAGGGTATGTTTCCAGCAGCAAAGCTATGAATAAAGTTATAAAGTCTCGCCTGAGACCTGCTGCAGTCATCTCCTGGTCTCTGATCTCTGGAGACGTTTCATCCTCTTTTATTCATTTATTTGAGACGTTTCTCAGGTTCAGGATGAATCAGTCCAGTTTCTAACAGCTACATATTCTGTCTCACGCTGGTAAAGATCTGGACGGTCTTGACGACACGACTCACGTGTCTGCAGGTGCTCCTGTCTGTTGTCCATTCATCATTTTGAAAAGGAAAATAAGCGGCTCCATTAATCAGCTGTCTGATAATTAATTCAACTGCTGGTTAAATGACTGAATCATGTGGAGGCTGACACGTTCTGTAAAACTGAAGGACAGATGTCTGGTTCTGACGGTCTGATGGTTCTGGTCTCTTCAGGAAGCTCCTGGACCCAGGTCTGTCCTCGTCCTCCACTCAGAACCTGTTCCTGAACCTTCTCTACAAGTCTCTGAAGGCGGATGTGGCGCTGCGGCGGGTCAAAGCTTTCGTGAAGCGGCTGCTGGTGGTCAGCGCTGAGCAGAGCGCCAGCTTCGCCTGTGGCGCCCTCTTCCTTATTTCTGAGGTGTTGAAGGCCAAACCGGGCCTGAAGACCCTGCTGCAGGAGGACGGGGTGGGTTGGACCGTATCATATCGTTCCTCCTGACTATTTTAGGTGAAACGTTACTAACATCTGTCATTCCAGGACGACGAGGAGGAGTTCAGAGACCTCTCAGACAATGAGGAGGATCCTGAGGAAGCTGAGAGACTGCAGGATGGAGCAACAGCAGAGACGGACCCCCCCAGACCCACAGCATCATGGGTCCACCATCAGAACTTGGAAGGTCAGTGAGAGTTCTGGACGTGAAGCATCGAGAACCTGTTCCTTCTGGTTCCGGGGTCAGATTTCATCCTGGTAGGGGGGTAAGGTAACGTTACAAAGCTGGTAACCCGGACTTTCTGACATTTTTCCTCCAGCGGTTAAAAGCAGTCAAACAAAAGTTGAACCTTGTGTCAGTGGTCAAACCACTTTTGTGTGCATGGGGGTGTTCTTGATCACTGTTTCAAGAGCAATTAGGAACAAATACAAATAAAAAGATTTTATGTAACTCAAATAAGGCCTAATGTGAAAAATGATTCCTGTCCATGCTTTAATGGTTGGAGGGCCCAGTTCTGGCTCTGGTCCCTGGGACCTGGGAGAACTGACCTGGTCGTCCTTTTCTGTCGACAAGCCTGATCCTCAGAATATTTTCCATGGAGTCGCTGGTTTGATTCCAGTAAGTTATGAAGCTTTAATGTTCCAGTTTCTCTTTTTTTAACCCTTGCAGGAAGGAAGAGCTTGCAGAGCTACGACCCGCTGCACAGGAACCCGTTATTCTGCGGTGCTGATCACACCAGTTTGTGGGAGCTGCAGAAGGTGAGAAACCGTCATGACGGCATCCCCTCATGACGCTGTTGGTCATACATGCAGATGGTGGTGTTACTCACAGATAATTAAATGTAGCAAACTGACCAGAACTGGAGCAGAACCACACCACAGTCCAGAACCTTCTCCTGACTGAACTTGTTTGTGTTCTCCTGCAGCTCGCTCTGCACTATCATCCATCAGTGTCACTATTCGCAAAAACTCTCCTGCAGGTAAGAACTCCTATTCGTCTTCGTTAACTCACCTTTCAGTTGTCTGAACCTGCTGCTCGTTAACCCATTTCTGCATCTCCAGGGAGACTCCATCCAGTACTCTGGAGACCCTCTGCAGGACTTCACCCTCATCCGCTTTCTGGACCGCTTTGTCTTCAGGAACCCCAAACAGATGAAGGGAAAACGTAAGAACTGCAGCCGTCATCCCAAACCACTAACCCACAGTCCTCATCCCAAACCACACAGTTCTCATCCTAAACCACAGCCTTTATTCTAAACCACAGTCCTCATCCTAAACCACAGTCCTCATCCTAAACCACAGTCCTCATCCTAAACCACAGTCCTCATCCTAAACCACAGCCCTCATCCTAAACCACAGCCCTCATCCCAAACCACAGCCTTTAATCTAAACCACAGTCCTCATCCTAAACCACAGTCCTCATCCTAAACCACAGTCCTCATCCTAAACCACAGCCCTCATCCTAAACCACAGCCTTTATTCTAAACCACAGTCCTCATCCTAAACCACACAGTCCTCATCCCAAACCACACAGTTCTCATCCTAAACCACACAGTCCTCATCCTAAACCACAGTTCTCATCCCAAACCACAGCCTTTATTCTAAACCACAGTCCTCATCCTAAACCACAGCCCTCATCCTAAACCACAGCCCTCATCCCAAACCACAGCCTTTATTCTAAACCACAGACCTCATCCTAAACCACACAGTCCTCATCCCAAACCACACAGTTCTCATCCTAAACCACACAGTTCTCATCCCAAACCACAGTCCTCATCCCAAACCACAGTCCTCATCCCAAACCACAGTCCTCATCCTAAACCACAGTCCTCATCCTAAACCACAGCCTTCATTCTAAACCACAGTCCTCATCCTAAACCACAGTCCTCATCCTAAACCACAGTCCTCATCCTAAACCACACAGTCCTCATCCCAAACCACACAGTCCTCATCCTAAACCACAGCCCTCATCCCAAACCACGGCCTTTATTCTAAACCACAGTCCTCATCCTAAACCACAGTCCTCATCCTAAACCACAGTCCTCATCCTAAACCACAGCCCTCGTCCCAAACCACAGCCTTCCTCATCCTAAACCCACAGTCCTCATCCTAAACCACAGTCCTCATCCTAAACCACAGCCCTCATCCTAAACCACAGCCCTCATCCTAAACCACAGTCCTCATCCTAAACCACACAGTCCTCATCCCAAACCACACAGTTCTCATCCTAAACCACACAGTTCTCATCCTAAACCACACAGTTCTCATCCTAAACCACAGCCCTCATCCTAAACCACAGTCCTCATCCTAAACCACAGCCCTCATCCTAAACCACAGTCCTCATCCTAAACCACAGCCCTCATCCTAAACCACAGCCCTCATCCTCATCCTAAACCACAGTCCTCATCCTAAACCACACAGCCCTCATCCTCCACAAACCACAGCCCTCATCCTAAACCACAGTCCTCATCCTAAACCACAGTCCTCCTCATCCTAAACCACACCTCATCCTCATCCTAAACCACAGTCCTCATCCTAAACCACAGTCCTCATCCTAAACCACAGTCCTCATCCTAAACCACACAGTCCTCATCCTAAACCACAGTCCTCATCCTAAACCACAGTCCTCATCCTAAACCACACAGTCCTCATCCCAAACCACACAGTTCTCATCCTAAACCACACAGTTCTCATCCTAAACCACAGTCCTCATCCTAAACCACACAGTCCTCATCCTAAACCACAGTCCTCATCCTACGCCAGTCTGGTAAATCTGTAAACAGTGTTTATCAAGTAAAAGTTAACTGGCCCAGAATCCTCTAGAACAGGGGTGTCCAAAGTCGGTCCTGGAGGGCCGGTGTCCTGCAGGTTTTAGGTGTTTCCCTCCTTCTACAAACCCTGATACATATGACTATATCATTAACAGACATGTGCTGACCTTAATGACAAGATGATGATGGCCATTAATTAGGATCAGGTGTGTTAAAGCAGGGAAACATCTAAAACCTGCAGGACAGCGGCCCTCCAGAACCGACTTTGGACCCCCCTGCTCTAGAATAAAGTAGATGTGCAGGCTTCAGGTTAGACCTCCAGCAGTCTGAGTTGATCTAACAAGTTAGTTCTAAAGCTGTTTCAAGTGTTTTAGAAACTCAGGCTAATTGGTAATCAGTTTTGTTTTTGTTTGTTGCTCAGAGAACACAGATTCTGCAGTCTTGAGGCCCAGACAAAGGTTCCCCGTCAACTCTCTACCAGGTGAGTTTCAGATCCTTGGTTCTGTTGGTTCTGTGTGACTCGCCCGTCATTGTGTTTCTGTCTCCATCAGTGAACTGCTCTGAGTTCCTGTCCAAAGATGAGAGTCAGGTTCCTGTGGATGAAGTCTTCTTCCACCGGTGAGTTGATGTGACTGACTGCACCTTTTCTCTGATTTTTTTCCTGATCTTCTCCTGTCCATCCTGACTTGTCACTGTGTTTGGTTTTCTCTGCAGCTTCTTCAAGAAACGGCAGCAGGAGAAGCAGAGCCGTCGGCCTACAGGAGACGGCGACAACGAGAGCGTGGAGGACGTGGACGATGACGAGTTTGAGAAACTTCTAGGTAAACTCGACACGGATGGCTGAAGCAAAGGTCTTCTGAAATCTGCATGAACTGATGAGAGCTGTGGTGTGTTTGGGGCCAGATAGTTGACATGTGCCTCCATTACCAGGAACACACACCTGTGGTAGGTTAGGTTTTATCTTCTGGTTGGAGGGCTGGTGGTGTTGACTTGCTGACTGTGTATCCTGTGGAACAGCAGGAAGTGATGTCGATCAGCCACCTAAAGTCCACTTTGCGTAGGAGACATCAGCGTTTTCAGTTCAATTTAACTTCATTTATATATAATCTATTACAATACAAACTGTTTCTAGTTGCTCTTCAGAGACCCAGTGAAGGTGGTGCTCTACCGCCACCTGGTGGTCTGGAAGGTTCTTTTAAAATTCTTAGTTTAACCCCTGATCTCCACTGATGGAAACAAGCCGTTTTGTATGACATCAGATTTGCAGATTTCAGTGAAGAAACCAGCAGGAACAGCAGTGAGACTACAGAGACTGTAGAGGGCAGCGTTGAGCAGACAGTTTACATTTGCAGCAACTAGAAAACTGACATGACTGATTTATTAGAAATCTGCTACTAATTCATTCTGGTATAAATGTGTGAATGCTGATTTCTGATTGGATAACTGGTTTGTTTTGATCAGACTCCGTTGAGGGCGACTCGTACTACACTGACGGGATGGACGATGATCTGGACTTCGCAGGGTGAGTCAAAGCAGAGCTGCACCAGCAGCTACGTATCTGAAGAAGTTAGTTAGAAGGGTTAAATGAATGTTTACATGTTGGGGTCACTAACATAAATGACATATCCAGAACATATAAAGTTCTTCTCTGCATCTCCAGGGTCCACATGGATGATCTTGGTATCAAAGTAAAACTTTGATGGTTACTGCAAATTTATGCTGCTGGTTAGATGTAAATGAAGATAAAACAACAAAAATGTTGGATTTCATTTCTGTCCACTGGATTTATATTAAAATCACCCTCATAAATATGTTATTAAAGCCTGTGTAAAAACAAACCAGATCAAAGTTACAAAGCTATGGTAGAAATATGTCAAGGCACAAACACAATATCTCGGTGGGCTTGGGCACTGTTGGACACTGTTTGGTACCAAATGACACATCTGGGCACCTGATAATACATTTTATTTAAAAGCACCTTTCAGGACACCCAAGGTCACTGTACAGAATAAAAAGAACAATAAAACACAAAATTAGTCAGTCTGATGCTACAGAAATGTTGGACTCATGGATGATGACCCTCACCACACTAAGAAAGCAGCTCTGGACCTTTAGAAGACAATGATCTAAACCCAGCTTCCAGTTCCTGAAGACAAAACTCTGACAGAACATCTCCAGGAGGAAACTCTCAAACTGATGCCCATGGTGATGGTTTCCATGGACACCAGACTTCAGTCATTGACTGGAAGGGATTTTCATCAAGGTGTTAAACATACCAGTTATATTTGTTTTACTGTGACGTCTTAAACTAAAACTGATAGATTATGCTTGGGTTAGTTTTATTTCAGATCTATTGTGGTGGTGGATAAACACTAATTCATAGAAAGTGTTATTGTGGACCTGACTGTTAATGCAGGTTCCAGCTGACGCCAGCAGGGGGCAGAGTTGGACATTTAGTGGATTTTCAAGTGAACTTTGAGTGTTAAACACCTAATTACTTTGACAAATTGAAATGACCTTTATTACACAAAAACATGTTTAGGTGGTTGGACTGGTCGGATGGTTTAGTTTCTACTGTAGATATTTCCTGACCACATTCACCTCCACCCAGCAGAAGTAACCTTCATGCTGGTTGGGGACTTAATAATCCTGTCCACTTTATCTCCTCTCCTCTTCCTCAGTAATGTGAAGAGTAAAAAAGGGAAGAAGGCTTCTGAGGACTCTGACTCAGAGGAGTCAGTTGTGGACGATCTGGATGATGAGGAGGTGTCTCTGGGAAGTATGGATGAGGAGGACTTTGGAGATGAGCTGGAGGAGGAAGGAGGGACCTTCATGGATCCTGAAGGAGGCGAAGACGATGAAGATGATGAGGGTAAGAAACCTCAGAAATGGGACCCATTCCTGAAATTACAGGAAGTTTTTCAGGGTGACTTTCCAAAATAAAATATCTGCAGCCTTTATAACCCGCCACAATAAAAGCACGTCTGTTGTTGGAGGTTTAACAGTAATAAAGTAACATCTGAGTTCAGCTGAAGAAAACCTGTTTCCCTTTGTTTTTCAGCTTTGGAGGGTGAAGATGGTGTATTTGATGGTAAGGACGTCGTCATCATCATCCTTCTTGAAGACAAACTTGTAATTCATGTGGGATGATTTAAAAACTGAAGGTTTCAAGTTTGGACCTTTTATCATTTGTAGAGAATTCTCCATCTTAAACCTTAATTTTTCTGTTCAGACGATGAAGAAGAGGAAGTTCCTCTCATCAGTCGTCCCATCCAGAAGAGGAGGTCCTCAGAGGAGCTCGACTTCAGTGGATCTCTGGGTCCGTTTAACAAATGGAACTGTGTTTGGATTGCAGCGACATGTTTAATGTTTTATCCATATTTTTCAGGTTCTAAAAAGAAGAAAATAAAGAGGAAAGAAAAGAAAGATACAGCCATGTTTGCTTCTGCAGAAGAGGTGAGCGAAGCACCAAGAGACTGAGTGTCAGCGTGGGAACATTAGTGTCCCGTCACCGGGGGGCGCTGCTGAGCTCATTCTTTCATCTGTGTTCTAGTTTGGCTCCCTGCTGGATGACAACGCCGGCTCTCAGTTCGACAACATCGGTCTGAACGCCGTCGCCAACACCGACAGAGCAGGTGAGTCGCTGAACCGGTTTAACCCCAGTCCACTTCAACCACAGAACCTGAACGAGAACTAGAACCTGAGTCTCAACCAGAGAGCCGGAACCAGAACCACAGAACCAGGACTTGAAGGGTTTTAGTAAGTCCCTCTGGTTCAAGATCACCATGGTGGACCATGTAGCCAGATGAGTGGGTCAGTGAGATCTCTCCAGATTTAGATCCAGGACTTCCAGGACCATGGTAGCCGACCTCTGGATCAGGTTCTGTTTGACTCTGTCAGTTCCTGCAGTGATCCTGTCCTGAAACGTCTCTGACTGGAACCAGACTGGAAGTTCTGGGTGCACGTTGAAGAGACTTGAGATTTTAGACCAGAAACTCCAGAATTCATCACCGTAGGGTCAGATTTAGAGTCAGACTCAGAGTTTACATGCTGGTTAGTCTAAAGGAATCAAATTAACATGTTGGTTCCTTTGCAGGAGTCCTGCAGAATTTGAACCTGACACCATTGAAATCCAGGTTTATTCAGGTAGTTAGCGATGGAGCGATCAGCTGCTTTTAGCTTGAATTATTATTATTATTATTATTATTATTATTATTATTATTATAACTATTATTAGGGCCTGAACCCTGAGGGACGTGTCATACATTTATTATTATCGTTATTCTCTGGAGCTTTAATATCCTCCAAAACTAACAAAACTTTGGACGCACATTAGTTGTGCTTAAAAATTATGTATTTTATGGGTTTTGGGGATGGAAACACAAAAATGGCCTCAAAAGTGCCACCTACTACACCGAAGATGATCGACAGGGAAAACGGTGTAATAAAGCTCTAAATAACAACTTTTATTTCCAAAGTCACTAATGCAACACTGCGTATCCTATTATAATTCAAAACATGAAGAATTTATTAAATGTTTTACTTTACAGAAAGTGAAGAAGAATGAATGAGGTCATTGATCAGGTGACTCATCTCAGGATTATATATAAATAAATCTTTATTTATGTCCATCAGGGGTGAAAGTGCACCTGTGCAGCAGGTGTGGATCGGGCTGAACTCATTAAAACCAGATGAACTGAACTTAAACATTTCTGTTGTTTCTGCATCGAAATACAACAAAAGTCAAAATTCTAACAACTTGATCTCTAAGAACTAGAGCAGTTCATGCAGCAGAACCCGACCCGTTACTGCAGCTGCAACAAAACCTCCAGAGTCAGTCACGGTGGTTCTGCTTGTTTTTGATGGAACCGGCTGGTACCGGCTGGTTCCACTGACACGGCTCAGGGTCCCCAGAACTTGAGATGACAGGAAGTTCTGTTTCCTGCAGGTGTGAAGCAGCTGAAGTGGGAAGTTCAGCGAGACGACTGGATCCACGGTCGTGACGGCAAAACACTGCGCAGGAAGAAGGCTGCGTTCAGGGGGAAGAGGACGCCGCAGGGCCGAGCCCGGACAGGAAACAGGCCGTTCAGGAACAGGAAGTAGCCGTTGGACGTGGGGACCACTCAGTCATGTTTGGACAGCCAGGCCTCCTGGTCCCGCTCTCGGATACCGTAGACCCCTGCCCACTCGTTGGACTGGTAGTAAGCTGGGAGGAGAGGACAGACTGGTTCAGGTCCAGACAGACTGGTCAGGGTCCAGACAGGCTGGAGGTATTGGTGAGAAACTGGTCCTGAACTGGAAAACAAAGCTTTCTGCTAACTGACTGTATTGATCTGAAACCAGAAAGTTCATTGATCAGCTTCTGTATTCCAGTTCCTGATCCTGGATCTGGCCAGATCCAGGATCAGGAACTGAACTTGTGAATAGAAAGATCTGTTTAACAAATATGTCACAATAAAATCTTTTAACTCTTCTACTCTGTGACTGAAAATGGAATTTCCACTGAAGTGCAACAGAAACCATTATTCACATCTACAGGTCACATGATGAAGCAGGTAGATCATCAATATTGATACTTTGATCAGAACCACTGACACCATCGAGATATCTGGATCAAACGGAAGAAGCTCATCTGTTCACACCACTGTCTAAAAAAGGATGCAACTTTTCACCAAAAAGTGGTTAACTGATGAGAAAGTTGAGTCGTTGGGGAAGTTTTCATGACTAAAATGCTCTGATCTGGGGGTTAAGGTGACTCCACATTTATGTTCCTCTGCTGCCTCACGACCAGCTGAGGACGGAGCTCAACTGTTCACCAACTGGACCACGGTGTTTTCTGTGGGACGTCACAGTTTAAAGCTTCTAACAGACCCGAACCCTCTGACTGGAGACACTGTAGCTGCATCTCTGTGAGGGAGATGGAGGGCGGAGCTACAAACCTTCCAGAACGTATGGAACCTTCCTGCTCATGGTGTTCCTGAAATCTGCAGAGAAGTAAAACAGGAGCTTTTTCAGAGAGAAAACACACCTGAACTGATCAGTTAAGTCATATTGATCTGTCATACCTTGACTGTTGTTCATCTTGTGGAAGAGAGCGTACGCCCCGATGACACCCAGCAGCTCCACCACGATCACCCCCTTCATCAGCCTCCGGGCCAGAGGTGCAAAAGGTTTAGGAGACATCTGTCATCCACCGACAGAGACGCTCTGTTAGTGTTTAGATAACTGAAAACCATCTAGGAGAGAATATACATTATATAGGTAGACGCACAAGCTATTCTTGATCATATTGACATTGATTTAAAAAAAAAAAACATTTCAAATAAAACAATAGTGAACTGATTATAATTTCCTATTGAAATTCTGTCTATCAGCCCCCCCCCCCAAAAAAAAAAAAAAAAAAATCATACTGACAACTAACTGCATTGCTAAATTGTTTAATTTGTTGTGGGTAGTTGTCTCCTGAAACCGACACACTTTCCTTTCGGTTGTTGCTGTCAAAATACAAAGAGTTGAGACCCATTGAGATGACAGGGGAGTTTAGGCTTGACTCACCAGTCAGAAGCAAAATTATTCCGCTGTAAACCAGGACTGAATAGAGACGACAATTTAATAGTAATAATTTTAAAAAGCAGGTTTAAACGAGAAACTCTTCTAACAACTGGTTAGCAGGCTGCGCTAACAGGCTAAAGACCTTCAGCTACGGAAACTCGGCAGGGTCATGTCTTCTTCTCTGGTTAATGTCGCTCACATACCAACCTTCAACTGCGTGCTGCCCCCTACTGACCGGACTGTACCGATTAAGGTTAAAACTAGTTAAAAAAAAAAAAAAAAAAATTTAAGTTACATCCTCCGTTCTGACCTTTTATCTTCTAAACACTTTTTTTTTTTTTTAAATCTCTGTCATGTCACCATTCATTCCTAAAAACACCAGTAAAATTCAAATTCCATAATGAAAAAGGTTTTGTTAATTAAATCCCCAACTTACATATTCAAAATTTAAAGAAACATAGCAAACATTATTTTTTTTTTCTGTTTAACATTTTTCTTTAACTTCTTCCTAACGCTACATTGAAGTTTCTGTTGTGAAATTAATCAGATTCCAGTGGAAAAACTCCACTCAATTCAATAACTTTATTTATTCTCAAAGGGCAATTAAAATACACAGAGACTAACAGAAGTAAACAATACAACTGAGAACTTAGATGCAGCAAACCAAACCACACACACACACATTAGATTAGATTACTGTCATTATGCAGTTTTCTGGAAAATTACATGATGGAAGGTGTTCTGACAAAAAAAAAAAAAAATTGTACTTTGTACCTTGTATCAGTTCTTTACCGCTAAGAATGAATGTTTCTGGTGAGACAGTAAATAGAGTAAAATAACGTGACTTCGGCTGTGACCCGACCATATTCCTTTGTCCCTGACCGCTGAGCCGTCCACATACAGAACCCTGCCTTGGTTCTGTATGTGGACCGCTGAGCCATCCACATACAGAACCAAGGCAGGGTTCGTCAGAAGCGATTCCTGGAGATCTGGTTGGGGGATGGAAACCTCATTAATCACAGCCACACAGTCATGTGGTTCCCCGTCCTCTGGACCTGGGATGAGAGTAGCTGGGTTTAATACAGTACACCGTGACAGTGATATTTGGCCGGTCGAGGAGAACTGTTTGGTTAAACATAGAACTGGTGTCGATTTCCCCGTCCTCCAAAAGTCTACTTAGCGTGCTGTGATAGTGGCATTAACCAAAATAATCTGATAAAAATAAAAACTGTCAGACACTTGGAGCCAAGAGAACTTGTAATTAGATGTGGACTACTGAATGTAAGGTCTCTTGGCTCTAAGTCTCTGTTAATCAATGATCTAATTACTGAGACTCGTTGCGATGTCTTCTGCTTATCAGAAACATGGCTACTAGAGAGAGAGTATGTGAGCTTAAATGAAGCTATGCCACCAGGTTATAATAATTATCATATTCCCCGGAGTACGGGTCGAGGTGGAGGAGTAGCAGCTGTCTACAACTCCAGCCTACAAGTAAAAACAAAACCCAAATGTAATTATAATACATTCGAAAGCCTCACACTTAGTCTAACTTTTCCAAATTGAAATCAGAAAAGCCAGTCTTGTTGGTTATAGTGTACCGGCCACCTGCTGGTACTTATCTGGAGTTTCTGTCTGAGTTCTCAAATTTTTTAACTGGTTTAGTGCTCAGCTCCGACAAAGTCATCATAGTGGGTGACTTTAACATTCATATGGATGTTGACAGTGATAGCTTTAAATTAGCCTTTACATCTCTTTTAGAGTCGTTGGGCATCTCACAAAAAGTGAAAGAACCGACTCACTGCTTTAATCACATTCTGGATCTGGTCCTCACCTATGGTATAGATACTCATCACTTGTTAGTGTCGCTGCTGAATTCTCTTCTCTCAGACCACCTTTTAGTTACATTTGAGTTCAGCATTTGTGGCATTAAAACAGGAAATGAAACATGTCATTACAGCAGATGCCTTTCTGAAGATGCTGTGAATAATTTTAAGGAGGTCATTCTCTCTCATCTCCCTATGGTGGAATATGATAGAATAGCTGAGGGTAACGACCTGAATTTTACTCCAGCAGATATTGATTACCTCGTTAACAATACTGCCGATATGTTACATTCAGCCCTGGATGCGGTTGCTCCTCTGAGGAAGAGGGTTTCTTATCTTAGGAGCTCAGCTCCATGGTATAATTCACATATTCACATGCTGAAGCAGAATGAACGTAAAATGGAAAGGAGGTGGTATTCCTGTAAATCTGTGGACTCCCATCGTGCCTGGAAAGATAGTTTAATAGTCCTCAAAAGAGCCCTGCGCAGAGCTAGAACATCTTATTATTCATCGTTAATAGAAGAGAACAAACATAACCCACGTTTTCTGTTCAGCACTGTAGCCAGGCTGACAGAGTCACAACTCTGTTGGTCCATACATTCCTGCTACTCTCAGTAGTGAAGACTTTATGAGCTTTTTTAGCAGGAAAATAATCAAAATTAGAGATGAGATTGGACAGGCCCAGCTGTAGACGGCTGTGGACATCCCTGCAGCTTTGCTGATTTCTTCCGTTTCTGATTTGACTCTGGACTGTTTTTCTCCTGTGGGCCTCTCTGAGTTGACCTCAACTATCAGTAAAGCTAAACCATCTACATGCCTGTTGGAACCCATCCCAACTCAACTGCTCAAAGATGTTATGTCCTCTATTGGTATTTCAATTTTGGATCAGATTAACATATCTCTACAATTAGGATATGTACCACAGGTTTTTAAAGTTGCAGTTATAAAACCTTTGCTCAAGAAACCATCTCTTGATCTGGACATCTTGGCAAACTATAGACCAATATCCAACCTTCCATTTATCTCTAAAATTCTGGAAAAAATAGTTGCTAGCCAGTTAGGAGAACACCTGTTGGGTTATGCTCCGCTGGTACTCCGGAGCGGCTCTGTTTCATCCTGGCTCTCTCTCGGCTTCCGTGGGGGTGCAGGTTGCAGCATGTCGGCACAACCGGGTCCTCCTATAAGGCGTGCGTGGAGCTGTTGCATCTGCCCGTGGCGGTACCGTGCTTCTTTTGCGCCGATGTGCGCGGGTCACTTGTGTTACTGGCCGGATGGGGCTCGTGAACCGGTCTTTCCTTCACCGGTGGCTCACTGGCAAGTTGCTGGATGGGCCTCGTGGTTGCTGGCTGGAAGCTGCGGTGGGCCGGAGTAGGGCAGGTGGAGAAGGTCCAGCCGTAGTGTCAAGGCGCAGGGAAAGAGAGAAAGCTGACGGAGCTTGCAGTATTTTTTTTTGGCCTTTAGTGGCCTTTATTTATAGTGGAGAGAGACAGGAAGGGGAGAAGAGAGAATGGGGAAGAGACACGCTGCAAAGGGTCGACAAGCCGGGAATCGAACTCGCGACCAGCCGCACGAGGACTGGAGCCCCTGTACATGGGCCGCCCGCGCTAACCACTGCGCTACTGGGGCGGCCTGAGCTTGCAGTATTTAAGCGGTGGGACTGCGATGCGCCTTCGTTCTGGGTCCCACTGTGAGAGTAGGGGTCCCCGGCCAGTGAGAGGCAGTGAGAGGGTATGACATCACGTTTCACACCTTGGTGTGACACTGAAACTGCCAGGCATGCTGGGGATTTGAGTTTTATGATATCCTTTGTCTCAGAAAAACCATGCGGTTTTCTGTAGCACATGATGTGTGGCACAACATCCCCGACAGCTACGTGTCCCAAATATCATACGATGACGCTGAGCAATATCCCACATTGGATTATATATTCCACAATAGATATTAACATCACTCGATTAACAGGTCATGGTGACCTGATCCCTATTTTTACTATAACACCCACAGAGCAGCTTTACATCTATAAGATGTCAAAAGTATTTATACCAAGACAACAGCAACGAAAGTGGAAAAGGGAAATAAAATAAATTATGATAAAGCTACCAGTCTATGAAACCAGTCCCTGAAGCACTTACTCTTTTTGAATTGGAACCAGACATGAATGAATGCACGGGATGAATGAATGAATAAATGAATATCCATCCCTTGATCCATTAACTTCCGCCTCCAGATGTCCCAGTTGGAACAAAGATTAACCACCTAACAGAGAGCCTTGCCTTTTGGCCCAGCTCTCTCTCTCCTCTGAAAAAACACATGAAAGATTGCCTGTGCATTAAAAAAAGCGTATACTTTACTGCTTCAAAAGATTTAGATTTCACATTGAAGCATCACCAAACAGCAAAGACTGCCGCAATACAACAAATCAAACTGCCTTTTCTATGAGCAATGAAACCAAAGTGAGGCTTTACATTTTTCTGTCATCATCCTCCACTCTTCTCTTTCACCTTTCTGTTCTTTCATCCATCCATCCTTCTGTTCCTGCTATTTTAGCATCTTTTACCCATAAACCTTTTTATTAGTATCAAGCTTTCACCCCACTGCACTCTTCATCTTTCACAAACCTTAACTGCAAGCTGCCTTATTTTCTTGAACGATGCTCTTTTCCGTTCTCCTTTGTTACACACAGCTCATTTAAACCAGAGCTTCAGCAGAGTGTGAAATTGCCAATAGTCACAGTGAGCCATTGAGAATAATAGAGTGCCGGCTAAAGACAATGTCCACCTCTTTCTTCACGTATCCCCACTCATGCCAGTCTAATTAGTTTATCCACGGAACACTTGCTACACTAATGTCAAACACGCACACGTACAGAATGAACACACAAGGCTCTCTGAGGCTCAGAGGTTTTACCTTTTTCTTTCTGGGTAAATACCCTTATTAAATTGTCCAAAATGGACATACACAGCATCTATACAATATAAAATTGTTGAGGCAAAATACTTAGACATGCCACAATGATCTACATTGCATTGTGTATAATGTTTATCACAGTTCACTTTTTTTTTTTAAATAACCAGGGGCCTCATGTACTAACCTTGTGTTTGCTCAAAAAAGTTGCATATGTCATTTTCCACATTCATGTTCAGACATACTAAAAGTGAAATGAACATGAGAATGTGCAGCCTTCCATGCACATTTCATGGTTAGTGTACGCACTTTTCTTGGGGTTCTGTCCATTTTCAATACTTGGGGGCAAAATAGTGAAGTTCCAAACATTAGGAATCATTTCCTGAAGTATTTATATCTCACAACACGTGAAAGTATGGCATTCAGCAGCATGTATATTTCAAATCAAAATCTAAAATCTTATGAATCAGAGATGGAAAACTCAGAATCTGTAGCTACAAAATTAAATAAAACAAGAGCACAATTATCATCATTCAATCAATAATTTATTTAATGTAGACAGATGAGTCTTATGGTAATTTCTCATCAAACCAATTTTTTTAGACCATATAAAATCATGCACATCGGGTGACAGTGGTTATTCACTGAAGACGTGTCTGTTTCCTCCCCTCCCCAATCCACAGATACAATGATGTCCAGTGCCGTACTCAAGCCGTTGTAGAGTGATTGGGCAGTTAAAAATTCAGTGGCACTGCCGTGATGCTTATATCACCTGACAAAGAATGCCACATTGTGCCTACACCATGTACCTTAACCTGGTCATGTTCATCTTTACTATGGAAACCCAGTGTTCCCCCATCCATTATGTTGGGAAAGTACGTTAATTTAATTAAATGTTGTATATAGTGCCAGATCACAGCCAAAGTCATTTGAGGTTACCTTTCTGACAGGACAGGTCTATAAACTAAATAACCTTCTGTTTTTATCTTATTTACACATGGCATGTCATTTCTGTGTCAACAGTCCTCTGCTGTGTTCTGTATGGCTGAGTTCTGCCATGTGAGTTCACACACACTCACACACACACACATATTACCGAGATGATTAGTGGGCTCCTGTCTTCCTGTTGGTGTGGAGAGCAGTATATTGAGTGTTCCTAATATTTTAACCTCCTGATGTACGTGAGTGAGATTGACAGTATCACAGACACCTCAATGGGATGCTCCTCACACTAACACCCACTACCACGTCAAGAATAAGCATAAAGAAGAATTATCATCTTTCTTACAGTTAAAGTAAATGGCCATGGGTGTAGTGTAAGCCATATAAGAAAAATGTTTAATGTATGAGTTTGAAAATGGCCCATGTAACTAGACAGACTGTAACATGTAATTTTTTAACCAATGCATATTTATGTCTTACTGTTCTGTTTTGTTTTTTAGTTTTTATACAGATGTCAAAAGAAAGTGGTCGAAGCATGGTCTGGGGACTACTTCACCAAGGATGCCTCTGGTGGAGTAGTTTGTAATATTTGTGCAACTTCTGTAAGCCAGGGATCAACCAAACAGAAGGGAAAAAAAACAACAAATCTTGTTGTGAAAAAGTTGTTTTTTATTGTTTGTTTTTAAAGATTTTGAGTAAAAAAGCTGTACTTTAGCTTTACTGTTTTGCACTTTATGCATATTTGCATATTTATTTATTTTAAAAACCTAATGGCTTGTTGTAATGTTAAGAATGGTTTGTTGTGTGAATATGTTGCTTGCCTCACAACAATAAAAGTATTTGAAATTAGTTTCCTGCCTTCAATTTACATCTTTGTAAGAAAAGTTTGAAGGGCTCAAAAGCAGCTATTTGTTAAAAAATATGTGAACATTTAATCGGCCAATTAATCGGTTATCGGAAATTTTCCTTCCCTAATAATCGGAATCGGCCCCAAAAAATCCATATGGGTCGGGCTCCACTTCAGAATGTTACCTTTCAAAAGAGAACAAAACCATCCATGTGCTGCAAACAGTTCAAGAACAGCTTTTAATTTACTTCGGGTTTGCCTTGGATAGGCGTTTTAGGCAAATTTTAAGGAGTGGTTTAAAGTAAAAAAAAAAAAAATCATTTTTCCAGGGGTGAAGTGGATCCAACACATACACATTTTAGGCAATTTGGCAAACACCTTTTCCCCATTGTGCTTGGTAATGTACAAGATGATTTTCAACTTAAATGTGAATTTTAGAAAGTAAAGGCTATTAAGTTATAAGTAAAGAATAGGGGTGCAACGGTACAGGTGGCTCACGGTACAGTTCTTACCTCGGTTTTTGTGTCACGGTTTTGGTACGGATTCGGTACAGTTTCAGACCACGAGCTACCCTAAACAAGCGATCGCAAGATACTGAGTTTGCAGAAAGCGCAACTCGCATGTTGGCGCATAAAAGAGCGCGTCCAAATGGCATAAATGTGAGTCCACCTGGTCACATATGGACGTGCACAAACAGCTCTACCTCTCGATTACGCATCACCGTATTACTGTGGAGACGTTTTTATTCTCTTGAGGTCAGAGGATGTCTGGTCAGCAGTTGTGGTGGATGTGGGAATAGTCACGGCCAGACACGTCAGACACAGACGTTTCTAGAACTCTGGTGTTATGTCATGTTTGTTCATATAACTGGCACGCTGATTGGAAATGGGCAGTTTTTTAAAATGGTTTTAACAACACAGATTTTTTTTTTTTTTTTTAACACAGATGTACGAGCGGTTAAACGATCGTAAATGATGAATCATGTTCCGCAATAAACGAGCACAAACACATTTTCAAGTCACAAATAAATGAGTCATCGGGGGCCGCTACGTCCACTGTGACTGTTGCTCCCGGTTACGGCTTGTGTGTCGGAGCTCTCCAACAGTCGCTTTATGCCCGCCGTCTCCTTTGTGACGGTGAACAGCTTTATTGCCGCTAGTTCCATAGTAGGGCTGCCACAAACGATTATTTTGATAGTCGACTAATCACTGATTATTTTTCGAATAGTCGACTAATCACATCAATATGTAAATTGAATGTAAAACATACAGCTTATCGCACCAGCATGAAGCTGCTCTTAAATAATCATCATTAGTTTTCAGCTTGAAGTGTTTAAGGTATATACAAACTAAAAATAAAGACAATTTAGATGATAGTTCATAAAACCTTTAATGAAATATGCTTGTAGCAACAAACAATTGTTTAACTGTGTAGCATAAAGTGCAAACAGTTGAGTAAAAAAAGAAAAGGCACTTGCCTAAACAACACAAAAATAAATACTTCAGGTTTATTTTTTAGGTTTTTTCTTTCCTTAATTTGTCTTTGGCATCAAACATAGCAACAATGAGGTAGGCACCTGTAACTAAGGAATTATTAAAGTTTTGGTCTCACTGCCTCAAATATAACAAAAGTGCATTTTGTGCTCAGTGCTCATGACTGTATTCAACTTTACTGCACTCTGACTCCATATAATCCCAAACTGCACAAGGCTCTTGTTCATAGCCAGGAAAGTTAGCATTTCTACATGTCCTGGAGAAAGGCTTGCTCTCTTTTCAGAGCAGATGCTCCCTGCTGCAGAGAAAATCTGCTCCGATGGGGTTGAGGTTGCAGGGATGCACAGAAAAGATTTAGCTAGCTTTGACAGTGTGGGGAAACGCCCCCCATTTTCACTCCACCATTTCAGTGGATCCTCCTTTTTAGGGAGTGAGGCCTCTCTGAAGTACAGCCGAACTTAATTTATCACAACTTGGATCTTTCTGTCCTCCTCAGATTCTCCAAACTCATTTTCACTCAAACTGTCTGTGTCAGAGTGAAGAAGGGTTTCCAGAGCTCTCTTTCTACCCGAACCACTGGCCCTCTGCAGTTTTGCATCCTGTGTCCCAGTCGTTTTTGCTTCTTTGACAGCAAGCACTTCAATACTCCCCTGCAGTCTGATGCCATCTTCAGGAGTCAAAAACTTCAGCTTTCAGTATCTTGGGTCCAAGGCAGCTGCAAGAAGAACTGGATTTTCTTTGTCTCCTGAGATAGTGCAAATACTCCCCCATCTCTGTGTTATCCCTTTTTCTGCAGTGGAAAGGAAGGATTTTCCTGAGCTTGTCTCAAACTGGCTTTGGTGTACAGCCCTTTGACCACCTGTGGAAGACCTGAAATGGTTGTGTACTGCTGTCCACTAAGGTAAACAGTAGCAGTCTCAAAAGATGCCAACCCATGTACTGTTCCATCTTGTACTGACATCCTGGATCAGTGCCTTTAGCTTAACATTCATTTGCTCCTGTTTCATCTTTCACTTTGTACTAGCCAGCTCGCTTCTCTTAAAGTGCTCCACTAACTGCCTAGCAGCACCCAGTGCTCTGCTGATGGTGGTTTCTTTGAGAGCAGTGTTGACTGAGCTGGGGTGTGTGTCCAGCACAGCGGATAGAGGCCCATCCATGTTTTTCTTCAAGCGGTCGCATTGCTGCCACCATATTGGAACCACTGTCATGAACTACTGCTTTTACTTTGGTGGGCAAGATGTCAAACTTTGCTAAAACCTCTTCCACCCATGTCATTATACTGGCACCAGTATGCCTCTCCTCAAGAGGCCTGGTGGAAAGGTAGAAGGTCTTCATCTTTCAATCGTCACTCAGGAAATGACGACTGGTCCACACATCAGCAGTCAGTGTGAGGAAACTCTTGACGCCCCTGAGGGTCTCCTTTACCTTAAAGACATGATTTGGAAGAATAGTAAGCATTATGAAAATTATATACAGTATTTTTTTTTTCATTATTAACAATATTTGTCAGTTTATGCATCAAGATTTAAATTTATTTGCCAATTCAATAATTCCGTTATCACATACAGTTAAGTAGGTTAAATAATAAACATTCAACATATAAATCAAAGAAAACAAAAACAAAAAATTACATTGCATGCCTTAACCATGATGAATTCTTAAATCGCTATTGTTTGTGTGTGCATGCGCGTGTGTGAAAGAGAGAGAGAGTGAGTGAGAGATCTATGATCTTTTAATTCTTGTATCTTTGTATGTTGCTTGTTTATTAAATCATTTAATCATTTACTTATTTTACTGTGTTATTGTTTGGTAATATTGTTTTAATACATTCATGCCAATAAATTAAATTGAAATTGAGAGAGAAAGAGAGACTGACCTTCTCAAAGGTTGCATGATATTTCTTCTCCATTAGTGTGGTGAAGTGGGATCTGGTAGGTAGCGGTCATGATACTCCGGGTTGAACTGTTTAATCATCTCTTTAAACCCTTCATCGTGGACAGGGGCCTCATGTCCGTCACCAACATGCTCAGTATGGACTCAGTCAGGACATTTGCTCGCTGAGGTGTGCATGTGGCTGGCTTTGTAACAAAGCCGTCCATTGAAGAAGACCGTACTTTTTTAGCACTGAAACATAACGTTAGAAAACATTAGCGTTACCACATTTCCTATTCAAACACATCACTGTTGTAACGTTGCAGAAAACACACGAAATATGTGTGCTACAGGCGGCTAATGAATCAAATCGTCATCGCTAATGTTAACATTTACAGCTATATGAGTAAGTAGTAAGTCGGCTCTCTGTTTACGCTAATATTAGCAGCTAACTAGCCAGTTAGCTGCATAAAATATGCATCATATGTCAAAAATGCTGATACGAGATATAAAACACAACCCATTGTCTATTGTCAGTCAAATCATGGATAAGATACTCTTTGGGGTGCATTTGTATTTTTAAATATGACTCTAAAAAGTCAGTGCCTGACCAGCTGTCAACCTCACCACTTATCACTGCCTAAAAACAGTAGTAATGTCCTCAGGTTTCCTGGTTCTTGTTAGGACTCTGGCAAGAGTGTTCTCAATGATCTGAGATCGGTCAAATTGTACACATACAGTGACATTTTCCAACTTTGGACATTTTTATGACACTTAATTTTTCAATCAGAGTCACCAAACTTAGCAGAGATGTTCCTTTTAATTTCAAGATGATTGATGACTATTTCCAGAATTTTGAAGTCAATGGTTAAATCCTGGATGAATGACATGGCGCCACCACCTGGTGAAAGGAACATAATTTTGGTAACATTATGTAGTGTATTCATCAGATCAGCCTACGACTTGCAGAGAATATGCTCCTAAATGTCCTTATGCACCAAATAAAGTATTATGGATGGACATCCAACAGTGCCGATTGTTATTCATTTTCAAACAGGAATTGAGTGGTTCTGCCAATCAAAATCATGCATTGGCCTAATAGGGGATGATTATTTTAAGTCTATTATGCAGGTAACTGGTAGCCAGCTGAGATTTGCAGTGACAATCATAACATATGAGACCCTGAACCCCTCTGCTGTAACTCAGCCATACATTATTTAAGCTAGTCCAAAATTGTTGCGTATGATTGTAGTCTGAGCTTGAACACGTCTATATGGTAAAAACAGTTGTTGTGCCACCTGCTGGCCACAGGAAGTGCCATGTTTTGTATTTTGAACCCCACTCTTTGTGCCTTAAGCATATGCAAGACAGATTGGTCAATCAGTAGTTAAGATATTAAAGATGTCCAATTAGCCCAATCATCCAGCAGTGCCTGCATTATTCACTGTGAAACGGGATTTGGGTAGTTCTGCCACACAAAAATGGGAAAAATTCAGTCAATCAAACGCACACATTGGTCCCTGGAAGGAGATTATCATTTAAAGTCTATTCTGCAGATAATTGGTAGTCAGTGAAATCTCATAGCAGCAGTAATGTTCTCAGTTTTCCTGGTTCTTGTTAGAACTCTGGCAACAGCGTTCATCATGAATCTGAAGCTGTCTAATCAGACAAAAGAGCGTTACAGGAGTCCAAGTCTGCTGGAGATGAAGACTAGATAAGTTTCTGTAAATCTGCTGTGGACATCAGATCTCTGACTCTTAATATTTGTTTGAGATGATAAAAAGCTGTGCTAGTTACAGCCTTGATGTGGCAGGTTAGATTCCAGTAGTAGTAGATTCCAGCTTTTTGTTTTCATACCTCTGGATTAAAGGATGGGCAGCAAATTTTATCCTTTTCTTTTTATCACCGAATAGTTATCTCTGTATTGTCTTTATTCCCTAGTGGCTTAAGAAGGTGGTGGACAGCTGGGGGTTGGGGGGCGGTGGTGATGGCTGTGAAGGCCCGATAAACGTTGAACCTTCTTTCTGAAACAGGCCCCTCACCTCCACAATCAAAACAAACGGAGCATTAGCATCTTTAGCATCTATGTCATTGCCACCTATTGTTTACGATATTTAAAGAGCAGTTGGTCACAGAACTGGACAGTAAGCCAGTACTGGGTCAGTACCAGCTGACTGCCTTGTACCTCCACAAGAGGATAAGAGCAGTCCAATGAAGCCAAGAATTTGCTTCCCACCTGAAGTCAATGATGAAGAGGGATACTGTTGTTAAAAACTCATGATGACGGACCGCGGAACAAACTCACGGAACCAGCGATGACAAATTTCAGACTAAATCTGTCCACTATATTACAAATACAACAATATTAAATGCTTTTTATTTTTTTGATTTACTTGCAGGATTATCTGCCTCAAATAAAACTGAAAATGTAGCTCAGTAAAACTGTCAAGTTTTCTATAGAGTGAATCTGACTACTTATTTAAATATTTAGAAATGTAATTTAGTTGTTGCCATCAGAAATGCCTTGTTAATCTCATAGTTGACCCCCTGCTGCTCCTGAACCGGCATTTTAGTCACTATAATATCAGCAGGTTTGAGAGGTTGATTTGATGCTGTTAAATGACCATTTTCTGATTAACGAAAAAAAAAAAAATAGCCAAGCTAAAAAACAAGCTGAACACTTTTTTTAAATGAAAGAAAAAGAAGACAAAAGGTAAAAATCGGATATGTTTAAAAATGAGTTTTCAAAACCTGCAGATATTTTTTGTCTTGTAAAGAGGGAAGAGGGAGCAAATGTCTCTTTCTCTCTCTCTCTGTATTTCTCTTTACAATTAAATCTTTGATGTTGGTGTGGTTGAGGGGGATTATGGGGGGAACTTGCCAACCCTCCCCAGGAAATCACACCACTGCCAGGACAGGGCAGCGCACAGGGTGGTGTCACCATTCATATGAGTAAGGCTGTCATCACATGGCTGCAATGTTTTATGAAATGCTTTCCTCGTTCGCGTCTTATGTTCTCTGATAGGAACTTATCTCACTGTTTGATGTTGCCCAAAATCTCTGAACTAATGAAGTCTGTGAGTTGTCTCTTAAAGGAATACTTTAGGATTCAAATAGGTTGATTACTAGGTAGTAATGAGTGTAAACTTTCATTTGGATTTATGACTGGAATCAAATCAGTTTTGAGTTAGAAGACAATTAATGTTTGCAGAATAATAGCCATTAACCTAAGTACAGAGGGAAAGTAGCAATCTTTGAATAAATTGTTTTTTTAAGCCATGGCAAGACTCGAAAATGTAATTCCACTTCAGTGATGATGTCGATAGGATCTATAGATCCTTACCTACCCAGGTAATTGTGATTTTGTGAATATAAAGGAAGAGTTTTGGGAAGTGAATGGGTCATTAACAGACTTGTGCACACCTGGATGACAAGCTGATAAATGATCAATTCATTTGAACCAGGTGCGATGAAGCAGGAAAACAGCTAAGACATGCAGGGTTGAAGCTCTCGATGACTAGGGTTGGCTATCCCTGACCTAATGTTTCATTGCTACCACTTTTTCCGCCCCTCCATTGCAGTAAACCGCTCAGAAACGCATGACTGAATGTCTAACTTGGAAGAAATGTTCACGAATTTGTGCACTGTTGAATTTCTCTCGATCTTTGTCTCGCTTTTGTTCTCGTGGCCACGCTGACTGCAGTTGTGTTTCTGAGTTTGAGTGCTTGCCAGACTAGCTGCGTTAACAAACTGTCATAAACTAGTGTAACGCTACACACATTCACTCTTTATATTTTTACCTGTCTGTTTTCTTTCATTCTTCTGTCCGCGGTTCGCCTCTTTACTGTCGCTCGCTTTCCTCGCCATCTCTGTTCGACCCGGAAACCAAACAGAGGGAACGTCATGACGTACGTACGTGGACGCAAACTGGTGCATTTAAAGAAATTGGAGCATGTTTAGTGTTTTGGAAAATAAATTATAAATCATGTTTAAAACACACATTATGTTACCGAAAGCATATTTGAAAAATATAATATCTAATATATTTGTCATTATTTTCTCTCCTTTCCCCCAAGGCCTCGTGATAATGCCATTTCTTGGGGATTGAGAATATAGTGTACCTACTGCTCAAACAAGACAGATTAGATACCAATTTCTTGCTAGCAGAATGGCACTTTAATGACAGTAGCCTTTTTTCAACTAATTCGACCTAAAAATACGCTATTCATCATCTCTTCTCTACCATACCAAAACAGTAGCTATGACACGTAATAGAAAAATGCGTGATTAACTGGCAGGTTTCAAAAATAAAACAATGACTGCTTGACCAATTTAAAAGAAAAGCGACACCAAACTATGGAGAGGGTGACCTATTTAAGCTATATAAACAGCTTGGCTTAGCCAATTTTAAGGTTTAATTGGGTGGTGTGGGATATTTGTTATAATTCAGTCTTTTAACCAGTTCAGAACAAGTAAATTAAATTTATGAGTGTGGTGTAATAGCCCACTTAAAAGTCACTAAATTAATCAAAATGATTGAATGCTATGCAAATCGACACCCAAATTGTAGTCTCATAATCTCTATTAATGCTAAAAATGTTATCTTAAATGTGGAAGTTTAATTCCTCTTTAATTCAGAATTAAAGTTAAATCCGAATAAAAGTTACCATGTAAACGCCTAATTCTGGATGAAAATGTCCATTCCGAATTAAACTTAATTCTGAAGTAAGTGGCTGGTTTATTCTGATTTTAATTCTGAATAGAATAATTCCGTGGTCATGTATACACTCATTCTGCTTAAATTAATTCCCGTCTTTCTGCGCATGCTCGTTCCCTTGCCCATCTGTCGCGATGACGCTTATATTCCACGCTGGGCTTGTTTTCAAAACAAAGTTTCAAGCTGGCAGCACGCAGTAAACAGTGGTCAAGAGCAGAGACGATTTATCTGTTAGCATTAGCTCTGGTCCACAGGTCTATCCCACACCAGAGCTATGTTAAGATAATACTGTCGCAGAATTGTATTAATATAATTAATAAAGTGACGTTAACATCACAAGCCTCACCTTATACCTACTAAAATAAATATTCAGGGCCATATATTTGTAGACAACAAGGCAGGCTAATAGGTGGCTAACGAGCTCTGGTCCATAGTGGAGAAGTCATCGACACTATGGACCAGAGCTAATGCTAACAGATAACTCATCACCGTCCCTGCTGCTAAATCATATTATTACTTTTACTAAACGGTGGTTAAATCATTCATCTAATAAACAAAGTAAACTTACCTTGGAGTAAATGTAGGTGTGTTTTGTAACTTTCCCCACGTTCAGTTGTGGACCAACACAACTTAACCTTTAGCCTTTGTTTTATCTTGGGAAAGAGAATAAAAATGTCCCTCCAAACGTTCTGGACACCTCGAGTCACTGTTGCAGGTCCCCAGCAGCAATATTTCACCATGGAGTTATTATAGTATAATATTAACACTAATGATACACAACTGAAAAATAGCGAATTAACATAGTCCTTAATGCAGGAGCAGCAAGTTTGTCCGACCTAGCAACAGTAACTAGGGAGGGGGTGGTGCTTACCGAAAGGTCAATTAAGTAATATTAATAGTAACACGTTATCTTGATTCAGCATATTTACATTCATTTCACTCAACAAAACTTTCTTGCTGAATGAGCGTATTATAATTGAGTGGAAATATTTTCAAAGATTTATGTTCATCCAACAAATGATTATCACAGTCCTTCTCAAATAGTGGGGCGCGACCCCTTAGGGGGGCACGGTGCGATGCTAGGGGGGGCGTGTGTGACCCCATGGAACAAGCCTTTTTTTTTTTTTTTTTGCTATACTGGAATAAAATGTAATTGCACATGCACTCCAGTAGGGGGCAGTGGCGCTCTCATTATTACAGTGTGCGCAGGGAGTATTAGCAGTGTTGTGTCCGTTTTTTTTTTTTTTTTTTTTTTTTTTTGCTGCTCTGCGCACACACAGACACAGAGCAGGAGATAAGACGAAGAACCCTCAAGAGACACCACGGAAAAATATTTAACAGGGATGAAGAGAAAGGCAGAGAGAGACGGAGATAATGAGACAAAACAAAAGTCTCCAGAAAGTTAAGACGAGGAAATATAATGATGCTGATGTAGCACTTAGCTTCACTGTCACTACGGTGGGATTGATGCACTTTAAATCTTTACAGACTAAAAAAACTATTTTATAGTTATTCTTTGTTATCAGTTATATATATTTATGTTATATATATTTATTTATTTTTTTTGTTTCTCTTAATGTTAATAAGGGTACAAGCAGAGGTGTACTTCTAACAATTTTATAGACAAATTATACTATTCATAGTCAGGGTGGAGGGTGGGGGGGGGTCGCGAAATGCTTTCTCCTGGGGGGGGGGGGCTCAAATACTTGAGAAGCACTGGATTATCATGTTGGGTTTACGCTTTGTAATTAAGTAATAGTAATGCCAATACCTCATGATGACCCAGCATATTTATATTTATGTCACTCAACAAAACAATTTCTTGCCATATGAGCCTATCATGATTAGGTGTAAATACTTTCCATAATTTTTTTATGTTCACCCAACAAATTATTTTTTTTGAGTGTACAATATTTTATCAAATGTTTAGGGAAAAGTCTTTTTTTAAAGGTCATAGCTGTTTAAAGTTTTCCACTCCTTTTCAAGATACTATTAAATCCTTAAAAAAAAAAAAAAAATATATATATTATATATATATATATATATATATATATATATATATATATACATATATATTAGGAGTGAGTATTGGCAAGGACTTTGCAATACGATATGCACTGTGATACTTGGGTCACGATACGATATCGCGATATCACAATATCATGATATCACGATTATATTGCGATATTCTACCCAGTTAATACCAAAATTAAAAGTAGAAATGAAAAAATCACGTTGCTGTATATGTTAATCAGATATGTAGATCATTCAGTGGACAAATTGAGTCAAAACTATTTGCTTCAAAACAACCTATTTATTGTTTATTATTAGTGTTTTTGCACATTTAAGTGAATGAATGAATTTTCCTAAAAAAAAAAAAAAATCAATATTAGGAGCTGAAAAATTGATATATCGGGCGGCCGAATATCGCGATATCGCCAAATCGATTATTTTTCACACCCTAATAATATATATATATATATATATATATATATATATATATATATATATATATATATATATATATATATATATATATATATATATATATGTATATATATGTATGTATCAACCTTCCAAATGTTGCCAATCAAGGTTGGTAAAATGCTTTAGTTTCATGCTGAAGCTTGTGTCCAGCAGAGGTTCCTGCTGATGACCAGTCAGCCTCTGGGTTTGATGTTCTGCTCAGAAATGGCAGCAGTTGCAGTGTTGCAGGCTGGGTGCTGTCCTGCTGGACTCCAGTCACATTAAACCTCCCACAGAACACGACATCTGCTTTCCTCCTCACATCTTTCAGCACCGGAAAGGAACTTACTCGTTTGTTCTGGAGGCTTTCAGACCCCAGAAAAGAGACTTTTACCTGAGCCGTCTGAACATCAGGGAAACCGGTCCGGACGCGGCGACTGACTCACGACATCATTTCTTCATAGAAAAAAGGAAAGTCGCCTTATTTTTTTTTTCTTCTTGGACATTGGCCATCTGTAGGTTGGACGAAATGGATAATAACGCTGCAAATTCGGAGAAATCCCACCTGATCGACGAGAAGAACGGGAAGATGTATTCCCTGAAGCTGCAAAGGTGAGGAAGAGGAGTTGTGCTGCATGATCTGCATGTTTTTCAGCTGGTTACCTGGACAAAGTTTGTCACATTAATTATGCATATAATTGTAGCCTACACATAAATATAATAGATATAATAGAAACAAATGTGGAAATAACTGTTTTGCCTTGTTAAGCTTACTAAAATATGCAGCATTAGACTAGTCGTTGGGTAAATTATAATAATAAGAATGATATGTCTGGGACACAGAAATGTTCCAGCTTTGTGCGTAACTGCAGTGGAGCAGTTGTTACTGCGGCGCATGTTAAACAGCCTGTCGAGCTCGCGGGCTGGTTTCTGTTTTCTGTGAATGGATAAATTCATTTCCACGCTTGGCTTGTTTCTGGACAGCCCGTGACAAATGGTCCCGTTTCATGATCAATGAGCGGTGCTAAAAACTCATCATCTGACATCATCAAGGAGATCACGAAGCGTCCCCGTGCGCGTTCAGACCCCAGGATGTTTTACCAGAATGTGAAATACTTCAGTCGGCACGTGCAGGTGCAGGTGACAGAACAATTTACGCACAAGCAGTGGGAAAGTCAAATCTTTTATTGCTTATTAAAACATTGGCTGTAATGTATTTCGGAAATTACCAAAAATTATAGAAATCAGCTCTTTAAAACAATAACCGCTTAATTTAAATAACTAGACTAGTGAATAGTAGGCTACTTGGTGTAATATTATGTCATAGCCATACCTTAAAGATAAAATAAATCATTAAATAAAAGATTTTGTCTGCAAATGCTAGGAAACTGACAGGCAGCCTAACCCTTTCAATTGATTTCCTTCACGTCGAGGAACCACCTCCCTTAGATGTTTAAATAATATAAAACCGTCAGTATATAAATCCATCAGTTTATCACAAATTAACTAAGCTTCGCATCAAAATAAATCAAGAAATTAAATAGAAATAGGACATAGTTCTTCAATTTTGCTACACATCAGGGCCTTAAGTTGATCCTAATAAACCTTTCTCTCCGGAGTCTGTTTCGCACTTTTATGGAATTAATTTGCTAAATCCGTTTGTTGAAAAATGTGAAGTGAGAGTAAAATTACGCGAGATGAACAATATGACGTTTTATATCTTCGAAAACATAAATATTCCTCAGAGGCCTTTGGGGTGAAAAGATAATTGAGGCTAAAAACTAAAGCGTATTTTGCGGGTCAATCCCAGGTAATAATGGAGCTGGACAGACGGACGCGCATCTGGCACCGCGTTCACCATTTCACACACCATTTGCGCCGTTCTCGTGCGCGTGACTGCGACTATGTCTACAGAGCTGTTTTTACATTTCTGTTTTTCCGCCTCTGGCATTAACTTGTTCAAGGAAGTCATATGTCGTCTTGAAATTAAGACTAAAATATATTTTAGAGCAATTTTAATATTTTAGTTTTACTTGCAAGTGCTCAAAAATAATTGGATGTAAAAGATGAGCTCAGATATTACAGGTTATAACCAAAACCATGTTGAGGCCCTGTTGTGGAAGAAACAGTTTCTCTGTATAAATTGCAGACATTTTGTTTTGAAGATTTTGTTTTGTGTGTGTGTGTGTGTGCGCGGCGGGGGTGGGGGGTGGGGGGTTGAATTCAGTCTGCCATAGAAAATTTCAGGCAACCTCATGTTGTACTATAAACCATAAAGAATGCACTTGACAGTAATTCAGTTACTAAGTTGTTGGTTTATAAATGTAGGGAAATGTAGCTAAATTAAACAAGAAAGATGTTAATTTAACAACAAATCCAAAACCACCATCTCTTTGACCATTCGTATGTGTTGAATTGTCACATTCCACATGGTGACAGAAATAAGTTTTAAGAAAAGAAAAAAAAGGTATACATCTAATAATATACTATTCAAAATTACAGGTATTTTTCAATTAGACAATTTATGAGTCAACTGATCATTTCAGCTTCAGATGAATGTGGTTTCTGGTTCTGGCTCCCTGAGAATGAATTTAATTTATAATGAAACCCAAAAACTTCCTTTGAAACCTTTTAAGGTTAATAAAAGATGAATAGTGTTTATAACATCTTCTGATGAAATGTTCAGCATTTATTTATTTATTTATTTCTTGGTCTGACCAAAAGCCCAAAATCCACAGATATTTATTTTGTTATCAGGAGAATTCAAGATGAGAGAATATTTACTTTAGAGGAGTAGAATTAATGCATTGATGAACTGTTGCATCACTAAAAAAAAAACAATTGCAATTCTCATACCAGAAAATCCAGCAAAATCTCTTTCTAGTGAGATTTTTTTGTATGTTATTTTTTTTGTTTGCTTTTATTAGTTTAGTTTTATTAGTTATTATATTTGAATAAGTTAATGTTTTCTCAAACATTATTGATATGTTATCAGTACAATGTAAGCATATGCTCATCCATGCTATTTGGAGTTTTCCATCTGTTTATATAGAACCAAAGAAATGTTTAAATGATTCTCATAGAGATCTGTTAGCACTTGTTCGCTCATGACAGGACAAGGTTAACTTACATTATTTTTGTATTGATATAATTTAATTTAACGATTTCAAGCTAATTCTCTTGCCATCTAGAATTTTCTTTGAGAATAGAGGATAGTGTTATTTGAATGTGTTATTAATAAACAGATTATTTTTCAAAGATAACTTCAAATTTCAAATAGAGCCAACGTGCTTGACTAAGGGTGAGAATAAACTTTGTGAAGTTGTTGGTAGATATACTGTCTCCACTACTGGTAAAATTATCTTGAGTCTATCCGTGAGGTTAATTTTCAGAAATTCTTGGTCAAACCGGCAGCCGTGAAGATAATTTCATCACTAAGCTAATAGGGTTGCCACCCGTCCCGTAAAATACGGAATTGTCCTTTATTTGAGAAAAAAATGTTGCGTCCCGTATTGAACTAATACGGGACGCGATTTGTCCCGTATTTTCGTTAACGCCCCATACACACGTCTGTCACACACACATCAACACTAAATTTAACAATAATGAACAAAATAAAACACAGGAAACATTAAGGCCAGCAAAATCTTTGTGGCGGGACAACAGGACCTGCTGCGCTCTGTGCCCATATCTTTATATGTGTGTGCCAATCATCTTGTCCCTCTCAGTGCCTGCCCCTCCCCACGCAGGCCTTGTTAGTTAGTTGTTAGTTAGCTAGTTGTGAGTAGGGCAACAGAAAGGTCAGGGAATAACCAGAATAATCAGGGATGGACACATTGCATTTGTTCAACATGCCTGAAATGTTCGCCACTCTCAGATGGCCCTCTGCGTCTCAAGTCACCCTCCTAATACCCACAGTGAACGGCATTAACACTCCCAACGTCTCCGCCCCAGTAAGCAGCAAAGGAGTAAGAGGAACTAAGCTACTAGCAAACTGAGGCAAGGCTGAGCGAGCATAACAGCTATTTGTCACCCCTAATCCATGAACCAACACCACCATCACACGGTACCACCCGTTGTCATGGTTCTACTCGTGAAAGAACCACTTACATCCCGTGCAGATCGCGGCTGAGGAGGCTCCTGGCACATCTAAAGAAAACCAAAAACACAGAACAGTGACAACATGAGTGAAATCAACATCCAATACATTCAACCCATTACCCCCTGGACCACCTCCTCCCCCCGACATGGAAGGTCTTCCAACAAGGATCCCAGTGTTGGTAGTACTAGAACTCGCTGGCCACCACTTTCCTCTCGAGCAGCAGCCATGCATGATGAGAATGCAACGTAACAGTCTTTATTGTAAAAAGCAACGGTCTCTGTCTGTGTTCTCTTTCAAGTTCAGATGTGTGTATTTGTGTGTGTGTAAGCACAGAGGGGCAAACAGGCCCCAGACGCCTGAGGGACCAAGTGGACATAAGGACCCAGCGAGCCAGAATCTGGATCAGAAACTCTTTTGCAGTGACTGGCGTGAATCCAGGTCGACCGCTTCGCGATTTTAACGGCAGTGTGAATCATCAACAGAACCTGGAACGGACCGTCCCGCCGCTTCACCTTCCAGTGTTTCCGATGCAGGTCTCGCGCCAGAACCCAATCACCATACTGTGCAGGGGCTCACTGGCTGGCAGAGGCTGGGCAGCTTTCACCTATGAGTTAATCTGGGTCACCACATAATACAAATTCTTGCAATATGACAGCACAGAATTCTCAGACAACTCAGCTGATGGAAGGATACATTTTTTCCGGTGCGATCACTCCCATCGTCAGTGGCCTGCCAAAGAGGCAGAGACGAAATGAGTGCCATTGTCACTGGAGAGTTTAGATGAATACCCCATCGAGGCAGAATCTCCGTCAGCAAAGCTTTCGCCACCGTAGAGCTGTCAGCCGTAGAAGAGGGAAAAACCTCAATCCACTTTGAAAACATGTCAACCATGACCAAACAATATTTCTTCCTTTCACAAGGAGAGAGCTCAATGAAATCAAGCATAACATGATTAAACGGCTTTTCAGGCTGCGGATGGGGAGCCAACAGCATCCTCACGCTTCCTCCCTTGCTGTGGGCAGGGCAGGTCGCACAGGACAAGCAGAACGTCTGTGCATAGAAGGAAAAACCTTTGGTGAACAAGTGCTTAGTCAGGGTCGATAGCATGACTCCCTGTGACGCATGGTCCAACCCATGGGTTAACCTAGCAAAATGGGAGAAGTGTTTAGGTAACACGGCCTCAAATCACCTGCATGCCACATGCCATCAACCAGACTACAGCCGTTCCGCTGCCACAACCGTTTCTCATCTCGGGAGGAGAATAACTGTATCGCACTCAGGGAAGCGAACGTGTCTTCACAATGGGACACTGCTGTAGAAACAAGAGAGCAGTTAACTGGGGAACAAGCAGCCACCTTCGCAGCTGCATCCACACGGCTGTTGCCTGAGGATACCAAATCAGGCCCGTTAACATGAGATGGACATCTACACACAAGCTATGGAGTGGGACAGGAGGATGGTCTACTGGAGGGCGGATAAGGTGGATACCTTATCTGCATTCAGGACAGGTTTGCTGTCTGACTTCCAAAACTTACTGCACTTCCAAATTGCACCAAAACCATGACAGACTCCAAACCCATACCTGCAATCTATGTAAACCATTATGCTTTTCCCCTTGGCCAATCTGCATGCTCAGCTGCCTGAGCCGAACAGTGATGCGGAAGGGTGCTGGATGCCAGAACCTCATGATCTGACACAACCGCGAAACCCTACCATGTTCCTCATGTCAGGGTTCGTCAGAGGTGATTCCTGGAGATTTGGTCAGGGGGTACAAACCTTGTTAATCACAACCACACAGTCATGAGACTCCCTGTCCTCTGGACCTGGGAGAAGAGTGGCTGGATTTAATACATTGCAACACTTCCCAGTTATGTTTGGCAGATCAAGCAGAACTATTTGCTCCAACAGGATCATGGACACCGCATGCGGCACTAAAAGTGTCAGGTCAGCATAACCTACCAGATCATGTGAGGCGTACACAGCTTTCTCAATGGCAGCCACAGCTTGCAAACAACGTGGAAGACTAACCACAACTAGATCCAGTTTACCAGAGAAATAAGCCACAGGCCTCAACACCATGCCATCTTCCTGCAAAAGAACAGACATCATGAACCTCCCCCTCTCTTCCACCGCTTTTGTAAAAGGGCCCATGGGGTCTGGCGTGAACAAACGCCCCCCCTGAGCCACCATGACGCTCTTAGACGAAGCCCTTCAAGCCCTTTAAAAATGACTTTCACGTGAGCTGTAATCCTCTGGGGCCTCTCTGAGTCTAGAACACTCAACATAGACTTTCAGAAATCTGGCATAAAATCCGCAGCCGACTCATCATCTTGTTGCTTGCATCTGTCTACCTGTCTGTCACCTTTATTATGGAACCAGCTACCAATTTGGGTTAAGGGGGCTGACACCACCTCCATCTTTAAAAATAAATTGAAAACATTTATGTTTAGTAAAGCCTACAGTTAGTCTAAACAATAGTGTGTAGGGACTAATAGTTATAGCTGATAGGGGATAGCTCAGGGGATAGTTATATTCCCTGAGCTGTGTCTCGACTGCTCTTCTCCCTTTCCTTCCCTCTCCTCCTCCGTTTTCCTCCTCCAGCTCATTCCATAGTTAATTAGGAGCACCTTGTTACTGTAACTGTGCTCCATTTTTTTTCCTGTAGTTTGTTGTAATGTTTTTCCCCCTTTTTTTCTCTTTTCTTTATGTATGTTTGCAGGCCAGAGTTTCCTGAGTTGCATGCTGACTTGCAGTTCCATCTTCTAGCCATCCCAGCGTTTAGGTCTCCACACACACAAGTGGAGACCTGTGTGTGTAGATGTGTTCAGGGTGCCGCTTGGTGTGGTGACCAGTGATCTAGTCCTCTGACCATCTCACCTCAGTGCTGCTACCTGCATCTGTTTATGTAGTCATTTCATTCAGTCATTTGTGTCTCTCCTCTCTCTGTCCTCCATCCTCTCTCTTTTTCTTTCTTTACCCGGCAGGCCTTCGACAGGAAGGTCCCCCTATATGTATATATATATATATATATATATATATATATATATATATATATTATATATATATATATATATATATAAAGAGAGAGAGAGAGAGAGAGAGAGAGAGAGATAGATAGATAGATAGATAGATAGATAGATAGATAGATAGATAGATAGATGTACTTTATTGATCCCAAACTGGGAAATTGCAGTGTAGCAGCAGCAACACATGAAAAACACAATATTAAATAGCAATATAAAAAAAACAGAATGTATTCCTATTTACAATTATATTATTCATCATCTTTCTGACAGAAAGCATCAACCATTTTGCTCCCATTATCTGTGATGACAGTGATGATATTTTCTTTTGGGATCCCCCATTGTTCTGTTGACTCCTCCACCAGAGCGGCAACAGCCTGGGCAGTGTGTGGGTGAGCCATTTGCTTTAGGTTCAGGAGTATGTGTTCTGCCTTATTGTCTTCTGAGTTAAAATAACAAGCACTGATAGCAAGAAAGGATGCTGTGAGTCCAAATATCTAAACCAATGCTTATTTTGCGTGCCTTGGACAGTCGTTGTTTGAATTTGTCCTTTTCGTCCATGTAGAATTTGTTCACTGAATTTGTATTTTTTTTTCTTTTTGGCAAAGTGACTCTTCTATCCATCCTCTCCATCATTATGGCAAAATCCTCATCATCCACTGTACGTGAAGGAAGGCCTGTACGGGCTATCCAGTGTTATGCCTTCCTCTTTAAAATTGCTCCCGAGACTCTGCTTTGTATTTGGTGTGGGCCACTGAAGACCCTCGTATGGCCGGCCTGCTGTCATCCTTTCTAGGTGGTTGGTTGGTGGTTGTAGCAGGTGGATCTTGAATCTGGGACAGGAATAAATACAATGTCAGGACAAATACACAGATTGCACATAATTAAATAGGAAACCATAGGATATAGGCTAAGTAAACCATTTGTTGTTGTTGTTGTTGTTATTATTATAATAATTTTTTTTTTTTTTTTTTTAGGCTCTGGTAGTGATTTTCATTTCAAGAGCCACCAGATTGACCTAAATTATGACATTTATCTCTCCAGGACCCTACATTTGTATGATGTAAACTTCTTAACTTAATTCAACCTTGAGATTGTACAGATGGAACCAAATGGGCCCTATTTGGTTCCATTTCTTCACCATCAGCGCTACAAATCCATAAGGTTCCAATTGGTTCCAATCTATCATTTAACTGGGGACCTCCTGGAACTCCCTCAAGGACCCCTGGAGAGGACCCACCCCACTTTGGGAAACACTGCTGTACTGCTACTAGATTACTAGATCTGCTTTAAATAGGCTAAAGTTGAATTTTAAATGAAACCATAGTTTCTTCACCTCTATAATGTGTCTTCTATTCATTCAACTTAACAACTTCCAGCACGAGACATTTATCTCAAGTTCTAAACACTAAGATGCTAACGTAAGTTGTGGCTAGGTTTGACGTTGATTTAACGTTACATTCTACTTGAAAACAACCAGCAGCATATTTTTCTAACTTACCTTGATTTCCTTGTGGTTTATCCCGAGGTGTCTCTTCAGGTTTGTTGTGTTTTTTCCTTTTATCTTTTGGCCACATTGCTGTTTTTCGGTTGTTGTAACCAAGCATTCGGTTTTATTCTCCACATCAATGTAACGAAAATATTTCCACAAATCTTCTCTCCTCTTTCTCCCAATCCCTGTGCAAAGCATATTTTATTTAATGTTTCGCCCATAAAATATTAGGATTAAGGGAAATCTCCGTTGCTTGTCTTTTAGTAGTAGTAGTGTGCTGCTTGTGCTCAGCTGCTGCGCCCGCTGCAAAACTCAAAAGGAGGAACTTTGTCGGGGAAGGGTGTGTTCGGTTACAAGCACGCTGTCCAGTGACCACAATGAAAAGTGATTGGAGACTGTGCTCCCGGACACTTCCGAATTCATCGTGCACTTCATAGCAAAAGAGACAGGAGAAAGCGATACGATCATTATAATAATATATTTCTATAATATATAATATATCAGTATATTATAAACCCGTGAACGAAAATGACAATAGATTTTAGCTTAGTCTTTATTTTGTGAACTACATTTTCGTTTAGTCTTTATTAGCCAACGAAATTGCATTACGATGTAGTCCCAGTTATTGTTTATACACATGGTTTTTTATATGGTCTAGTCTCGTTTTCGTCTCGTGAAAAATGGGCGTTGACAAATATATTTCGTTTTCGTTTTCGTGAATGAGAACAACTATGCGTGGTGGTAACCCATGGCGTGTGGCCCAACACCACAGTAAACTATCTATCTGAATCCTTAATATTCTCTCCTGGCACAAATGCAATACGCCATCATTCAGATGTCTCCAAAATGTGCGTTATATGATCAACTGCTTGATGAAATTGAACCTTTTTCAACTTTGTAAAGGGGAGGAGGGGAGGAACTTCTGTGTCTATGGAAGTAAACTTGAAAAAAACCATGGTAACAGGCTGCATTAGCATTACCTCAGTTTCTGAAATGGGCTTACCCGAACCCTTTTGCTTGGGATTAAGTTACCTCGTTTTGTGAAATGGAAAAGATCAGGTTCAACATACTCAGAATTTGCACATAACCTGCTTTCTGAAACAGAATCCTGGTCCAGATGGACCACTATCGTCTCCCTGAGTGTGGCAGGTAAGACATGTGCAAGGTGTGCTGGGATCTCTGATTAATAACCAACCAAATGTTCTGCTTTTATGAACAGTTCATAATTTGTTTTTGGTGGTATATAATAGCAAAAAGTAGGAACTCTTCTGCACTTTGTTGTTGGAGAGTTAGAGACTTTATCTACAGGATATTATAATACAAAATATGATCAGAACATCCATCCATCCATCCATCTTCTTCCGCTTATCCGAGGTCGGGTCACGGGGGCAGCAGCCGGAGTAAGGAAGCCCAGACCCCCCTCTCCCCGGCCACTTCTTCCAGCTCCTCTGGGGGGATCCCGAGGCGTTCCCAGGCCAGTCGAGAGACATAGTCCCTCCAGCGTGTCCTGGGTCTTCCCCGGGGTCTCCTCCCAGTGGGACGTGCCCGGAACACCTCACCAGGGAGGCGTCCAGGAGGTATCCTAACCAGATGCCCGAGCCACCTCATCTGGCTCCTCTCGATGCGGAGGAGCAGCGGTTCTACTCTGAACCACTCACGGATGACCGAGCTTCTCACCCTATCTCTAAGGGAGAGCCCAGCCACCCTGCGAAGGAAGCTCATTTCAGCCGCTTGTATCCGCGATCTTGTTCTTTCGGTCACTACCCAAAGCTCATGACCATAGGTGAGGGTAGGAACGTAGATCGACCAGTAAATCGAGAGCTTCGCCTTCCGACTCAGCTCCTTCTTTACCACAACAGAACGGCGCAGCACCCGCATCACTGCAGATGCCGCACTGATCCGTCTGTCGATCTCCCGCTCCATCCTTCCCTCACTCGTGAACAAGATCCCAAGATACTTAAACTCCTCCACTTGGGGAAGGACCTCATCCCCAACCCGGAGAGGGCACTCCACCCTTTTCCGGCTGAGGACCATGGTCTCGGATTTGGAGGTGCTGATTCTCATCCCAGCCGCTTCACAACTGGCTGCGAATCGCTCCAGCGAGAGTTGTAGATCACGGCTCGATGAAGCCAACAGAACCACATCATCTGCAAATAGCAGAGACCCAATCCTGAGGCCACCGAACCGAACCCCCTCATCACCTCGACTGCGCCTAGAAATTCTGTCCATAAAAGTAATGAACAGAATCGGTGACAAATGGCAGCCTTGGCGGAGTCCAACCCTCACTGGAAATGAATCCGACTTACTGCCGGCAATGCAGACCAAACTCTGGCACCGGTTGTACAGGGACCGGACAGCCCGTACAAGGGAGTCCGGCACCCCATACTCCCGAAGCACCCCCCACAGCAATCCCTGGGGAACACGGTCGAACACCTTCTCCAAGACCACAAAACACATGTAGACTGGTTGGACGAACTCCCATGCCCCCTCCAAGACCCTGAAGAGGGTGTAGAGCTGGTCCACCGTTCCACGCCCGGGACGAAAACCACACTGCTCCTCCTCAATCCGAGATTCAACTATCCGATGGACCCTCCTCTCCAGGAACCCTGAATAGACCTTCCCAGGGAGGCTGAGGAGTGTGATCCCCCTGTAGTTGGAACACACCCTCCGGTCCCCCTTTTTAAAGAGGGGGACCACCACCCCAGTCTGCCAATCCAGCGGTACTGTCCCCGACGTCCACGCGATGCTGCAGAGGCGTGTCAACCAAGACAGCTCCTCAGCATCCAGAGCCTTGAGGAACTCCGGGCGGATCTCATCCACACCCGGGGCCCTGCCACCGAGGAGCTTTTTGACCACCTCGGCAACCTCAGCCCCAGAGATAGGAGAGTCCACCCCTGAGTCCCCAGACTCTGCTTCCTCATTGGAAGACATGTCGGCGGGATTAAGGAGGTCTTCGAAGTATTCCCTTCACCGACCCACAACGTCCCGAGTCGAGGTCAACAGCTCCCCATCCCCACTGTATACAGTGTTGATGGAGCACTGCTTCCCCCTCCTGAGATGCCAGATGGTGGACCAGAATTTCTTCAAAGCCATTCGGAAGTCGTTCTCCATGGCCTCTCCAAACTCCTCCCATGTCCGAGTTTTTGCCTCAGCAACCGCTGAAGCCGCATCCCGCTTAGCCTGCCGATACCTGTCAGCTGCCTCCAGAGTCCCACATGCCAAAAAGGCCTTATAGGACTCCTTCTTCAGCTTGACGGCATCCCTCACTGCTGGTGTCCACCAACGAGTTCTGGGATTGCCGCCGCGACAGGCACCAACGACCTTACGGCCACAGCTCCGGTCGGCCGCCTCAACAATAGAGGCCCGGAACATAGCCCACTCGGACTCAATGTCCCCCGCCTCACTCGAAACATGATCGAAGTTCTGCCGGAGGTGTGAGTTAAAGCTCCTTCTGACAGGAGACTCTGCCAGACATTCCCAGCTGACCCTCACAACACGTTTGGGCCTGCCAGGTCTGACCGGCATCCACCCCCACCATCTGAGCCAACCCACCACCAGGTGGTGATCAGTTGACAGCTCCGCCCCTCTCTTCGCCCGAGTGTCCAAGACATGCGGCCGCAAGTCCAACGATGCGATTATAAAGTCGATCATCGAACTGCGGCCTAGAGTGTCCCGGTGCCAAGTTATGCTTGAACATGGTGTTCGTTATGGGCAGTCCATGACAACCACAGAAGTCCAACAACGAAACACCACTCTGGTTCAGATCAGGGGGGGCCTGTCTCCCAACCACACCCCTCCAGGTCTCACTGTCGTTGCCCACGTGAGCATTGAAGTCCCCCAGCAGAACGAGGGAGTTCCCAGATGGAACATTCTCGAATTCTCCATCCAAGGACTCCAAAAAGGGTGGGTACTCTGAGCTGCTATTTGGTGCGTAAGCACAAACAACAGTCAGGACCCGTCCCCCCACCCGGAGGCGGAGAGAGGCTACCCTCTCGTCCACCGGAGTAAACCCCAATGTACAGGCGCCAAGTCGGGGGGCAATAAGTATGCCCACACCAGCTCGGCGCCTCTCACCCGGAGCAACTCCAGAGCGGAAAAGAGTCCAACCCCTCTCGAGGATACTGGTTCCAGAGCCCAAGCCGTGTGTCGAGGTGAGTCCAACTATATCTAGCTGGAACCGCTCGACCTCACACACCAGCTCAGGCTCCTTCCCCGCCAGAGAGGTGACATTCCACGTCCCTAGAGCTAGCTTCTGCAGCTGAGGATCGGACCGCCAGGGTCCCCGCATCCGGCCACCGCCCAGCTCCCGACCTCTATGGCCCCTCCTGCAGGTGGTGAGTCCACGGGAGTGGGGGCCCATGTTTCCCTTTCGGGCTGAGCCCGGCCGGGCCCCATAGGCAAAGGCCCGGCCACCAGGCGCTCGCCTCCGAACCCCACCTCCAGGCCTGGCTCCAGAGGGGGGCCCCGGTGACCCGCGTCCGGGCAAGGGAAACCTTGGTCCATAATTGTCCATCATAAAGGTCCTTCAGAACAATAATTAGAATATCAACATTGAGCATCAGATGTCCTTCTTTTGTGAATGTATTGTGTTTTTGTGCATTAAAATATCTCTAATTAATAACATGTACTGTCTATATTCCTACAGCTCCTTTCCAGATTTGAAAGAGCAATACCCCGACTTTCCTTTTAAGAATGGAGGCATGTCCACTGCCATTGAGCTGAAACGACGCATCGGTGCACACTGCCATGGACCCAAAGCTCTCGTCTGCGAGGAGACAGGAGACAAGCTACAGGCCAAGAAGAAACTTTACATTGCTTCAGCAGTCTGCCTTGTTTTCATGACTGGAGAAGTCATAGGTAAAAGTTAAGAATTTCATGTGCAAGATAAACAAAATGTCACATGGAAATGGATGGAAAGTTTTTAATTGATGTCAATGATGTCATTTTTTTTTCAAATAATTCCATTAAAACACTTCTATTTTCACATATATCAAAGCACTCCTTGATATCTGTGAAAGTTTGTCCTTATTATTGTAATGCTATGCAAGCTTAACAATTAAGAAGTAACAAAAAAAAAATCTTATTTTCTGAGGAGTTCTCCTCCTCAGTAGGTGGCTGGTGTGATTTTAGCTTCTAGGGTCAGCAAACACTTAGTTGTTAAAGGAATGTGATCTCTAGAAAAGAGGATTATCTGGACAGACGGCTGATGGGTGATGCAGTGAGTATGTTGTAAATCAGATTATTGATTGAATCATTTCTAAGTAACTCTTTTCACAAGTTATTTGTCTGTTTTACTGTTAGCCTACAGCTGTGTTATCAGAATTAGAAATCAGAATTACTTTATTGATCCCTGAGGGGAAATTGCTTTTCATCACAGTTGCTTCTGCACAAATGCTTAAGAAAATGCGTATCATTATGATTACTAAAATAAGTATAACAAATAAAGGACGACAATAATAAAAATAAAATAAATAAGCACAACAAATTAACATAGAACATTGGCACGATACAGGAAGGTAAGAGAGCAGTTGTTGCTGTAGATACATTAAAAATAAGGACATCAAACCTTGGCTTTACTGACACACACCCCCCCCCCCCCCCAGCTATTTTGAAACAGTATATAAGGTTATCTTATATCCATTTTTCCTCTCATTTCACCACCTGTCTAGATTTTATGTTTGGTCGGTCATATGTCTTTTTTTGCCTTGTTTTGTTTTTCTTTTGTCTTTTCTTCTGTTCTGTTATTTGCACATCTGTATGGAAGCCCATTTCCACTTGGTAAAAAAAAAGCCCCATGGGAAGTCGAAATTATGAGATAAAAAGTCCAAATTATGAGATACTAACAAAAGCAATCTTTCAGAGTGAATTGAGAGATGGATTGGGAGTATATTGAGCAATACTTTAAATGTGGCTTTGATTCGCTTGCTGTGTCCCATGGGATTGTTTTTAGCAAATGGAATCTTGAAAGGATTATAAACCGGAGAAAACTGGCGCAGAAAAAACAAAACTGATGTGGCTGATGTGGCAACCTTCATAGAAAAGCGGGGTGGCTGTAGATCAGTTGGCAGAGCGGGTCGTCCAGTCAGTGGAAGGTTGGCGGTTCAAGATTCAAGATTCAAGTCTCTTTATTGTCATTATGCAGGCATAACAAAAATTTGCACGACTCCCGGCAGGCACACACATAAATACACACATAAATAAAGCACTCAAATAAATAGTAGAAAAAAATATATAAGATAAAAAAAAACAACATTCTTGGTAGATGATATGTACAGACTGTACGTGAGTATTTATAGAGAACAGAACTGGCTGTGCGGGGGTGGGGGGTGGTGTGGATGAGGAATGAGGGATGGGAAGATAAAGTGCAGCTTAGTCCTGTTTGAGACGCAGAGGTGTGAATCTGTGTGATGGAGGTAGGTGTGTGTGTTTGAGGGGCCGAGTGTGTGTGGCTGTGTGTGTGTGTGTGTGTGTGTGGGGGGGGGGGGGGGGTCCATGTTTACATTCTTGGTAGATGATATGTACATGTTTAGAGTTCTGTAGGGGGGTGGGGTGTAGTGGTTCACTACAGGGGGGCTTTGGCTTTCACAGCTCTGGAGAAGAAGCTGTCTCTGAGTCTTTTTGTGGTGGCTTTGATGTTTCTGTACCGCTTAATGGATGGAAGTGGTACCAACGGTGCATTGCCCGGGTGGGTGGGATCGGCTCAGCCCACAATCCCTTGTGCCGTTCTCACCACCTGGGCTAGGTCCTTTTAGTTCTGTGGGTCCTCTTGTCATTTAAACTTCTTATGTTTAAATGACAAGAGGCTTCCTCCCACAGTCCAAACACATGCATGTCAGGTTAACGGGTGTGAGTGTGGGTGGTTGTTTGTCTACAAGTGGCCCTGCGATGGACTGGTGACCTGTCCAGGTGAACCCCTGCCTTTCACCAAAGAGAGCTGGGATAGACTCCAGCAGATCCCTGTGACCCTGCAGATGATTAAACGGGTGTAGATGATGGATGGATGGATTTCTTGCCTTTGAAACCAGTTTTGTCATGTTGATTTTTATTGCTCTCTTTTCTCTTACTATTTTATGATTATATTGTTGTGTCCAGCACTTTGGTCAGCTGTGCTGTTTTTAAATGCTTTATAAATATAGTTGAGTTTTTTTTTTTTAGATGTGGTACATGCACTTAACTGATTTTCTGAGTTTCTCATCTCTGTGTTGACAGTTAATGATATAACTCAGAGTTTATTGAATCTTCTCTCTGAAATAGGCCCAAGGCTTCTTCCTATATGTTCATTTTTCATAAAATGTCAATAAGTTTACCTTAAGTAAGCTCAGAATCCTTTTATGCATGAAATGTAAACAGGGACTGAATAGCTGATGATGATCACAGTGTGGAAACAATTTTCAAACAGACTGATTAAAGACTTTTATGTTAATAATATTACTAATATATTTCGATACACAAATGTAAATACCAAGCTGAAGTATGTATTTGTTTAGGTACCTAAATTTATAATTAAAAGACAGTCTTTTGAAGGTAACATGAATTATCACCCCAGGACAGTAAAATATTAGAAGTTGTTACGCAAACATGTCATCATCATATAGCAGAGTTTTTGTAGAAAGGATATGCTGTGATGCTGAACTAGGATTTGTACTGAATTGTACAAATTTTAATTTATATCTTCTAAGAGAAATATCAAAGAATAAAATTTAGTTGGGATTAAATGTTATTGCTTAGCATATAAAATGGGGTATAACATTGCAACTACATGTAAGAACAGATGTAGTTGACAACTGAAAACGTGTACACAGTGGTTACTTTCATTACATAGGACATAAAATAACAACTTCACAATTTAACAGACAAATTTGTTTACATCTGTTCTAAAATGTATTACAAGATTATTGCGGTACATAATTTTGCCTAAAATAAGGATAGCTTTATGGAACTATACTTCACTCATAAGCAGTCATAAATATCTGAACCTAACTGATATTTTATTGTAATTTCTTTGCTCACCTACAGGAGGCTACCTGGCCCACAGTCTGGCCATCATGACGGACGCTGCCCATCTCCTGACAGACTTTGGGAGTATGATGGTGAGCCTGTTCTCCCTGTGGGTCTCTTCCAGACCACCCACCAAAACCATGAACTTTGGTTGGCACAGATCAGGTGAGTACCAGAAACCAGGTTCATCTACGTCAGGTGGGTCAAACTGATCTGTGAAAGGGCCGTGAGGCTGCAGGTTTTTATTCCAACCACGAAGAAACTCAGCAGACTTGTTTCATTCAATCAACTGAAATGGTTAAAACCTTTAGTGAAGACAACTAGTTGACTGACTAAAACAAGTCATAGTTAATGGTTTGTTTTCTTTGTGGTTTGTGTTTGTTGGTGTGGCCTTAACCCTCCATCCTGCATAATGATGGCTGAGATAGGTCTTGAGCCCTCCATGACCCTGAACAGGGTTAGGCAGGTGAATTAACACCTGTGTTAAGAATCACCAAATAGAGGAGTGTAAACATTTTAGATCTGTAATCAGGGAGTTTAATAGTGAAAGCAACAGAAGCAAAAATAGTTTTACTTTTACTCTTTTTGCCTGAAGGCGGTAACGTATCCACAAGATCCACTACACTTGTGAATGATGCAAATGAAAAGGTTAATGGAAGCATAAAAAAGTAATCTCAATTAAATCCTGGGATGCAGGATACGTCAGTTTCATGAGTAGATGCTCCAGCTTTAAAGAGCTATAATGTGCTTTTTAAAGCTGAAGAGTTTGATACTGATGTATGGCCTCGAGATACGATTGGTGGGATATGACTGGTCACTTAGCTTTCCATACAACTGCAGTATTTAAATGGGGTGTGTTGTTTTGTCCTGCCTGGGATGACCTGTATGTGTAAATGTGCTTCTCTTCTCCCCACAGAGATCCTTGGTGCATTCATCTCAGTCATTTCCATCTGGATCGTAACCGGAGCTCTAGTCTATTTAGCTATCGAGAGGATTGTACGCAACGACTATGAGATAGAGGGCCATGTAATGTTAGTCACCTCTGGATGTGCGGTCATCGTAAATATTATGTGAGTTCTTCTCAGCTAAATGGATGTTCAGATTCATATTGTTAGACGAAATTAGAGTCATAGCAATATATGGTGAAAAAAAAAATCAAATTGCACAATAGATGGTACAACAAAACACTTACTTAGAATATGCAAAGCAGTTTAAAAGTTTACCTGGGTTCAGGTTTAAAATAAAAGCAGTTGAGTCCTGACATTTGATGAAAGTCCTTGCTTGACAAGACCCTCTGAAAATCTCTTTAAGATTGTAGAACTGTTCAAATTCACAATAATACTTCAAAGATAACAGGCTCTCTAAGACATTTTTCTTTTTATTAAAACTAAAAAAGTTGATATTTGATATTTAATATTTCCTGTCTTTTCTTCAGTCTCAAATAAAGGCCACTAGTGCAAAAAAAAAAAAGCTCAAGAAATATATAAAATAAAAGATGCAGTCATTTGGAAAAAACAAACTCAGTCATCATACTCTCAAAACCACAAATAGCAGGGAAAAAACTGAGATTACATATTTTTATCCATCAAACCACTTGTTTTTGTTTGTTTCAAATATCACACTGTCCTATTTCAGTTTCAAATTATTTTGTCTGTATAGTTGGGTTTTTCTTCCAGTCTTCATGTGAAAAAGTGTGTTCAAGTTTAAACTGATAAGAACTTTAACATTCAAATAGTGCTGCAGTTTCCTGTGTGCTATTTAGTCAGACATGCAAACACAACTAAAGTAGCTCTCTCTGTAATCTTGCAGTATGGCCTACATCCTCCATCACTCCACCAACATCCACCCTCACAGCAGTGGTTACCAGCAGATTGATGATGATGGTCAGAGTCAGGCCCAGATGTTCTCTGGTGGCCACGGCAACACGAGTATTCGTGCTGCCTTCATCCACGCGGTTGGAGACCTCCTGCAGAGTGTGGGCGTCATGGTGGCAGCTACCATCATCTATTTTCGGGTAAGACAAATTTTATACTTTTTAGCGTGATTAAAATATGTTTGCTCATCTTCAACCCATTTAAAAAAAAAAATAACATGTGGGTCTGTTAAAAGAATATAACTTATATTACATGTATTAAGTCAGTTTATGTATGAATGTCCAATGCAGATTTCTTTTTTTTTCAATTCACAAAAAATAAAAAAATATTTTTATTTAGGAAAACAACCACTAATTTGCATTTTTGAATAAAGGGGACATTATAATCTGCCTCCTGCCCGGTGACAGCTGGGACTCCAACTTCCTTCAGAAGATAGAAAGAATTAAAGTGGGTCTAGAAAGTCAATGAATAAATAAATGAACAATGTGATACAAAGATCAGTCATTCCAATTCAACTAAAATCAGCACGTTTAGGTAAAATGTCAGTTAAAGCTTTATTTAAATTAGTGTTGTTCCGATAAAACCAATACCAGTTTTGGAAGTTGCTCCGATACTGGCAAAAATGCTGGTATCGGTATAAGTCCAGGCACCAACCGATACCAAGTAATTTATTTTAATAATATAATGATTTATTAACCGGTTACTTCTGTTACACTACCAGCAAAAATAAATACTTTTAAATTTTGCATTACTATTTTATACTGTTCTATTTGGAAATAAAATACTTGGATTTGCTGTATTTATTCATGTTTTGCAACAATGATAATTATATTGCAGTCAGGCAATTTTTTTTTTTTTATATACCCGCATCAGTAGTCCGTATCGGCCGATACCCAGAACTCAAGAATCGGAATCATATCGGGAGGAAAAAAAAATGATATTGGAACATCTCTAATTTAAGTGCATATAGAGCAAATGAAATAGCAGGAAAGCCTGGTTGAAGAATTCATGCATTTCTGCTAAAAAGTTGTCACATCTATCTGTGTCACAAATATATATTACTACACGGGAGGAGCTGGTTAATGATCTCAAGGCAGCTGGGACCACAGTCACCAAGAAAACTATTGGTAATACACTGAGGGCCTGATTTACTAAGATCCTAAATAAAGAGTACTAAATTGCGTGTGCACTGAAAAAGTTTGCGCATGCTGTTGTTGTGTGTTTTGCGGGTGATCAACTAAGAATGCTCGCGCAATTGATAACGGGTGCAAACCGCAGTATTTAAATGAGGTGTTGCGTGTCTTACGGTTTGCGCCATGGAGAGTCTGGATGGAAAGCAGGATAGACGCAAGCGCAAAATGAAATTTGACGAGTTGGAGTTAGAGATATTAGTGGAAGAGGCAAATAAACACATTCATGAACTACAGCAAAGAAATTTAAACATTACCAAAAGAAACGCAATATGGGAGAAAATCTGCGATAGAACAAATGCAGTTGGTAAGACAAAAAGAACGGCAGATGAGGTTAAAAGAAGGTGGCAAGATATAAGGCGAAGAACTAAAGAAAAAGTGGCCTTTAATAAAACTTCGGCAAACAAGACAGGTGGAGGGCCTGCGGAAGAGATGCTTCTAACCAGGATTGAGCAGCAGGTGCAGCTCACCTTCTGCGAGGAGCAGATAACTGGGATACTGGGGTATGACACGCTAGAGCCAACTGCAGAACAAGGTAGGCGCACAATAAGAAATACTTTTTTCTCCATGAAAACACGTGATTTATTTATTATCACAAATAAAAAAATGAATGTGCCTCCTGTGGCAACCTTTTGCTGAATAATACTCGATTTAACATTCAAATAAAATATTTAACTTAACTCATTCAACAGCTCCAAGATGGAATCGCTAGGTAGTCGATATGTTTCAACTATCTGGTTTTCATTCATTCCAAACAAATTTACACGAGTCCGAAAGACTCTCTCTCTGTGTATTCTTTGATTTTGGCGATGTCGCCTCCTTGCCACAATAACAGCAGCCATCGGTGCGTAATGCTGGGCAGATTAGCACCTTCCTTTCGAACGTACTAAATACAGACGCAATCACAATCCCCGCAATTACTTTCAGGGTTGGTAAATCTCATTGCGTGTGGTAAATGAACCTATTTGCATTTTCCCCTCCCAGTATTTAGCGCTTTCTGGCGGGTACGCCCCATATTGATTATTCATCAGGGCAAAAGTACTAAATGAACAGCGTGTGCTATTTTGCTCATTTGAGAGGCGCAGTCCTCTTTGCACGCTGTTAGTAGATCAGCTTGCACATTGGTTTGCGGGTGGTGTCAAGTTTGCACACGTTTTTACGCACGCAAACCTTTAGTAAATCAGGCCCTGAGACGCAATGGTTTAAAATCCTGCAGTGGTCCAAGGTCCATCTGCTCAAGAATGCTCACGTCCAGGCCCGACTCAGGTTTGCCAACGAACATATTAATGACTCAGAAAGAGACTGGGAGAAGGTGCTGTGGTCAGATGAGACCAAAATTCAGCTCTTTGGCCTCATTCAACTCGACGTGTTTGGAGGACAACCTCCCTGCCTCCACAAGGACATTGAAAATGGGTCGTAGATGGGTCTTCCAGCATGACAACAACCCAAAACATACAGCCAAGGAAACAAAGGAGTGGCTCCATAAGAAGCACATCAAGGTCATGGAATGGCCTAGCCAGTCTCCTGACCTTAATCCTATTAAACATCTATGGAGAGAGCTGAAGCTGAGAGTTTCCAAGCGCAAGCCTCAAAACCTTCAGGATTTGGAGATGATCTGCAGAGAGGAGTGGACGAAAATTACTCCTGATGTGTTTAAACCTAGTAAGAAACTACAAGAAACATCTGACAGCTGTGCTGCCAACAAGGGTTTTGCCACCAAGTATTAGATCATGTTTTGCTAGGGGATCAAATACTTATTTCCCTCAATGACTTGCAAATTAATTTTTATTTTTCATTTCATGTCATTTTCTCAAAATTGTTTTCAATATTCTTTCTATAACTGTTAAAATAAAGCTGCCATAGAAGTCTGAGACTGTTCATTTATTTCTTAGTATGACAACTGCCAAAATCAGCAGGGGATCAAATACTTATTTCCTCCACTGTAGCTGACGTTTTCTCACCTGCGGGAGGACTTAGGATGGACTAAGATAAGGAGAGAGGTGATGGTAATGGTGGTGACAGTTTCCTTGGTACTTTGGTAACTTACATGTGAGTGTATATGGGCATGGACACATTTATTCTTTACACCCCTCCCCCAACACCCCCCCTCTACTGTCAACACAATCAATCAATAATGTTTACATCAATTCTCCATATACAGGTCTATAGCTTGGTAGAAGGTGTTCATCCAGTTTTGTTAGTAGTTTTTTGCTTCTTACATATCATCCTCTGAGTTTGTTCGCTGTTACAACACAATCCACTACACAACACCCCTCACACTTCACAACCCAGCACACACCACACCCCCACTGTCCTGTCTCTTTAACTGTCTTGTCTTTAAATGTTTCACTGCTAGTGTTTTTTGGTCCTCTATGACAAAATCAGGATTTAAAATGTTAATAAAGACATTAGAATTTACTGCCAAAGAGGACTGGTGAAGGACACATTCATCCTTCACACTCCCACAAAAAAAAGTCTGCTATAAGATTAAATTGCATATATACATACTATACGGTTTTGTTAGACAATGGCACTAACAATGAATGTAAATGCAGACACAAAAAAAAGAATGTCCATGTTAAAGTTCAGTAACTTTACTAATCCGTGTATCATTCATTCTTTCCATTTTCAATTGTCAATCAAAAAAAAAAAACTAAAAGTGACATTTTATTACATTTTTCGTTTTTTAAGCTAACACAAAAAAAAAAGAAAAAAATGACAGTTTTTTTATATTTAAATTTTTGGATCAAAAATATGAAATTAAAAAATGGGCCACAGAACTGAATTTGTTTTATAATGGAGGACTGGACTTTCTGTTGTCATTACACATCTGTGCCACTAGATGGAGCTGCACTGCAGTAACCAGCTAGAGAACAGCAGGACAGTGAACACATGGAGCAGATCTGATGTAACATGGAGGAATGACGCAAAAGTTTTGTTGCAGTCCAGAATTTTTTTTAGACAGTTGTTAATATTGCTACTTGAGTTGCTACCCGAACTGTAAAGTTCACGGATTTTTACCGTTCTCCATGTCTGTTTTAGCTTTTCCGCATGTTTACTGTTTTCCGGTTTCGCAGCAGCCAGTAACAGACTTTTCAAAACAAAAGCACGTGACCAACATGCTTTAACGCGCGATAAAATAAATGTCGGCGTTAATAAATGAATGCGTTAATGCAATAATAACGCGTCAACTTGCCCAGCCCTTATATATATATATATATAGATATATATATATATATATATATATATATATATATAAAATATATCTACCCTATTATATCTACAATTTAAATATCTAAATAATCTATATGTGTGTCTGTGTATTGTTTTTGTCTTTCAGCCCGACTGCAAAGTAGCTGATCCCATCTGTACCTTCCTGTTTTCTGTCTTTGTCCTTTGCACCACCATCACCATTCTCAGAGATGTCTTTAGGATACTCATGGAAGGTACAGCAGATGGAGAAATGCCCACTTACTCTTAAAAAATGTTTTGTATTGTGGAAGATGATTGATCCAATTGTTGTTTTCTGGGATTACTCCATTAATAGAGGTAACAGCTGACTTTTCTGACTTTTTGAAAAAAAAAACATTTTTTAAAGCACCACCATGCAACAAGCAAAACAAGGCACACAAAAGACAGAATGGCATTGATCCTAGGACACTGAATTATTTGCTTGCGTCACAGGCAGCACGGTGGTTTGGTAAATGAATTTTTTTTTTGCACTTATATAGTGCTTTCCTAACATCAAGGTGCCCTCTAAGCACTTTACAATCATTCACACCCACTCTCATACTCCAGTGGGCTGCTGCCAAACAAGGTGCTGTCAGACCCACTGGGGGCAAGTTAGGGTTCAGTGTCTTGCCCATGGACTTGTGGTCAGTTAGAGCCAGGATTGAACCGCCAACCTTACAGTGACTTGACGACCCGCTCTACCAACCGAGCTATAGCCAGTTGGTGGTTAGCACTGTTAGCTCTGTTGCCTGACACCAGGAACCTTCCTGGTTCAAACCTGGGCAGGGGACTTTCTGTGTGAAGTTTACAAGTTCTCCCTGTGCTTGCGTTGGTACTCCGGCTCCGTCCCACAGTCCAAAGACATGCATGTTGGGATAATTGGTAGTTCTAGATCCCATAGAAGTGATTGTGAGTGTGCATGGTTGTTCGTCTACTCCTGCCTTTTGCCCGAAGAAAGCTAGGATAGGCTCCGACAATCCCCACATAGCATAAAGCGGGCATAGATAAGGGGTGGAATGGATGCTCGTGTCACTATGCATCACACTATCTGTAACTCAGATGTTAATTTCAAATTTTGGGTTTAAGTAGTGAAAAGACAGATAAGCACTTCTTGGGGATATCTCTTTTTACACCAGTGAGCTTGTCACATACCGACATGAATAGACAAGAATTGTCTGCCCCTTTCTGGACTAAAATCTTTTATATGTGAGCAAAACTTTCAGTACTTCAGCTGTGTTTGCATTGCCTTGCTAAATGTGCATACTGTCTGGCGTTTTCCAGGGTCCCCTAAAGGAATTGAATTTAATGCCGTGAAGGAAGTGCTGCTGTCTGTAAAAACGGTGAAGTCCTTGCACTGTCTGCACCTCTGGGCTCTGACGCTGAGCCAGGCACTGATTTCTGTCCATCTGGCCATAGGTAATTTATTTACACACTGATCTATCCACACCCTGCTGTAGCAGAGCTGGTAGGATGTACTGGAGTTCAGATGTGCATCTGCACGTACATGTATATCTATATGGTGTTCATATGTATAGAAGAATAAAACACACAGAGGAAAGAGGGTTGTTGAAGTAAGAATCAAGTAAAAGTGCAAATTACACAAAAATAATCCATATTATCATTATTAAGAATACAAAAGGTCAGACAACAGCAAAGTTCCCTTTCTTTATATCTACATCAGCCACAATACTAGATCTACAGACAGGTGAAGGTACAGTGCCTTGGGATCTATAATACAATTATCCTGTTTGTTATAATTAACATTATAATATAGTTATTAAGAAGCCATAGGGAGCAATCTTGTACTTATATGGGATCAACCTGAATGCACGGTTGGAGAGTGAAGAATTTGAATAAGCAGTGGCACTCATGTGTCTTTATACTGCAATATCTGTGTGAAAGTAGTGATGTAGATGAACAGTAACAATAAAAAATGAAGGGTAAGAGAATCACTGTTTTTCCCAATATTTTTTTTTTTACATCAGAGGAGGGTGCTGATCCTCAGTTAGTGCTGCAGGAGGCCACGGATCTGCTCCACACCAAGTTTGATTTCTACAGCATCACTATCCAGGTTGAACTCCACTCAGAAGACATGAGTCATTGCTCCCACTGCCAGGACCCGAGTGGCTGAAACCCAGACTGGACCTGACTGGACATGGAACGGCTAAGACACACAACATTTCCTCTGGGTGAGACGAAACCTACGTCAGCTTCACCTTCCTGGTGAAGGAGTATAAAAAGGTTTTTGGTATATTGTTATATGTCCACAAAGTCACAACAAATTAGACAGCAAAATCATTCATGTGTGGTTAGTAGACTGTTGATGCTAAAGCTTGGTGCTAAGTTCAATTAGAATACATTCCACTTGTTCTTAGAACTCGTTTCCATAAGCCATAAGTGGGACACTCCCTACTGTTGGTATTCATACTCATGAACTCTGATAAAGTTAGAGGACCCTGAGTTCAGTAATTGATATGGTTGCACAGAATGTCAACTTTTTGTTGAAAGTACTTTCATCTTTTTTGTGTCAAAATTTGCAAGATGTAAACACAAAACTGTTGCTACAGTATTGATATGCACATAATACAGTGCAAAAGTCATAATACTCATATTCATTTGTTTTTTTTTCTGACTTTGACAAGATGTGCCAAATTAAATGCATACATTTAGTTTTTAAATTTTTTTTAACAGATACGATAGCGACTATTCTAAATTCTGACTTCTGAGAGTAAATTGAATGCAGCATAATTCTTTTAGTGTTGTGGGAAAAGGGTAAATGGCAAAAGCACAAGAAGAGATGACGGGAAACATAATTGTTTCAAATATTGCAGTGGGAATTAGTTTTATTTTCCTCATTGTTGACAGTGCAGACAAATGCTGCAATGATCACTACTTCTGGTCCCAACATGCTGCTAATCATGAGTCTGTAATTAACAGGCACAGCTTGTCGATTACTACTGCACTTTTACATACAGCCACTCATCCAATTACCCAGTCAAATAAAATAGATGCAACTCTTTAGCTCAGATCCAAAAACACAGTTTATTAGGTGTGAAAAATGAAAAAAATTAATAAAACAGAAGATTTAAATTTTTCTTTCTTTTTAAGACTCATAGGTTCACACTGCAGGTCTTAATGTTCAATTGATTTTTTTTGTGTGGTCATTTACATCAGTATCTTAAATATGATTTATATCAAACTCCAGTGAGAACTGGAGGTCAATGACCTGCATGTACAGAAACATGAAATGTGTCAAATGCAGTAAGTCGGGTATATGGAAGCAATGCAGCAGCAGTGAGACTGTACAATACCATTTTTGAAGATTCCACTTGCTCAGACAGTCATAGAAAATCAGATATGGCCAAAAATGAAAAAGAAAAAAAAAATCATCCTTAATGTAACTACATTCATATCTCTTATTATTTTTCATGACCCTGACGGCACACATAAGCAAGGAAGAATATTTAGAACCTAACATTAGATCAGATTAGATTAGATGTACAGTGTCTTGGGAAAGTATTCGGCCACTTTGAACTTTTCAACCTTTTGCCACATTTCAGACTTCAATTCAATTTAATTCAATTTTATTTGTATAGCGTCTGTTACAATATGAGTTGTCTCTAGGTGCTTTATAGAGACCCAGAGCATGACCCCCGAGCAAATATCATTAACTAAAAATACAATATTAAATAAAATATAAAGATATAAAATTTTATTTTTTTGTCAAGAATCAACAAGTTGGACACAATCATGAAGTGGAATGAAATTTATTTGATGTTTTAAACTTTAACAAATAAAAAACTGAAAAGTGGGGCGTGCAATATTATTCGGCCCCCTTGTGTTAATACTCTGTAGCGCCACCTTCTGCTGCAGTTCCAGCTCCAGTCTCTTGGGGTTTGTCTCTATCAGTTCAACACATCCAGAGACTAAATTCTTGCCCATTCTTCCTGTAAAACAGCTGGAGCTCAGTGAGGTTGGATGGAGAGCATTTCTGAACCACAGTCTTCAGCTCTTTCCACAGATTCTGGACTGGATTCAGGTCTGGACTTTGACTTGGCCGTTCTAACACCTGGAAAACTTTTATTTGTGAACCGTTCCATTGTAGATTTGTCTTCATGTTCTGGATCATTGTCCTGTTGGAAGATAAATCTCCGTCCCAGTCTCAGGTCTTTTCCAGACTCCAACAGGTTTTCTCCCAGAATGCTCCTGTATTTGGCTCCATCCATCTTCCCATCAGTTTTAACCATCTTCCCTGTCCCTGCTGAAGAAAAGCAGGCCCAAACCATGATGCTGCCACCACCATGTTTGACAGTGGGGATGGTGTGTTCAGGGTGATGAGCTGTGTTGCTTTTATGTCAAACATATCATTTTGCATTGTGGCCTAAAAGTTTAATTTTGGTTTCATCTGACCAGAGTACCTTCTTTCCCAGGTTTGGTGTGTCTCCAGGTGGCTTGTTAAACTTTAAATGAGACTTTTTATGGATATCTTTGAGAAATGTCTTTCTTCTTGCCACTCTTCCATAAAGGCCAGATTTGTTCAGTGTACGACTGATTGTTGTCCTCTGGACAGACTCTCCCACCTCAGCTGTAGATCAGTTCATCCAGAGTGATCATGGGCCTCTTGGCTGCATCTCTGATCAGTCTTCTCCTTGTTCCAGATGAAAGTTTAGAGGGACGGTCTGGTCTTGGTAGATCTGCAGTGGTCTGATTCTCCTTCCATTTCAACATGATTGCTTGCTCAGTGCTCCTTGAGATGTTTAAAGCTTGGGAAATCTTTTTGTATCCACATCCAGCTTTAAACTTCTCCACAACAGTATCTGGGACCTGCCTGGTGTGTTCCTTGGTCTTCATGATGCTCTCTGAGCTTTAAACAGAACCCTGAGACTATCACAGAGCAGGTGCATTTATACGGAGACTTGATTACACACAGGTGGATTCTATTGATCATCATCAGTCATTCAGGACAACATTGGATCATTCAGAGATCCTCACTGAACTTCTGGACTCAGTTTGCTGCTCTGAAAGTAAAGGGGTCAAATAATATTACACGAACCACTTTTCAGTTTTTTATTTGTTTAAAAAGTTTAAAATATCCAATAAATTTCGTTCCACTTCATGATTGTGTCCCACTTGTTTGTTGATTCTTGACAAAAAATTAAAATTTTATGTCTTTATGTATGAAGCCTGAAATGTGGCAAAAGGTTGAAAAGTTCAAGGGGGCCGAATACTTTTGCAAGGAACTGTACTTTATTCATTCCCCAAGGGGGGAAATTCAAAATCTCATCAGCTCAATTTAATTTACTGGTAAATTAAGAAGTGACTAGAGAATAACTGTGGGCCATCCTGTATAATTCTCAAACAAGTGGAGAATAACCTCTTCCATCTGCTCACACACTCTTTCCCCTTTTCTCCCCACAGCAACTATTGCAGCTAAGTCAACCTTGAAATTTAAGATATATATTTTTTTGTCAGCAAATACTTTAGTACAATTCAGTAAAAATATAGTACACGCCATTTGTACTTTCAAGTTGAAATTTCAACTATCTGAGTTAGAAATTTTAATTGGTTAGAACTCCAGCTCAGAAAGTCATAGAAACCTCACCTGCCTCCACTTCCAACATGGCTGCCGTTTGCCTCAAACAAAGTAAACTAATTTGACTGTATATAGGAGTTCTTATTTTATTTATGTCAAGACAAACATACACATAATATTGTTCACTTATTATTAGTGGACATTTTGCTTTGCTGTTTGTATGTGTAAAATACCACATACTACTTCATAACAGTAATACTGTACTGCTAACGGTTAGCCTGACATTTGAAAAGGTCCGTGGTATACGAGCATCCATGGCTTTTATGACTTTGTAACTGATCACTCTGGATGTGACATCATCTCAAGTTCAGAATTCTGACATCCGAGGTAGATGGAATAAACAAATAAACCCATATTTTGCACTCTGAAAACAAAACTTATAAAGGAAACTATTTGCAACAGGGATAGATCTCTGTGTCAATGGATTTTACTGGCCAACTTCCCAGTGCACCTTGTTAGTAATTACTCAAAGCAACGTTTTCACTTTAATACAGGGTTTACGTCAGCCATGGAGCAATAGTACACCTGGGCTCAAGTCTTTTACTGGATTTACTGCACATTAAAGCATTATTCCATCAAGATGTTTTTAGTACAGTATGCTGTGCACAGTCGAGCACAATAGTGAAAACTGGGTGAGGTCATGTTGTAATGTAAAGGATAGGATAAAATAGTAACCACAGACACTGACACTAGTAAGGCCTTAAGGTTTTACACCTAAACTTAAACATTTCCAGAAAAAAAGGGAAACAAAAAGCACAGTAAAAACAAAAAATAACAGTGGCCAACTGGACTCACATGGGATACTAACCATACTCTAAAACAAAACAAGCAGATAAACAACATTCAAACTGAAGTCAGATCAGTCTCTAAAGCTGAGTGCTTAATAAGTTAGATGACTCCTTCCACTGCCGCTCCTCTTAATTACTAATGTAACCTTTTTCAGCATTAGTTATGAATTTGACAAAACATCAGGATTCAGCGGCATGTCTTCTTTAGATACACAATAACCTTTTAGGAATGAAGCTGTTGTTGTCCAGACTACTTGTACCTAAAAATCCTAACTTGAGCATGTCACACCCTAGTTTCTGTCTTTCCTTTCAGTCACAGCAACAAGTTTTTGTTTTTTAGAGAGGTAAAGCCATAGTGAAGAGCTGCAAAATTATAATTACAATCAAGAGGCACAACCTAGCAAAAGGACCCACAAGAGACACATGGATAACTTTAATGTGTGCGCCAATTTATCCACATTTTCATAAATCATACTCTCACGATAAAACATGTTGTCATCTCTCCATTTATCTGCTTTTCACTACAGACCTCAAGTTCATTGATTCTTGTTTTTTAACATAAACTACATGAAGTCAATATTAATTTTTCATATTTTGTATAACAATTTAAAATATTGTTTCTGGTTTCTATTGATTTCCAATTCCAGAATGACGATCAAATAACATGGATACACAACACCACAAAGGCTTCATTATAAAAAAAAAAAGTATGCAATGATTAACACTTTGAAAAACACTTACCAACCCAAAAAGTGGAAATATTTATCCACAGTAAGTGTTAGTATTAGAACAACAACAATTAACTGACGCCTGCAACTTTTCAGGCAATGACTGAATTTGGTGAAGAAAACATGATACTAATTTACATAATTTCCACTTTGGAATAAATTCAAAGATGGGCAAGCACTAGTACCAGGGATTTAGAGAAATTAGTTAGCTCTAGATCAGTTATACTGATCCTTTTAGATACATAAAAAACATTAAATTCAATAAGTTGCAAATAAAAACCCATAAAAAATATTTTTATATTTAATTTGATAATTTTGTGGTTTCTGTTTCCAGAGCTGCCAATTTGCCAGACACTCCAAAAGTCAACATCAGTCAATTTTGAACTGTATATGTGTCTCAGAGTGGTGTTTACCTAATATTCAGCAGTATATCATATATATATAATATATATATATATATATATATATATATATATATATATATACACACACACACACACAACACACACACAATATATCTACAAAACTATGGAGCCCCATTTGGGTCAGAATTCAATTAATAAATGAGTCTTATTATGAAATACAGGCATTTATTTTTATGAAATACGTATCCATTATTATGTCATTATTATGTAAAAGCTCATTCTTATGAAAAAGGAAGCAATTATGTAAAAACTCATTCTTAGATAAAAAAAGACATTCTGAAATAAACTATTATGCATTCAACTAAGATTGAATAATAAAAAAAAATATATTTCATAATAATTACATTTTTTTCATAATAATGGGTAACATTTCATAATAATGGATACGTATTTCATAATAATAAATACCTGTATTTCATAATAATAGACTAATTTATTCATTTAATTATGACCCAAACGGGGCTCCATACAAAACACCCTATAAAACTGCTGCTCTTAATTACAATGAAAGCACTTACCTCCTGGCTGAAACCATTGGGTGTGGAAGTACTGTAATCTGGCTGTGATGTAATCTGGCGGTGATGTAATCTGGCTGTGATGTAATCTGGCTGTGACGTACCAGCCATTGTGATCACATATGAAAAGTGAAAGGCACATTTCAGACGTGTCTCAGAAATGACTGTGCTCAATGGCATTGAAGATAAGTGCCAAGTCTGTTTTGGCGTTGAGCTGCACCTAAATTGCATCAATTTACACACAGAAGATCGATCTGGCAGGAAGTCAAACAAGAATAGCAAAAAGAATTTGGTAAATAAAAAAAAAAAAAAACTGCAAGTGCTGAACAACACTTAGATTGACCAAACATAAACTTCTAAAGGCCTGTGGCAAAAATCAGAGCATCTCAGAGGAGATTTCAACCATGTATACAAGGAAAGGTTACCAATCTTTTTTGTTTTTATAAGGCCAAGATATTGTGACAAAATTTTGTAAACAAGCTGATTACCGTGTAACCTCAAAGCTGTCAGGTAAATCTACAAGTCTTATGAATCCAATCAAACAGGCAATGCAGGGAGGGAACTGCTCCTGAAACGCTCCCGGAGGGCCCAGCCTCTCTCTGGTGGGAGCCGGGGGTGAGGGTGTCATCAGATCTCAACAAGCTTCTTCATTCTGGTTTAGTTTTTGTTCAAGATATAATGATTTGGTGAGAATACTGGGGGAGGCTGGGATTCAAGTGTGGTGCTGGGGACTGAACCTTTGGATTTTCAGTTGGGTACCTTTATCAAAAAGACAAGCTTGTTTAATTTTGCCAAATTTTCACGGGGTACTGAAACTTGAAGTGAGGAAAAACAACTGAACTTTTGGGTTTGATCTAAAAGATGGTAATGCTAAATGGATAATCACAGAATCTTTAACATCAATCTCTGGGGACCACAGGTCTGTAGGAAGTAATGGCTGGTACTATTCATTTCCTTTATTTGGAAAAAATATTTTGTCAGCCATTTTGCAATGATATAAAAAGCTGAGCGCATGTCTGTATTGTTACCCAGCCACTGTAGTTTTTTTCAAAGGTCAGATGCACATGATGAAAGCTTGCTGATATCCGTCCTGATCCAGTCATTTGCATGATTGTTCGCCGTTAATCACTGTGTGTAAAAAGACACTTGTTCAACTGCCAAAAAGAATATGTTGACATGTCCTGCGGAGGATTGAATGAAATCTAAAAAATAAAATATTTTCATCACTTTTACAGGAGATCCTGTATGTTTCTGTTTGAAAAATAGAAAGAAAATCTATTAAAACTCAACAACTTTTGGTTTTTTAAGACTACAGAGACTATATAAGTTAAAGTGAATGTAATTATGACCAGTGTGAAATTAGTTTTGATAAATATGTGTACTGAACTTCTTCCACATTAGTGAAGCTTTACCTTCTGAAAATGTCTTTTCATTCCACAAAACACGTCTGTTAGTTCACTCTGAAAGTTTAATATCTGAGAATGCTGTTATTGTCGTGTAGCTATTTGTGACAACTGTAACCTGCGTGACTGTTGTAAACATGTCAAATACTGTATATTTTCAGTGTATTTGTGTATGTGTGTAAATACATTGTCAACCTTGTACAATCAATCTTCTTATTGATGGACTAGTGTAAATGTTTTGTTGAGATTACATAAAACCACTCGTCACATTTGTGATATTTGATATTTCAATTTTAAGTGTGGCAAATGTTTTTGTAAAGGGAAATAGAAGCACATACTAAAAGAAAAAGGCTGTATTATTTTACAGACTACTTAGCTAATGAACTAGTCTTTTGACAAAGACTTTGAATTCAGTTTTACTTCATTAAAAAAAAATCTATTATATGCTGCATTTCTAAAATTGCAACAGACATGAAGTCAAGTATACTTTAAGGCAGTGGTCTTCAACCAGGGGTCCGTGACCCCTAGGGGGGGCCGCGGAGGTACTGCAGGGGGTCCTCCAACTTAAAAAGAAATAAAGGCAATTTTAACCAAAATAATTTGAGTAAAAAAAAAAAATAGTAAAAAAAAAAAATATAGTAATATAATATATATAATAATATAATAATATATAGATAATATATATATATATATATATATATATATAATATATATATAATAATAATAAATAATAAAAATAATAAAAAAATAAAAAAAATAAAAAAAAAATATATATATATATACACAGGCAGTGTACAATTTTCATTGTTGGAAAATAAAAATAATAGAAAATATTGTCTCATACCAACTAATAATAATAATAATAATAATAATACTAATAATAATAATGATAATAATAATGATAATAATAATAATATGCATGAAAGTTTTATCAACCATAAACACATGTAGGCTAATAACCCAGTCAGGAATTGGTTAATAAGATGAAATAAGCAGAATAAAATACATCTAAAAGTAATTATAAGCCAGGCTTAAAATGTGACACATTAAAAAAAAGGGGGGAAAAATAAGAATTACAAGCAGGGGTCCCTGCTCTGTTTTTCTCTCATCCGGGTCTCTGGGCTAAAAAAGGTTGAAGACCCCTGCTTTAAGGTGATCATGATTTTCAAATTTAAGAATGATTACTTATATGTCATGAAGGACAGCACTAAAACTAAAACTGTGCACAACGTTTATACATACTTTTTTTTATTCAAAATTATCAAACAGCAAATTGAACAAAGGAAAGTGTGTCCATGAAAAGTGATTGCTGCCTGTAATTTCTTACATTTTGCATTTTTGTAAAATCTGAATAACTTTTCCAGCAGAATATGTAATCATTCAACCATTGAAGAACAAGAGAAAAATCAACAGTAAAATAAAAAATTAAGTACAGAAAAAGATTTTTTAAAAAGTATGATATGAACATACATTCAGTGAGTAACCAAAATAAAAAAAAAAAAAAAAAATAATAATAAAATAAATAAAAAATTCAAGTGCTCTCCAAGCCTGTGTAATTTGGATATTTACAAAAATGAACTATAAATGAACATTTCTATCTTGTTTCATAAAACAACCACCAGTGATGACTAGGGAAAACTGAGTTATTTATCTGAATAAATTCATCAACAAACACATTTTTCTAATTACTTTTGATAAGCTGGTCTTTGAAGTACACACTCAAATTAAATTTTGCCCATCAACCACATTTTACTTCAAGGAATGGAGCTCCAAACTTGCATTTTTTTTCCCACTGAATTAAATGTTTACATTTTTATATCTGCAATATTTACGAATTTAACAATTTATTGCATTTCAGTGTTCCCAGGTATTTCTGACATGGGCTTAAATTTGCTTTATCTCAATATCAAGTATTCAGAACTCTAAATCAAATTAAAGTTCCCACTTGGCACCAGCATAATGTAATGAACCGGAGTTCATCTATATTTGTATTATTTAAATACCCATGTGCAAAATGTGTCATTATATGTTATGCCTTTAGATGTAAAGAATTTTTGTTAAACAGCTTATGTGGCCATTTGAGGAAAAATTTGACACTGTGTGCTTGAACAAAACGCCATGTCCCCATCATAAAACATACTGGGTATTTAGCATAAACAGATTTATAAATCCAGCACACACATTTCTAAACTGTGGGCATAGTTCAAAAACCAAGAGAACAGATGTATCACTGTATATCACTGTTATATCACTGTAATTATGATCATATTATATTATTTAATTTTTTTCCCTAAGTGGGCTTGTAGCGTTGAAGATTTTGAGGGTTCTATAAAGAAATCAGAAAACTTCATCTATAACAAGGTGCTGCTAAAGACCATGACCAGGTTGCTGTATTAGTGAACATTCATTTAGATGCAATGTAAATGTTTGTAGTAGAGTATAGCAGAAAATGTTTCACTTTTTTTACTTTTTAGTCCAAATGGCAGACTGAATGTAAGAAACTGATTGACAGAAAAAAAAATTCAGGACAGGTTTATAATTATCCAATGTCTGATATAAAAATCCAGGTGAACTCTTTGATTTTTGACTGATGTCAAGTTTGACTATTCTCATTCCCGTGTTCAAACTGGCCTGGATTACTTAAGCAAGTAACACTAGAAAATCCATGTGGCCACTTGAGCTTGGATTCTGACTAAGTCACAGATTACCATGAAATTAGTCAAAGTTTCAAAGCATACAGCTCAGCCTTTTTACTTATTTCACATCTGATATTGAAAGTTTTGGGTTTGGCCATCTGGTTGTAATTAAAAGCATATGTGAAAGAATGTGAAGTAGAACATTACGTGTAAAAGTCAGGCTATCTGACAGAACTGTTGTGCACCTTCATCCACTGCTTGCTACTCTCTGCTGCTGGCTGTTCATGGCAGAGTGAGGTACGCTCACCTGGGAGGACCTTGCTTTCCCTATGCTGCACCATTGGCTGTTTGTCCAGAAATGAACGTGATCTAGCGGAAAACCAGTTAGCTGGTTAGCTGAGTTAGCTGATGCAGGTAGAACTGTGCCGTACGTACATGTCAGTACCAAAATGAAAACAAAATACCTATCAAACAAACTAATATTTGAACAGTCATATGGGAAGCCCTTATTAGTCTGATTGCTGATCACCATTTGATATGGAAGACAAATGTAAAAAAAAATTCTTTAACACATTTGTTTCCAAATTAGGTAGCATTTTTAACAGATTCTGGAGATCAGGATATTATAGAAAAAAAATGTTCAACTTGCTTTTCATCTCTTCATGGGAAGGGTTAAAATATGTACAATATTTATTCAAAATACATTAATAGTAGCATAATACTTCAACTCTCTTAGACAATGTAAACTTTACAATGTAAAGGAAGACCTCAAGCAATAGCCAGATTAGCTTGAAGTTTACTTGTCCAAGTTTTCGGTATAAAATCACAAACGTAGTAATTTAGTAATGTGCCTTAATATCAACTTTTTGTGGATTGACCTGTTATATGCCCATCGCCATCATTTTTACATTTTTTTTTTATTTTAACAGGTCTGCATTTTGCTTAAAAAAATAGGACAATGTGATCACCTTTTGAAAACATGGCAGTTTGAATTTCCAGCTATAGTTGCTCAGCTGCCGTCCGGACCTCCGTTTGACCCTGTGGTGAGTTCAGAGTGTTGAAATGGGCCTGGCTCCCACTGATCATCTTCTGGGTATAAGGGCTGATTAAAGTCCTGAGACAGTGAAGTCTCACCAGACCTGGCTGGCCCCCAGATACAAGCCAGACATGGCTGCTCATGTTTGGGTTGAAACGCACCTGGAGAGAGGAGGAAAACAGTCGACAGTTTAAAATGTCTTGTTTGTGATCTAAGAACAAGAAAATCAGTTCATTTCCAAAACACACAAAATGTACAGTTATGTGTTTTTGTATTTAGTTTTATTATTGGAGACAGAAAAATGTAAGTTTGAAATGTAACAACATCAACAACAATAATACAATAATAATTACTATCATCATTAATAAAACTGTTTTTACAGTTTTGAAAGAAAATCCAGTTGTTTAACAACTGGATTTTATATGGTTATAGTAGCTGTAGCAGCTGATAGATCTTTTTTGTAACTCCAATCTTAACATTTTTTCCAGCCTGTTTTTTCTTCTCCTAAGTTGATTGTGAGGGTTTTAGAGACAAGGTTAGCTCAAATGTAATACTCCTGTCACAGAAAACTATGACATGTATCAACTGTATTCTGAGCTGAAAATGCAACGCTGCTGTACAGTAAATAGATTGATCCCCTGACTGAGCATTTCAGGCATGTTCAGTTTTCAGGACCTTCATAGCTAATCTGAATCAATCAAAAATATAGTGAAAAGAGTCATTGTAAAATGTTAACATTAATTGACAGGAATGATCTTCTGTACTCATGTAGCCCAAACGGGCCACATGAGTACAGAAGATCATTCAGTCATTCAGGAGAGACTCAGAGTAGAGCCGCTGCTCCTTCACATAGAGAGGAGCCAGCTGAGGTGGTTCAGGCATCGTGCTAGGATTCCCCCCGGACGCCTCCCTGGAGAGGTGTTTCAGGCATGTCCAACTGGGAGGAGACCACGGGGCAGACCCAGGACCCACTGGAGAGATTATGTCTCTCAGCTGGCCTGGGAACGCCTCGGGGTTCTCCCAGAGGAGCTGGTGGAAGCGGCCGGGGGAGGGGGTCCTGGGCCTCTCTGCTGAAGCTGCTGCCCCCGCGACCCAACTCTGAACCAAGTGGAAGTTGATTGATGGATGGATGGATCTTCTGTACAGATCTGTATTGCAGTGAACTCTAATAAGCCTCTGACTGAAGACTTTTTTTAAATTTGTGTCTTGTGAAGCGCACCTCCATGGACTCCAGAACAGCCCTAAGCATTCTTCCCTAGCCAGTCTTCTTTTTTACGTTTATTCGGTTTATTTCAATTACAGAAGTTACACAAAAGCGGTTTATATTATCATCTCCTTTGGCAATTCTCATAAACTCAACAGATTGGGTGATTACACACAGAATGCTGACATCACAGAATCATCTAAGTCAAAGGAGCATTAGTTTTTAAGGGCAATGTGTTCCACACTGTGACTACTAACTCTAAAGGTGAACTGAGGTGTAACAAAAATGCCCCACTGTTCCATCTCAGTCGTTCCAATACAAAACTAGGCAGGTTTTTTTTTTTTTTTTTTGTGAATCTTACAACATGCCCCTCAATGACATGTTGTGTGAGACACGTTTTTTTTTTTACCCTCTCCCCCTCCTCTCCCCATATGATCATATTTTCCTCTGATAAGGGGAGCGCTGCAACAAGTGGCTGCTGACCCCCCAGACACCGTCGACTCCTGTCTAACATGTTGTTGTTTGTTTCTGTATGTTTTTCTTGGACGATGTACTGGAAATGTAAATTTCACTGTGTTGGGACGCTGGCTCAGTGACAAATGAAGGCATTCTGATTCTGATTCTGAGAATGTAGGCACAAAGGTCCAACCTGAAATTAGTGTGTGTAATGCGCCGCTGGTCCCAATACTTTCATGCCATCAGATGACTGCAGATAAAACTAAACTGCCCACTATGAAAATATGCAACAAACTCAAAAGGACTTTTAGGTAAATTTGGTGATAACTGGGAAATTTGTAAGAAATTTGTAAGAATTATTATATTATTTAATAATTATTAGACCGTATTGGCCTGAATATAGGATGACTTTTAAAAAATATCATTTTTGGAAAATAAAAATATGATGAAGACAATTTGATTGTAACATTATAAAAAAAAAAAAAAAATCACACAGAGATAACATTCTGCTGTATTGTTAAACATTTTGATGATTTTATCTTTTTTTTAGAAAGTATGGTACCATACTTAAGGTAAGGTACATGTCCGGTTTCCATGTCATTGAAGATCAAGGTATAGCACTATTTAATAAACTGTATTCTCTTAAAATTTGAGACAATGACTGAGTAAATAAGCAACAACCATGTAGTTCAATAACTGCATAACCATAAAAGCCGAGTTACATTCAATTTCAAGAACAACATTAACAATTCACTCTGTTAAAAAGGAAATTCTGGACTGCAACAAAACTTTCAAGCCCCTTTTTTTTAGTGCAGTCGCGTGGTTCCTCCATTTTACATCAGATCCACTCGCATGCGTTCACTGTGATGCTCCATTCGCTTACTGGTTACTTCGGTGCCGGCTACATCTAGCGGTGCAGATGTGTAATGACTATAGAAAAAGTCTAGACCTCAAATATAAGACAACCCCCATTTTTGAGAATATGACTTCTAAAATAAAATATTGTCCTATATTCAGGCCAATACGGTAATTGAAATTTGAAAATATATAAACAAAATGCTCAGCCTCTTTCTCACAACCACAATCAAAAGCCATGCCTTCAAAATAATGCCTCTAGCACACATGAATGTATGCTTCTTGCTTTGACCTGTTACTAATAAGCTTGATCTCCACATAATTTGCACCCCCCAGATTGGGGTGCAACTGATGTAGAGATCAAACTGGTTTTCAGTTACACAAAGCAAACAATATACACCTATGCAACAAACCAAAAAAACAGAAAAAGTTTTCAACTTAAAGCCTATAAAGACCATTTCAACCCAATCAGAACAAAATTCTAATGACACTTGAAATTTTTAGCAGCTAAGTGAACATATAAACATCTGAGAATGCAATGTAAACTAGTAAACAGGAACTTGAGACTTGCGCTTACATTCAACACACACTAGTCTGGTGTCAGCTAAGACTCCACCTTTATGCCAGCAGTTGAACAGGAAAAGGTAAATAAAATTAAAAAAAAAAAAAAAAAAAAAAGAAAAAAATCACTCTCTGCAGCTGAACTCAGCATTCAGTCTTACTATTATTGTTTCGCCATCAAACAACATATTCCAGACCTGAATCAAGTGAAAAAAACACCACCTTGATTCATGTAATTCCAATCTTTTTTTACCATTTTGACTGCAACAGAATTTACAGGTCATGTCAACATGTAAAAAGACTGATTGCAAGCCAGGGATGAACAGGGTTTCCTCATGTTTCATCCCACACATCAAATCTGAATCTGAATGATTTACGTTACTGTAACTGTTGTATAAAGTAACAGTTTTAATTAAGAGCACATCTTTTCTCTCTGAATGTTTCAACTGTAGTTTTCAGAAAGTAAATTATTACTGCCTCCTCCTTCCTTTCCTTGAAGAAACCTCTCTCCTCCTCACTATAGAACCCATTGTTTTCTTTTGCTTTCTTATTCCATTTTGAGACAGTGTATTTCTTTTATCCATTAATCCTCTTTAGACAAAAAAAAGAAAAACGTCAAAAGCCCACAGACATTTTTTTTTTTTTAAATCATCCCATATAGACCATTGATCATGTCATCCTAAAGGGGACACCCTCATCATGGCCTCTTAAAATTAAATACATCAGACCCTCAAAATGGCTGCTTTCCAACCCCCACCCCACTCCTCTTTGTCCTCCTGTTGAGGTTGACATTTTTCTCATTTTACACATCATTACATTCAGCTTGATTTTATGGCTTTTTCAGCTTGATTTTATGGATTTTGTGGCCCATCAGAGGAAGGGGCTGGGGGGGGGTCTTTGATTGCCCTCTCCCTCATTCTGGTTGTAATCTTCCCCTCCTCGTTGATGATGTCTGCACAGTGTACATGTTTTACAAGTACCTTATGTATTGCAGCCAAAGTCATATCATCCATGTTGATCTTTCCTTTTCCTTCTGATTCTTTCATCAACTTCCAAGGAGCTCGCTTCTCGCATCCTGTGAGTTTCCGCTGGAAAAATGAGGGGATAATTATTTCAATATTAAATATACATCTTAAAGGACACAGCAGTTTCTGTTCTAATCAAAAACACAGTATGTTAAAAAACAATTTCATGAAATTGGACTAACCACATACCCAACCAGGACAATTACAGGAACATCTTCAGCACAAGTTCTAAAACATCATGACTGAATTGGACTCAGTTGTGATAGCTTTTTTATATCTCCCATATGCTAATGTATTTTCAACAAGTATTGAGCATAATTACAATTCCATTAGTACTGAATAATTATTACATCACAAGAAATAATTACTTACTGAAATAATAACTGAAATGAGGCTCAGATAAATGAAAAAAAAAAAGCAACTACAATGCTGAATTTCCCTTCTGGGATCAATAAAGTATTTTTCATTTCATTTCAATCAGTATTCAGTGATTTTTATAACAGTCACTTTGTGCGGCAAAGTCACCAAAGCAAGCAGCTATGCTTTGAATTGACCAATGTTTTGTTTTGTTTTAGGTGTCACTCAGGGAGAAAGTGCCACCAGCTGAATGAACAACAGCATCTGATGGAAAATCAATTTTTTTTTGTATAGTTTCATACCAGGGTAAAACATTATCGTGGTGTTATTATCTACACTACTACTAGAGTGTGACTGGTAGGCTTTAGGATTTGTTTTAATTGTAGTTTTATTATGCATTTTAATTATTAAAATAATTTCAGTAACTCATTTTGATGCCTTTATATTTAATCAACATTTATATGACAATTACTGTAATAGATCTTTATGTAGATGTGATGACTTAGAACAGTTTTTCATCTGGATCTCTTAGGACAGCGTCACCAGTTTTCAAAAATATGTCATTTTGTGGGCTATAAAAATATGTGTTATTGGTATATCTGCAGAATTACATTTTCTTTTATTTACTCATGGTATTTATTGTTCTATAAGAATTCACTTTTATATCCGGATTGAAAACTGGTGACGTTGTCCTAAGAGACAACTTCACCAGATCCCAATTTGAAGTTAAAAGTTATTACCTTCATCAATAACTGAGAAGATACCTATTTTAAATGAAGACTCTTTAAAATGTCTCACTGTTTCCATTTAGCAACCATTGCTGATGCTGGATAAATGAAACAAATTGGGGATTTAAATTGGGAAGCAACTGATAAAAAAAAAAAAAAAAATGTACACATGAGACTGCATATCAGATCATTTGTCAGTTTTCTCAACAAAAGAAAACAAAGCTGGTTAACACAAAAAAAGAGTAAAGATAAGCAATCCAACTTTACTCAACCTGGATTTAAATAAACAAACGCACCAGATCGCTGTCGGTATACTGCAGGTAATATTTCTTCACAGCCTCTTTGTACTTCTGAAATTGCAGATGAGGACATGTATCCGTTCTTCCTGTCCCTGTTTCATCGTGGTTGTCATTCCCTTCTTTAGATGCAGCATCTGCTTTTTCTGACTTTCCTCCTTCCAGTCCGTCAACATCTTCTTCCTCTTCCACTCTTCCAGTCTCTTTATTTTCATCCTTACTTGCATCACAAAGTACCATAGATGTGAGGCAGACAGGCTGAGGGGAAATAATAAAAGAGACAGTTCATGCTTCATGTCTTGTATTTCAGATGTTGTGCTTCTGGCATTTCAACTAGTCAAAACACAATTTATTTAATTTGCTGCTTTTATTTTCAAATGTGGGTTCGAGCAATAAAATAAAAACTACCAAAATGAGAAGTTCCAGACTTATATATGTTGTCAAGTGTAATGTTGCATCACATTATTATTTAAACAGAAAAAGCAATTTGTGAGGGAAAAAGAAGGTGATAAAAAAAAAAACTTACAAAACGTCTCACTATTGGTCGTTTTAGATGGGGGACAGAGTGACTTATCTGAGGTAATATGGAGAGAATCACCTCACCGAGGACATCTGATGACAAGACACTGTGTAACCAGTCTGAGTACGACACTGACTGCAATGACACATAAACAGACCATCAGCTATTAAAGCCACAAATAATTATTTTTGGCATAATATATACAGATTGTAAAATTAAGTGGATCAAATCTAAAAGCCCATTCTATCCATCCATCAACACATCTAGTTCTCCAAATTGGGGTCGCAGGGGCATCAGCATAAGCAAAGACGCCCAAACCGCCCTCCTTCCCGGCCACCTCCTCCAGTTTCTCCAGGGGAACACCAAGATTTTCCCAGGCCAGACGAGAGATATAATCTTGCCAACCGTGTCCTGGGTCTGCCCTGAGGCCTCCTCCCTGTAAGACATTCTCCAACCACCACTTGAGGGGACATTCCTCACCAGTAGCCTGAATCATATCAACTGGCTCCTCTCGATGTGGTGGAGCAGCAACTCTACACAGTCCCTTTCAGATGACCAAACTCTTTACCTTATCTCTAAGGGAGAGTCCAGCCTCCCTGTGGAGAAACTCATTTCAGCTGCTCATATCCATAATCTTATTCATTTGGCCTCTACCCACAGTTTGGGACCATAGGTGAGGGTAGGAACAAAGATCAACCAGTAAACAGACAGTCTTGAATTTTGGCTAGACTCTCTCTTCACCACAACAAACCAGTACAAAGTCTGACTGGCGGATTGATGCTGCCAATGCAATCTCTTGCCCCTCACTTATGAACAAGACCCCAGGGTACTTAAACTGGTCCACTTGAGGCAGAATCTCACTCCCTAAAAGAAATTTCTGCACAGTTAAGTGCATCTTAGCTGTTCCCAGAATCACGCTTTTCTGGACAGAGATCTCAGATGTTGTTCTATTATCTGCAATCACCATCAAGTTAGGGATATTTGGCTTTCGGGTGAAATTTATGGAAAATGTAAGAAGTTCACACTACAGTGATGGTATATCATGAAAGCGGGCATTTAAGCAGAAGCATGCAACGGTGATGTCCTCATCTAAAACAATATATTGAAACAAAAGCTAACAACAGTGGTGGGTATACCACAATTAGGGATGCACGATAACTGTTTTTTCTCAGACAAGAAATGGACAGCCCATCAGATTTTATATTAGTTAGGTTCACATCAATGTATAGTGAGGGTTCTGGAACACATCTCTTTATATTCTGGAGTTCCCTAGGGTTAAAGGCATTGCAATTGAGAAGGCTTAAGCCAGGTTTATGCTCCGGTGTTGAACCAATGGCATATCTATGCCATAGAGGTGAGCCCTATGCCATCAGCTAATAACGCTACACCCTACAATCAAATATGATGGGTACCTTCCTCAATAAATAAACTGATAATAATAATAAACTATATGACTGCCATGCAAGTCCTAAAGTAGAAGATAACAGGTTAAAAATAGTACCCTGGACTTTGACAATTGTGCACAAAATTTAACAGACTGAGGTGAAAAGCAAATCCATGGTTTAAAAAGGGAATGTGATGGACTGTGATGGACTCAAGGTTAGAACATTTGAAGTCACACTCACCCACACAGATGTAGTCCGAGGAACTGCAAAATAGGAACGCATGCTATGGTCAAGGTAATGGACTCCCTGTGTACCTTTCCTAAGGAAGGAAGGAAGTGCAATATGATACACAGAAGGAAAAAAAGGAAAAATAAAATATCATACAATTTGTCCAAAACAGTTCTCCAATGTCTTTTTTTTTCTTTTGCAATTTGACCTGCAAATAAAGCCATGAGGCGCAATAATATTTTGAGAGGCAGGAAACTAAAGTGCAAGCATTTGCAAGCAATGTCTACTAATTTTCACTGCTTGTACTTCAAAACACTTCTGCAAAAGCTTCATACCGGACTCTGAATGGCCATCTTAAATCATACACAGCTGCATTCAAAATAATAGTGTATTTTTTTTAAAAAGGGAGCAAAGTTAAAAATTCTCAATAACTTTAATTTCCAAACCCTCAAATGCATGGGGAACACTGCACATTCTCTTCCAATTGAAACATTGTAGTGACTGCATTTTAAATTACAAACTCAAACATTTACTATTGACTGAATCACATTCCGTCTTGGACGTCTGGGTAATGTATTGTATCACTTCCTGTTGGTGGTTTGAACGGTGAACGGCCTCTGATTCTTTTAACCTTGTAAAACTTAAAACTGAACTCAATTGTAATTGAGCATTCGCACGTAGTTTCCACTTCGCATTTTCCCTGGGATTCTCACTGCCGTTAATCGCCGGTTCTTTAGCTTATTAGCCTACTAGCTTCTTAGAATGGCTTCCTCCGCTCTCTGTTTCTCCCTCCCACTGCTCAGTGTGTGAAATGTTTAGCTTTTCCTCTGCTTCCTTTAGAATGGTAAATGCATAAAGTGTGGTTTATTCATAGCTCTGGAGGCGAGGCTCAGTGAGCTAACACAGCAGCGGAGCAGCCTAGAGTAGCTGCAGTTAGCAGTTCCCCTGCAGCACCTCAGCATCTGGCCAGTCAGGGCGGCTGGGTGACAGTTCGAAGGAAGCGTAGCCCAAAACAAAGGCACGTGGATCGCCATCACTCGCTTCACATATCAAACTGTTTTTCCCCACTCAGCAACACACCCGTTAAGAAACCCATTCTGCTGATTGGCAACTTCATTTTACGATATGTGAGGCCGACTTCAGTGACCATAGTTAGGTGCATCACAGGAGCCAGAGCGGGCGACATCGAGGCAAATTTGAAGCTGCTGGCAAAGAGTAACCGTAAATACAGTAAAGTTATCATACATATTGGCGCTAATTACACCCGGCTACGCCAGTCGGAGGTCACTAAAATTAAAAGTGAGTCGGTGTGTAATTATGCAAAGTGCATGTCGAACTCCGTAGTTTTCTCTGGTCCCCTTCTTAATTCGACCAGTGATGATATGTTTAGCCGCATGTCACCGCTCCATCGCTGGTTGTCGTGGTGGTGTCCAGCAAACGATGTGGCCTTCATTGACAACTGGCAGACTTTTTTTGGAAAATCCTGGTCTGATTAGAAGAGACGGCATTTATCCCACCCAGGATGGTGCAGCTCTTATTTCTCGGAATTTGGCCGATTTTATTAGACGCTCCCCCTGACAATCCAGGGTGGAGGCCAGGATGCAGAGCTGCAGTTTTACACGCTACTCTGCTGCTTTTCGAGGACTGCCCCCGACCACTAAAAATAGAGAAATCAACCATTTAGATGCTAATGTTAACATGTTGCCGATCGAAAACATAGAATTAGTGTCGATTTCCCGTCCTCCAAAAGTCTACTTAGCGCGCTGTGATAGTGGCGTTAACCAAAATAATCTGATAAAAAAAAAAAAAACTGTGAGACATTTGGAGCCAAGAAACCTTGTAATTAGATGTGGACAACTGAATGTAAGGTCTCTTGGCTCTAAGTCTCTGCTGATCAATGATCTAATTACTGAGACTTGTTGCGATGTCTTCTGCTTATCAGAAACATGGCTACAAGAGGGAGAGTATGTGAGTTTAAATGAGGCTATGCCACCAGGTTATATTAATTATCATATTCCCCGGAGTACGGGTCGAGGTGGAGTAGCAGCTGTCTACAACTCCACCCTACAAGTAAAAACAAAACCCAAATGTAATTATAATACATTCGAAAGCCTCACGCTTAGTGAGTTCTCAGATTTTTTAACTAGTTTAGTGCTCAGCTTAGACAAAGTCTTCATGGTGGGTGACTTTGACATTCACATGGATGTTGACAGTGATAGCTTTAAATTAGCCTTCACATCTCTTTTAGAGTCGTTGGGCGTCTCACAAAAAGTGAAAGAACCGACTCACTGCTTTAATCACATCCTGGATCTGGTCCTCACCTATGGTATAGATACTCGTCACTTGTTCGCGTCGCCACTGAATTCTCTTCTCTCAGACCACTTTTTAGTTACATTCGAGTACAGCACTTGTGGCGTTAATACAGAAAATTTATACGTGATTACAGCAGATGCCTTTCTGAAGATGCTGTGAATAATTTTAAGGAGGTCATTCTCTCTCATCTCCCTATGGTGGAATATGATAGAATAGCTGAGGGCAAGGACCTGAATTCTACTCCGGCAGGTATTGATTACCTCATCAACAATACTGCCAGTATTTTACATTCAGCCCTGGATGCTGTTGCTCCTCTGAGGAAGAGGGTCTCTAACCATAGGAGCTCAGCTCCCTGGTATAATTCACATATTCGCATGCTGAAAACACGAAAAATGGAAAGGAGGTGGTACTTCTAGAACATCTAGAAGAAAAAGCTAGGCTTTTTCTTGTGACAAACAAGGCAATTTGCATGTTCCAAAACAGAAACTATGTATAAGGATTTTTGAGCCTTACTCACTGTTTTTCTTTTTTAAAACACACTGCTTTTATTTTGAACACAGCTGTTCATTAAATGCATCATTTATGGCTTTATCATACCATTCAGTTAGACACTGGTAAAATTCACAACCTGAACCAGCAATGCATATTTACCATCCACACAAGATTTGACAGTACACTAAATAAGTTACCATAGCTGCTAACTTTTTGTGGTTAAGTTTATTGTTTTTTTTTTCTTTAGTAAATAAAATTATCCAAATAATTTCAAATAAGAAAACACAAGTATAAGTTCTGACACAAAGGCTTTCTTACATTACAAAGGCGCAATCTTGGGAAAACAGGAGCCCAGGTGCATTCATTGGCCAGTAGAGTTCATTGATGAAACAGCGTTTCTGAACAATAAGGGGATCACAAAGCCGCTTTAGATTCCATGTCTTTACATAACGGTCCTCACCTGCTGTTGTCAAGAGGTTTCTGTGAGAGACAGAGACAGAGGTTTCACAAACCTGAAACATTTAACAGCCTACTTTGATTAATCATATAATAATGGTGGGAAAACAATGCATTTACAACTTTCCATTACTGGAGGTATAAAAATTACTGAACATGTGACTGTCATTTCATTTAAATACTTGAAGTGGAATTTAACCTTTTCCCCTTACACTGGATCAAATCTTACAGCAGTGACAAATATAGACAGAGAAGTCAATATAGACTTCAATAAGGTGTATGTGAGGATTGGAGAAAAACAAGAAAAAAACTGATGAGAAAAAGAAATTAGTTGTACATAGAGAAAGAATTAAAAAAAAAAAACAAGATGCTACAGCAATATCAATGGAAATATTTATTGCCTACATTTTTACATGGTATCTGAGCTGCAGATTCATAATGTAAGTACAAAGTTTTATTTGTGAATGTTTGAATCATTCTTGTCTGGAAATGGTTAAAGGCCTTTTAAGACTTTTTAGTCAGAGGCCAAAAAGTCATTGGGCTCTGAGGTCGCTGCGGTATAATGCATAAACATTGACTACTGTTGCTTGCTCTGTCTGGTCATTAACGACTCCACTGATGGTTCTAAGACAAGCAGCAACTTGGATCTTAATTTTAGTGACAGTTATATGTGACAACATTTAGTTTCAATGTCCACTGAATTACAGTTTAATGACCATAATCGGGTACTCTACTGACCAGACCCAGTAGTTGTGTTCACTGGCTTTGATTCTAGTGCTTTCGAGCTTGGTTGTTTGAAACTGGAACTGTGGGTCAATGCAGCCAATGCAGTACTTTGATACTATGCCTGTATGAATTAAGATGTTTTCACTTAAACTCTGTGTTTTGAGTGGATGCTACCCAAGTACTGCATAAAATGACCCATATAAGGTTCCCCACACTAGAGGCTTTCTCCAGTATTTTCAAAGCAGAGAGGATCACCACTTGTGTAGTTGTCAGGACTAATCTTTTCCTTGTGGAAATGACAGGAAAATAACCTGGAATTTCCTTTGAATTGCAGCACCTTGACATTCTACCCCATTTTTTCCTTCCTCTCACGCCCAATCAGTGCCTTCCATCTTCTCTGCACAGCGTGATCTTTTAGCCACTTTACCAGTGGTGGGCCGTCAGGGCCTGCAAGGCCTTCTCTGCTAGCCTAAAAATATCTGAATCACAGACTGATGTTTTGTATTTTGTCCATGAATACTTATTAAATAATTCCTAATTGTTTGTCCGCTTCCTTTCATTGCTTGTCCCCTGGTTGCACTGCTTCCAGACATGTATTTTCATATTTAAGCATTTAACCAATCATATTTCAGCCACCATTTGTTGCCAGGGTCAAAGAAATCTGCCTGGAGGCCTTCACAGTCAGTTCTGTGGGCCCTGTTGCATAAAATAAGTGTCGATCAAACTGTTGCTTGAACCAATCAGATTTTGAGTTGGCGACACCAAGGCCCTCTAGCAGGCGTACGGAAACGTCAGCATATTCACACACTTTGATTAGATAGTCAGAGAGCGTACTAGCCAGAGCTAGCAAACTGCATCTGCAGCAAGCTGCACAAGCAAAGATAGTGTTGTGTTGATTTAACAGCTGTTTTGTCAACCCACAATGGCTGAAGGAGAAGAAGAAATTAATTTGGTTGCAGAGCTACTCAAAGCCATTATTTAAGACGGACTTTTCAAGAAAAGCTGGACATTGTTAAGAAAGGTTGGGCAACTCCGAAGCTAGCAAGCCTGTCACAACCGGGAAAAGGATTTGTCTGCCACTTTCAGTCCACTAACCACGGATTTACATTACCACCTGTACACTAATAAAGTGTTTAGCGGGACGTCAGGCAAAATACAAAATGACCTGATCACTACTTTTGCTGAAGTGATGAGGGAAGAGATCAGAAGGGAAGTTAATAAAGCACCGTTTGTCTCTGTTATGGTGGATGAGATGACAGACGCGATGAACGCAGCGCAGCTCGCACTGGTTCTACGTTTTGTAATGGACACAGGTGTCAAGGAGCGGTTTGTCAGATTTGAAGATGTTACCAGGGGGATGCGAGCTGAAGACATTGCAGGTCTTATCATCCGATTTTTGGTGGAACATGAATGTCTTGATAAAGTTGTGGCACAGTGTTTTGACGGCGCAGCGGTCATGTCTTCTGGATTAAATGGGGTGCAGGCTAAAGTTAAGGAGAGAGCACCTTTGTCTTTATTCATACACTGCTATGCACATCGGCTCAATTTAGTATTGACTCAGGGGGCCTCAAAGCTTAAAGAATGCAAGATCTTTTTCGCCCACCTCAATGGCGTTGCTGCATTTTTTTCTAGATCACCTCGGCGCACACAACTACTGGATGAAATCTGCCAGCGGCGTCTCCCTTGTGTGGCACCAACACGGTGGCAGTACACATCAAGAGTGGTCAATACAGTTCTAAAGGAACTGATTCATCACATTCTGGAGCATCATGATGAGTATGATGAGGACTGTGCGTTGTGCTGATGGATTTAAAGCATGTCTTGATGATTTTGAGTTTTGTTTTTTGCTTCACACATTTAATGGTATTTTTGACTACTCAGACTCTTTTCAGTACTACAGGACAAAAAACTAGATGCACAGTTTTGTCTGGCAAAGGTAAAGGAGTTTTGTGACACCGTGTAGCGAGAGAGGAGCTGATACGAGGAAATCTTCGAGGCCACTGAACGCACTGCAGGCGTTTCGAGCGCACGAAGAGGTCCCTCGCAAGATCCTCGTGTGCAGTACCGCCAACTCCACGGCAGGATTCTGGACAATATTATTTGCCAGACACAGACCAGATTTCAAGATCACCCTCCTCGACCCCCAGAAGTTTCGGGAATACATGAAAAATGTCCCGCATGCAGCCTTCTCCAGCTTCACACAGAGCCACGGAACACTTTTCGATCCGCCTCGGCTAAGAACAGAGCTGACTGTAATGTTTGCCATGGATGATTTTGCAGGAAAATCTCCCACTGATCTCCTTGACTTACTTCAGCAGAAAAATCTGAATGAGAGCATGGGGCAGCTGTACAAATTTGTGTATTTGTCGGTGACCATCCCAGTGTCCACAGCTTCTGTCGAACGGACATTCTCAGCCCTAAAGTGAATTAAAACTTATGCCAGAAATACGACAGGGCAGGCTCGACTTTCAGCATTAGCTTCAATGGTGATAGAAAAGGACTTCTTGATGGAACTGAAACGCATGGAAAATCTGCACGACAGAGTGAAATCTTCTTGAGCAAAGAAAGGAGGATGGATTTTGTGGACAAATAATCAGGATTTTTGGTGATTAAAATGTTGCTATATTCCTAAATAATATTGCAATTTTATGAGGTTTTTATTGATGCTTTTTAATGTGTGTCGCAGCTGTACCTGCAGTAGAAGTTTTATAGCCATAAAATCGTCTGAGGGTTGGATTGATTTAGACGGGGCACTACTGAAGGCCTAAGTGTGAAATGCACGGCCCGCCACTGCACTTTACCCACGTCATGTCAACAGTGAAGAGATAAGATGTGTCGCTTCTTTGCTTTAGAGCTATGTGACATACACTCCACAGCATCACAGTAGAACACTATGGCTGTTTTAAGGCACCAAATGTCGTAAAATTAATGATCTGTATTATCTGTTTTGGCTTGTTGGTTTCTTGAACGGAAGTAGTCGTGCTCCAAATGAAACATGTTAAAAGTACAATTTCGCCCTCTCAATTAAACTAACTTAAACTTTGAAAACAAATTGCAGATTAAAAAAACTGCAGATGAAAATGAAATCTAAATTAATGATCAAAAACACACAACATTTGCCTAAGTTTTCAGTTGCAGAAAAATACTGACGTTACCACCATTATGTTGACTATTTTCATGGCATATACTCAACAAATAAGTGCTGTAAGTGCTATTATTGGCACGTAACACTAGCACTGCCACATATCACACACAGTTCCTCTCACTCAATTAGCCTAAAAATTCACAAGCTTATTTTTACATGCCACTTTCTCCAACTCCAAAACACTATAATTTATCTTTTATGTGACTATAGAGAGCAGACTTCCAAAGTGAGAGACTGCACATCCTTTTTTGTTGAAAAAAACACGTCAACAGTTTTTTTCTCATTAGATCTGCAGTGATCTTCAGGAAACCAAATAGTTGAAAGTGACAGAAAAATGTAATCCCTGACTACACCACATACTGCCAAATTCCATGACTATTCCAAAACTATGGTCCACATCACCCGTTGTAAGTCGGACTCGTTTTCAGTAAGAGTTGGACTCTGTCAGGGCTGCCCTTTGTCACCGATTCTGCTCATAATGTTTATGGACAGAATTTCTATGCGCAACCAAAGAGCGGAAGGGGTTCCAGTTCGGTGGTGTCGGGATCTCGTCTCTGCTGTTTGCAGACGACGTGGTCCTGTTGGCACCATCGGATGGGGATCTTCAGCTCTCACTGGAGCGGTCCGTGGCCGAGTGTGAAACGGCAGGGATGAGAATCAGCACCTCCAAATCTGAGACCAATGCCTTCTCCGGGTTGGGAGTGAGGTTCTGCTGCCAATGGAGGAGTTTAAGTATCTTGGGGTCTTGTTCACGAGTGATGGGAGAAAGGAACGGAAGATTGACAGACAGATTGGCGCAGCATCTGCTGTGGTGCGGACTCTGTACCGGTCCGTTGTGGTGAAGAGAGAGCTGAGCCAAAAGGAAGGGCTCAGCAGGTCAGTCATTGCTCCAACCCTCACCTATGGTCATGAACTGTGGGTAGTGACCGAAAGAATGAGATCACAGATACAAGTGGCAGAAATGAGTTTTCTGCGTAGGGTGGCTGGACTCTTCCCTTAGAGATAAGGTGAGAAGTTCAGGCATTCGGGAGAGACTCAGAGTAGAGTTGCTGCTCCTTCACATCGAGAAGAGCCAGTCGAGGTGGTTTGGGCATCTGGGTAGGATGCCCCCGAACGGCTCCCTGGAGAGGGGTTTCGGGCATGTCCAACTGGGAGAAGGCCACAGGGCAGACCCAGGACATGCTGGAGAGATTATGGCCCTGATCGTACACTTCCCACTAGCCGCTACCTACAAATTGCAGGTTTAGGAACCTCCGCTAATGCAATCTTCCACTCCCTAAAGCCGCTACCCGTTATGCCGACTCCATTACTTACATTGTAGGTGTGGCAATGGGTGTGTCTTTTACCCTTTTTGCAAACTTGGTATCTTGCGATCGCAGGTTGCGGGTGGTCAGACCACCTGCTACCCGCAACCTGCAATCTCAAGATACCAAGTTTGTTAGAAGGAAGCAAGTCCAAACAGTGGCAGGGGCTGTTCCTGGAATTGATGACCACCCATACAGTGGTAAAGATTGCAGAAAGGGCCACCTGGATCCATGTCAGCTACTGAAGAAGGTGGTGGGGCCAATTGATGACCTCTCTCCAGCTATAAATCAGCCAGCGTCAGAATAGACGAGGAAGTTAAGCGCTGTACTCCACCTATCACTGGGTGAAAGTCACATACTCACCAGCTGAGGGGACATCTGCTCATCGGCTGAAGGGGAGAAGTGCTGATTGGCTGAGCTACACACATGGACAAAATTGTTGGTACCCCTCAGTTAAAGAAGGAAAAACCCACAATTCTCACTGAAATCACTTGAAACTTACAAAAGTAACAATAAATAAAAATTTATTGAAAATCAAAATCAGCCATGACTTTTGAATTGCTGATTAATATAATTATTTAAAAAAACAAACTAATGAAATAGGGCTGGACAAAAATAATGGTACCCATAACTTAATATTTTGTTGCACAACCTTTTGAGGCAATCACTGCAATTAAACGATTTCTGTATTTGTCAATGAGCGTTCTGCAGCTGTCAACAGGTATTTTGGCCCACTCCTCATGAGCAAACTGCTCCAGTTGTCTCAGGTTTGATGGGCGTCTTCTCCAAATGGCATGTTTCAGCTCCTTCCACAGATGTTCAATGGGATTCAGATCTGGGCTCATGGAAGGCCACTTTAGAATAGTCCAACGCTTTTCTCTCAGCCATTCTTGGGTGTTTTTGGCTGTGTGTTTTGGATCGTTGTCCTGTTGGAAGACCCATGACCTGCGACTGAGACCAAGCTTTCTGACACTAGGCAGCACATTTCTCTCCAGAATGCCTTGATAGTCTTCAAATTTCATTTTACCTTGCACACATTCAAGACACCCTGTGCCAGATGCAGCAAAGCAGCCCCAAAACATTACTGAGCCTCCTCCATGTTTCACCGTAGGGACAGTGTTCTTTTCTTCGTATGCTTGGTTTTTGAGTCTATGAACATAGAGTTGATGTGCCTTACCAAAAAGCTCCAGTTTGGTCTCATCTATCCAAAGGACATTCTCCCAGAAGCTTTGTGGCTTGTCAACATGCATTTTTGCAAATTCCAGTCTCGCTTTTTTATGATTTTTTTCAGCAGTGGTGTCGTCTCCCATGAAGTCCACTTTGGCTCAAACAACAACGAATGGTGCGATCTGACACTGATGTACCTTGGCCTCGGAGTTCACCTTTAATTTCTTTGGAGGTTGTTCTGGGCTCTTTGGATACAATTCGAACGATCCGTCTCTTCAATTTGTCATCAATTGTCCTCTTGCGGCCACATCCAGGGAGGTTGGCTACTGTCCCGTGGGTCTTGAACTTCTGAATAATATGAGCCACTGTTGTCACAGGAACTTCAAGCTGTTTAGAGATGGTCTTATAGCCTTTACCTTTAAGATGTTTGTCTATAATTTGTTTTCGGATGTCCTGGGACAATTCTCTCCTTCGCTTTCTGTTGTCCATGTTCAGTGTGGTACACACCTTTTCACCAAACAGCAAAGTGACTACTTGTCTGCCTTTAAATAGGCAGACTGACTGATTATGAGTTTGGAAACACCTGTGATGTCAATTAAAGGACACACCTGAGTTAATCATGTCACTCTGGTCAAATAGTTTTCAATCTTTTATAGAGGTACCATCATTTTTGTCCGGGCCTGTTTCATTAGTTTTTTTTTTTAAATAATTATGTTAATCAACAATTCAAAAGTGATGGCTGATTTTGATTATTTGATTTTCAATAAATTTTTATTTATTGTTACTTTTGTAAGTTTCAAGTGATTTCAGTGAGAATTGTGGGTTTTTCCTTCTTTAACTGAGGGGTACCAACAATTTTGTCCACGTGTGTACATGCTGCTCAACTTTTGGGTGCTTCCCTCTTTTGGTGAGTGACCTTGGCCACACCTGTGTGCAATAATGAACGATTCAGAGGCTCCCAGGAGGCGTGAAAGATGGCGTCCTGCTAGACTGACAGGATGTGGGCTAATGGCTCACTGATGCCCTTTGTTATCATCAATTGCCTGTTTCCTGATGGTTAGGAATCCATCCAAAATTATTGCACAATTTCCACCCCCAAGATGTAAACAATTCTTCTTTTGGATCTGCCTGGCATACATGTGATGTGGACTGTCTTTCGTTCAGACAAGCTAGCCAGAAATTATGCGCTGGATGGAAACTATGAATTACAAATTCTCTGCCTTCCTGGTCTTATCAGACCATGGAGGCCTTATCAGGGATCAGCTCTGAACTGACCGCTCAGTCTCATGGCCCAACAGAACAGCCTGGTGTTGGATCAAATAACTGCATCTCATGGTGGCGCCTCTTGTTGTACTTACATTCCTGAGAATAACGTGGACAAGGGTGCCATTGCTGAGGTTCTTTCTAACCTCACCTATCTGCAATGCTGTTAACTCTAACAAGATGTCATCAGATGATTGGTTTAATTTCAGAAAGCCGAAATTGATATGATTTTATTTATGGGTGTTTTCTCTTGTTGTTGTGTAATTCCATTGGGTTTGCTTGGTAGTTTATAGTACAATTTCTAAACAGATGCTCCGTTATGATTGATGTTCTTCTTATGCCTGCTCTGCTCTTTTGACTCTGCTACAGATTTTTGTTTAATTAAAAGAGACTGCTGTGCTTCTTGTAGTTATGATGTCATTGTTTGATTATGTTGGTTGAAATATTTTGGTTTCTGTTCATGTAATCAAAATGGTGGACTGTAACGGGAAAACATATATTAAAGACAAGCCAGTATTGTGGAGCATACCACTCTTATTAGAAATGCTGCTGTCACTCAGATGATTCCATGATGTCGGCACGCATTGTGTAATGACATATCCATGTTACTGACGATACTGAGTGGCCTCTGGTTCATGTGAATTACCAAAGGGGAAAAGCACCATGTTAACAAGGAGACGCTTTTTTGCAACAATATGGCATGACTAATGTCTGAAAAAAGACTACAGAAGTACAGGAGAACTCAGGAAAAATTGCATCCATATAGGACAGATATCTAGACAAGTAATACCACAAAATACACACCTAGAAGCAGGACAGAAGGCCAAAGCCCGGACTGCATGGTCATGAGCAAGCATGCATCGATAGGGCAGCAGACTCATAGACCTCTCTGGGTCTCGCACCCGCAATAGTGCAGACTTTGTTGACAAATCCCATAGACCAACTACACCTAAGAGAGAGTGAGAGAAAGAGCAAGATATTGAGAGACCTAGTAACTATAATGTTTATCGCAAGATGATATTGAATCACAAAATGTTGTAATTTGAAAGGGGGAGCTTGGCAATTCTTAAAATATATTTCAGAAGGAACTCTTCACAAGGACCCTAAGGAGGTCTATGCTACTGATTTGTTTTTTTTAACACTTGAATTACCAGAAAATGTTGGCTCTCCTTGAACATCCCCACTACTTCCAAAAAAAAAAAAAAAAAAAAAAAAAAAAAAACAATGGGGAAAAAACATTTACATGGGACTTTTTGGGGGCATATGACAAATACTGCAGCAACATAAATATTCACATATCAAGTAGATAGATATATAGATAAACTTTAACACAGACTCAAGGTCCAAAAAGCACACAAAAAAAAATAAAAACACACACATTAATTTAAAAGACAACTGTACCAGTGTCTCCAGAGCTCAGACTGGTAGCGTATAGCACTAAACATAAATATTTGATAGCAAGATGATTTCATTCTTAGATTCATTTAGTCTGCCAATAAATGTATACATAAGACCTCTCAGGGCAGACTGTAAAGAGTTCACTCGCACCACCACAAACATTTCACTGGCACTAGTCCATCGCGGTCTTTTTAAAAGTGTCCTTAAGGCATCATTATATGCCACTTGCAGGCTCTGAAGGCTTGTTTTTTTATAACGAGACCAAAGATGAGCGGTGTACAAGGGAGTACAATAGGCTTTGAATAAAGTCACCTTCACAGAATCACTACATGAACCGAATTTCCATAATAAGATATTTGCTTGCACATACAGCATGCGACGCTGTCGGTAAATGTCCTCATCATCTGTGAGCTGATCAGTAATCCGATGGCCAAGATATTTAACCTTATTGGAGACACGTAGAACATCTACTGCCAAACTAAAGTCAGGAAAGGTTATACATTTGTCTTCCTTCGTTCTACAGAACATTAAGACACTTTTTGTAGCATTATATTTGATGTCATGTTGAACCCTCATAAACAGAGCAAATATAAAGAAGATGCTGGAGACCTGCTGAACTCGGACTAAAGACCACCAAATCATCAGCGTACATTAGATGGTTCACCACAGCACTGCCCACCAATACAACCAGTTCTACACATATTCAACTGTTTTCACAGATCATTCATATAAAAATTAAACAGAACTGGGGATAAAATGCTCCCTTGTCTGACACCATTACACATATGAAAGGGTGCCGATACACAATTTTGTCATTTAACCTGCATGGTCTGCTGTGAATACCAAGAAGACAGAATTCTGACAATGAACTTAGGCACACCTGCTTGATCCAATTTATGAACTATTTTATTACGATTTACTCGATCAAAGGCCTTAGAGGCATCTAAAAAAACAAGTAAGAACAGATGAGTTTTTTCTTTTGTAATCATTTATGATTTCCTTTAGAGCGTATATACAAATATCAGTGCCTAATTTAGGTTTAAATCCAAATTGATTATTGGAAGAATCAACAAGATGATTATTCCTGCCCAGAATAATTTTTTTCAAAGACTTTTGAAATTGTACTAGCAAGGGCTAAAGGTCGATAATTATCTGAACTGCCAGCTTTTCCTGCTTTGTCCTTAATCACAGGAACTAAAACAACAGACATCATAGACTTCTGGGAGAAAACCATGTACAAGAAAAGCCACATGTGCCCAACCAGTCCACATGTGTTTTGTGGACTTGGAGAAGGCATTTGACCATGTCCCTCGGGGGGTCCTGTGGGGGGTACTCCAGGAGTATGGGGTGCTGGGCCCATTGTTACGGGCTGTCCAGTCCCTGTACAAGATGGAGTGGGAGCTTGGTCCGCATTGCCGGGTGTAAGTCGGATTTGTTTTCAGTTAGAGTTGGACTCCGCCAGGGCTGCCCTTTGTCACCGATTCTGTTCATAATGTTTATGGACAGAATTTCTAGGCGCAGCCAAGGAGCGGAGGGGTTCCGGTTCGGTGGTGTCGGGATCTCGTTTCTGCTATTTGCCGATGATGTGGTCCTGTTGGCGCCATCGAGTGGGGATCTCTCGCTGGAGCAGTTCGCAGCCGAGTGTGAAGCGGCAGGGATGAGAATCAGCACCTCCAAATCTGAGACCATGGTCCTCAGTCGGAAAAGGGTAGAATGCCTCCTCCGGGTCGGGAGTGAGGTTCTGCCTCAAGTGGAGGAGTTTAATTATCTCGGGGTCTGGTTCACGAGTGATGGGAGAAAGAAACGGGAGATCGACAGACGGATTGGTGCAGCGCCTGCGGTGGTGCGGATTCTGTACCGGTCCGTTGTGGTGAAGAGAGAGCTGAGCCAAAAGGCAAGGCTCTCTGTTTACCGCTTTGTTCCAACCCTCACCTATGGTCATGAACTGTGGGTAGTGACCAAAAGATTGAGATCGCAGATACAAGCGGCGGAAATGAGTTTTCTACGCAGGGTGGCTGGACTCTCCCTTAGAGATAAGGTGAGAAGTTCAGTCATTCGGGAGAGACTCAGAGTAGAGCCGCTGCTCCTTCACATCAGGAGGAGCCAGTTGAGGTGGTTCGGGCTTAGGATTCCCCCCGGATGCTTCCCTGGAGAGGTGTTTCAGGCATGTCCAACTGGGAGAAGACCGCGGGGCAGGCCCAGGACACGCTGGAGAGATTATATCTCTCAGCTGGCCTGGGAACGCCTCGGGATTCTCCCAGAGGAGCTGGTGGAAGCAGCTGAGGGGAGGGAGGTCTGGGCCTCTCAGCTGAAACTGCTGCCCCCGCGACCCGACTTCGGATCAAGCGGAAGTTAATGGATGGATGGAGAAAAGCTGTAAAACAAAGAGCAAGAGGAGGTGATAACCTCATACCAGCGAATATAAGATGTTCAGAGGAGATCAGATCCTTGCCAGTTGTTTTGTTTTTGGACAGATTTTTAATAGCTAAGTACACCTCATGTGATTTAATTGTATCAACACCATCTACGTTGTCTACTGTGAATGGTTCACTATGGACACTGTTGAATATTTTACCATAGTGTTGTTGCCAAACTTTGAAATCTTATTATGACCAGAGACTCCATCCACTGTGTACGGCAGAGAAGGTTTGCAACTGTTAGCAAATTTCACCTCTTTCCAAAACTCTTTTGTATTGTTGCAAAGAAGCTTGTTGGCCATAGAGTCAGCCCTCGTGGTTTCTTCATTCTTACTAATAAAACGTATTGCATACTTATATCTTGCATTTGCAAGGCTCTTATATTCAAAAACAGCCCCCTGCCTGGGTTTTCCTGCCCTGGTCTAAGATTTTGCAACTTCACAAGCTTCAGCTTGAAGTTCAGCCACACAGGTGTTCCAGCCAGGCCTAATTTTCCTTCTCTTATTATTTCTATTATAAGGTTTACTTGCTACTAATAATGCTCCAACAATATTACTGTAGAGGGAGGAAATAGCTATTCTATGTAATGTATTAGTGCAGTTACCATCTCTACAGGCAACAGCATCCTTGGGCAGCTCAATGGCACCCAACAACTGATCTGTATGAGAACAATAAGAAGCAATATTATCCTCTGAAAAAGTGGACCAATCCAAGGACTCATTATTTGAGTTAATTGTATATTTTGTAAACACAGGCATACAGTCTAACTTAATAATCTCAAAGGGAATGTGGTCAGAGGATGTAACTCCATAAAGAACTTCCATGTGCCCAATAGAAGTGTAAACATCAGCAGTCGACATGCAGTGATCTAACCATGATGTGGTGTGCCAAGCGTCACTTATGTATGTATAACTATCTTTTGGCAAAAGCTCTCTGCTAGACAATATTAAACTATTATCTTTACAGAAATTATTTAGGTGATTGACAAAAACGGAATTGGCATCCGTTATATCTGCATTCATATCACCAAGGATACAGACACACGAGGGACTAATACTTTTTATAAAAGAAAACTAAGAAAAGCAAGCCTGTTTAAATAGTCATATTCATTATCATGGCATTCATAGGGAGTATACACATTTAAAATAACTAGTTCTTTACCATTCTGGATCAAACGTATGGCAATACACCAGTCCACACTAAGTCGGATTACATTTATCAGTGAATCCAGACTCTTTTTCCAAAGGATGGCTACACCTCCTGATGTTCTTCCTCGTTTGATTCCCACACTGAAGTCAGTGGTCGACTCTCCAGCGCCATGGAAGTTCATCATTAATGGAACTGAGTCCTTTAAGGTCCTGCTTAGCAAGGAAGGTTTCTTGTAGACAAAGAATATCACAATATTTTCAATAGTTTCTTGTTGTGTTTGTCTTTTCCCTCCTTCCTTTGCTGAAGCAACATGCAATGGCTCACTGTTAGTTAAGTTTAACACTTAACCAAGCTTTCTACCACAACTGATCTCGTAAGTTTCATGCAGTGTCATATAATCACTATAATTTTAAAGTTGTAACCAGTTTTAAGTTTTGCCCAGTATCTTGTTATACACTGAGGATTTAGGATTTTCTCTTCTGCATTGATAACTGAGCTGTGTTGCCCGGACGACGCCTGGCATGGAGGCTACTCGCTGCTGCTCCGGGGACTGATCCCTGCGACGCTGGACGCTCCAGTTTGTGCCCGGTTTGTGGTGATTTGCGGTTGGATGTCGACATACTGCCAGCAGGGGGCGGATCGGTCCTCTTGCGGCTGGTGGAGACCTGCCGCCGCGGACATGGACGGTGTCGCTGGAGGCCAGTTCGGGAAAGCTAAGTAGTCCTGAACTGCTACCCGCGGCAACCACCGCCACTGGATCCGGGCTGCAGCGACGGGAGCCCCCGACGTAGCAGCGACGGCATGGCCATGACCGGCAAACAGCTGCTGCCTCTGTCCAGCAGTCTACACGCCGGATGGGTCAGCTGACCTGGCAGGGGCTGTCTGGTGACGTGGTGGGGCCCAGCACCGCCGGGGGAGACGACAACGGCCTGGTCCGGTCCGCATAATGAACCGGGCTCTGGGACGGTCGGCTCCGTCGTTCGCCAGACTGAAGGAGCTTAGTCTTCCCAGAGGAGACGGTTTGGTTCATCTGTGGTTCCTCCTCTGACCTGGAGATATCTCACTTGTCATCATTATGGAGATATACTGGTTTCAACGGCTGTTAACTGGAGTTAGCACTCGGACCTACGGAACCGGGCATGAAAAGGTAGCGCTGGACGCCGGCAGCTCCTCTAGTACACCAGACTGGTGTACTGAAACTTGAATTTCCCCTTGGGGGATTAATAAAGTATATTTGAATTGAAACTAATTTGAATTTACATCAACCAATAAAGTTGACCAATCATATGCCATTTGATGGATATCAAATCAAATCAAAGCCATGGCTTTCGTTGGGTATGAGTTAGCCACTGTTGTATGATTTTAGCATTATATTGACTTCTGAGCTTTGAATAAAAGAGGTCATGGTCCTATTTTAAAGATAATATGTTTTCTTGTGGTTGTGTTAACTGTGCTAACAGACCACTGTGACTTGCTGTGGTTGGTCTGGAAAGATCTCAGGACGAAGTTTAATTTAGCTGAGCTGACAGCAGCACTTATTTACTATCTCCACCAAAACAACATTCGACACAGGAAGTCCTCCTGCGAATGCTTGTAGCTAGGAAGATGACTGCAGGTCCCAGTATAATTCTACCTAAAAGAGTCAAGTTATTTTCTGTGAGAATTCAGCACATAGCAAGGCTATTGCTGTGTTAGCTGATCCGAATACGCAGGCTCTTGGCTGGTGCTCAGTTAAAGGAGCTAAAGAATGATTTCAGGACTTGCCAAAGTGGAATTATGCGAGTACTTAAGAGTGAATCAATGTGACTGCCCCATCCACATGGAGGATGGGGCAGTCCTCTTGCTCCATGGTGGAGGTCCACCATTTTGGCTTCCGCGGCAGCCAGTCACGCTGAGGTGAGCTGTGTTGAAGCCCAGTGGCACTTCTTTAGTTCCGGTAGCAACACTTGAAATGAAGATGTTCAGGAAAAATTATTAATAATAATAAATAAATTAAGTAACATTAATGATCATCCTGGGTTAGCAGAAGCTAAGCCAGCTAAACCAGCTAAAAACAGCTAATCCATGGGTGTGTTCCAGCCTGTTTGGCAACACGGATGATCTTGCCTCTTTGCAACATGGCGCCTAACAGTTCAAGAAAAAACACGCTTCAAATACTCTGTATAAACCTATTGGTCATGTAACCAGATGTTGCATTTAGTATTTACAGTGAACTGTCAACCCCACCCCCAAGTTCATACGGGCCACTCTGAGTACCTATCCTACAACAGGAATGTTTTTCAGCCAAAAATCTATTTGGGGGGCTGTTCTAAGTAATGGAATGTCAACAATCCGGCCCTGCAGGTGGAATTTGGAAATTAGCAGTCTTGCTAAAACCTGGCACAAAAGATATTTTCCCTTTTGAATTCAATGTATTGCTGTGCATGTTCCTATCAAATAAATAAATAAAAACTACCCTGGAACCCCCCCCCCCCCTAGTGGAGATACACCTTCCGCAAGTTGACTCTGTGACTCTTCTTGATTTTGGTGAGTCAAATCATCACTCACAACCATAACTATAGTTACGACCATGCTCTTGTTTCATAAAGGTGGAGACTTTTATGCAGGTGGTGTGTCAAAATACTATTCACAGTCACTCTCACAGTAATTCTCAGTCTTTTGTTAATTCATATGATCACGTTTTCTATAAGTATGAAATTAATTATTTATATGCAACTGTTGTGGTGTTTCAGTAGAGTGGAACAAGCTTTAAAAAGCCTTAATATATATATTCAATTGGACCTGTGCCCCATATTATTATTATTATTTTTTTTTTCATCTTTGTGACATATGTAATTAGCCTGATGTGATATATTACATCAGGCTAATTATAAGTAGCTCGTACTATAAACTTGTCTTTTTTTGCACTAACCTTTTCTCCCACTGGTACAATTACACTCAAATAGGATGTATGTTTTCTTTACAGCAGCCATTCCCACACTTCAGAATGTCAAGGCCCAATTTTAAATGTGAAAAATCTCTGTGGCCCATGCAAACCTTTAAACACCACTTTCATCAACATACAAGATTAAAAGCAACATTCAAATATTAATGTAAGGGGTCAACAAATAAGGTGACGCTTGTCACTTGTCATGTTAAGATTACAGCAGAATAACACTCAATTGGTTTGTTTTACTATTTCTAAATATCTTTTAAAATCGTGTAATAAATATTTTACAGTAATTTAAAAACATATTTTAAGGTGCTATTTGAGGTGATCAAGAGCATATGAGTTTCTTTGCATACTTCATGAGGTAGAGGTGGTGAGGAATGACCATCATTTTCACATCCTGAGGAAGTTCTAGTGTCAAAGAAGTGAAGCAGTTAATCATGAGCATCTCTGAGAAATCATTTCATACCATCATAGAATCCAATAGCAATTATGTTGTGCGGTTTTTGAGGCAGCCAATCCATAGACAGGACTAGTCCACTTTTTCCATGGTTAGAGGCTCTGATGGAACCCAGTTTCAAGGTCACCACACCTCGTGCCTGCCGAAAACAAGAGGAAAGAACAACAATGTAAACAGCAAGGTTGGAGATTATATTTTCCTTTCACTGGTCTTAAATTTGATATTTTGTGATATAATAGAAAATGTTACATAAAATAAATAGATTTTTTTAAACTGGGGTTCTGTGATGAACTAATAATTAGCTTTTGTCTAAACTGCAGTACACAGAGGTCACAGAACTCTCAGTTTTGAGAATTAGGGAGGAATTCTGAAGAGGAGATAATAAATAAAGCACATAAAAGTAATCAACCAATAATAATAAACTAAACACAAAAAGTAAGGAAATTTGTGCTGGGTAGATCTTTTTTTTGTTGTAACAATGCTCTTTGGCAATAAATTCAATACCACTGGCAAACCTGTTTGTTTCCTCTTTTGGACTGTTGAGCCTTTGAACTTACGATACCCCCAGCACGGGCCCTGCTAGAGTTTTTAGTTATTTGTTCCAAGTAAATCTCATCTTAAAAATGTAAATTAAAATAAAGCTTATTGCCACTGCCAGGGAAATAATGTCATCCTGTTTTTATTTAAAAAAAAAAAAAAAAAAATTCTACAAACAAAATCCAACAAAATGATTGTGGCTCAGCACAATCAGAACATTAAAACAGGTAATTTCTGAGGTAACAGCAGAAACTTTTAACAGAGAGTTCAACTTGGCAGTTGTTACAAATAACCTTGTTTCTGTCAGATCCTCCGTCTGGGAGAACTTTAAAATGAAAATCTTCATGTTAAAGTTCAGTAACTTTACCAAACCGTGTATCATTTATTCTTTCCATTTTCAATGGTCAATCAAAAAAAAAAAAAAAAAAATTAAAAAGTGACATTTTATTACATTTTTCATTTTTTTAAAACGCATTTTTTATATTTCAATTTTAGACTTGGATCAAAAATACGAAATGAAAAAATGGGCCACAGAACTGAATTTGTTTTATAATTCGAGGACTGGACTTTCTGTTGTCATTACACATCTGTGCCACTAGATGGAGCCGCACTGAAGTAACCAGCTAGAGAACAGCAGGACAGTGAACACATGGAGCAGATCTGATGGAACATGGAGGAATGACGTAAAAGTTTTGTTGCAGTCCAGAATTTTCTTTTTCAGACAGAATTGTTAATTGTTAATATTGCTACCTGAGTTGCTACCTCACAAACAGGACTGCACCAAGCTGCAGTTTATCTTCCCATTTCCCATTTCTCATCCACCATCTCCACCCACCCCCGCACAGCCAGTTCTCTGTTCTCTGTAAATAAACACATACAATCTGTAAATATCATCTACGAAGAATGTTGTTTTTTATCTTGTATATATATATTTTTTCTTCTACTATTTATTTGAGTGATTTATCTTTGTGTGTATGTATGTGTGTGCCTGCCGGGAGTCGTGCAAAATTTCGTTATGCCTTTATAATGACAATAAAGACACTTGAATCTTGAATCTTGAACTGTAAAGTTCACAGATTTTTACCATTCTCCATGTCTGTTTTAGCTTTTCTGCATGTTTTTCCACCAATTGTTTTCCGGTTCCGCAGCAGCCAGTAACAGACTTTTCATAACAAAAAGCATGTGAGCAACATGCGTTAACGCGCGATAAAATAAATGCCAGCGTTAATAAATGAATGCGTTAACCGGGATAATAACTCATTAACTTGCCCAGCCATATAAATTACATATTTCATGGATTCTGGGCATTGATGTGCAAAAAATGGGCAAAATAGAGCCACCTTCTTTATTCACCTGCTTTATTGACAAGCTCTCGTATAAGGTTTCACCTACAAGGATGAACATTGTGTGCCTGATTCATCTGACTAAAACCTACCAAAAAAAGTCTTGGCACCATGCTCTAATACCACAAAAATGTCTTGTATTTTCAATTTAATGTGCATTTTTATGACTATTTTGGTCATTTCCAGGAGTCATATGTAAACAAACAACTCCAAGAAATTTTGTCAAATTCTCCTAAATTTTTTTGTGTACAATCTACATACGTTTCCCAAGCTAAACTGCAAAATGTACTTCTTTGTACCAGATTATCACCACACATTGTGGTAATGTGGTCACATTGTAGTCTTTGTTACAAACTTCTGTGGAAAAAAGGGGTATTCCTATAAGAAACATTTTATGTTTTGTGGGTCATTATGGTATACGAGTTAAGAATAAGATCATTTCATTCCCTGTTTGTGTAAAGCTTAAGGCTGTAACTAGTTTGTTTGATACAGAAAAGGCCTGTGCATTGCATATTCCTGGCACAAAGGAAATTTAAAAGTGTAGAAAAAACGTTTGTATTGACCATAACAAAAAAAAAAAAAATGAATAAAATTGACTTAAAAAGGGCAGCTGGATAGCTCCAAGGTTCCATCCTATGTAATGAAGCTACAGTCTGGTAAACAATGTTGGAAATACAGAATCTCTTTGTACAATTAACCTGTTTGAGGCTCTGTGTTCTTGAATTTGAGATGTTTATAATGCACTGTTTATAATCAAGTTGGCAGACGGAGCTCCTTTGATAAATACTACTTGAAAAATGTGTTGTTGAAAGAATTATGATAATTATCAATTAACATAGGTGTAGAAAGTTGTGAACTAGAAGTATACCATAATGCCAAAAGTATCCTGTCATGATGCAAGAAAAGAAAGCGTGTTTAAATCTAATCAGACAAAAGATCATTATGCTAGTCAAGTTTGCATGAGATGACGGCTGGATATGTTTCTGTAAATCTGCTCTGGACATCAGATCTCCGAATATTTATATTTGTTTAAAATTATAGACAGCTGTGACAGTTACAGCCTTGTTTTGCCAACTTAGAACTCAGCTCTGAGTAGATTCAACTTCAATTCTTTTTGTTTTCATACCTCTGGTTTCAAGCTGGGCAGCAACCTTTAAAATTTTATAACCAAATTGGATTTTCACTGTATTGTCTTGATTCCCGTCTGGCTTGGGAAGGTGGTGGACACGTGGGGGGGCGGTGGCAATGGGTGCGAGGGCCCAATTTAAAATATTTCTTTTCTGTTTGAAATGAAAATGTTCTGATCTGTAAACATGAATAATGCCTCATAACCAGTGACATGTGGCGAGATTAATAGCCGGTGAGGCACTGACTCCATCAGAATCAGATTTACACATTTATGAAACCCAACAGAGTAGAAAAACAGTAAAATTCATATCCAAAGTCATATCCCTTCAGGGCTTGCCACAGTGACTCATCCACCTTTATTTAACCCATCTAAAGTTTTACACCACACCAACGTCTGATGCCACATTGATGTGGCGTAAAACTTTACATTTATTAGATTTGGGCTGTTTTAGAAGTTGCTAGCCCAGTCAGAATTATTCCCTGACTTTCAGAAAGTAGAGAACTGTGACTGTCTACTGAAGGTAAAACACTAAGACACCAAAAACAGGAGCATCACAAAACCCCACATCAAAAAGAGAGAGAAAAAAAAGAAAAAACAGAAAAAAGAAACAACTCTTTAATTAGGAATAATACAGACAAATGTAATTTAATATTATGATAAACTGATAAAGTGACAGACAGAAGCCTACCTTGAAAACTGGGGGGTTTTCACTGTGTTTCTCTGTGGAGATAAAAAAGTCAACATATTTAAGCACATGGCACACTTGTAATCATTCACTGCAATTGCAATACACATGAGTATACACCTCCCTTTATACGTATTGGAGCAGTTAGCCCAGTTCCCTTTATTTTTGCTTTAGGCTAAAAACATTTGGGTTAACGTCATTAAAAGGTGAATACGAGACAAGAGATCAACAATTCAGCTTTTATTTCCAGGTATTTAAATCTAGATCGGATACACAACTTAGAACATAGAAAGAATCTTTTGTTTGAACCCAACCATTGTTTTATGTGAGTAAAAGTATTGGATCACGTAATTGGCAGGGGCATTTTTTTGCCCAGGTGTGTCCCACTGCATTGATTATTCAACAATAAATAGTGATGAATGTCTAACTCACTCTCAGATTTGGGTTTTGCCTGTGCAGATTGCATTTCTATTTACAGGTGTAACCAAGATGAAAACCAGAGAGCTATCTCTGAGTGAAAAAACAAGTAATTGTGAAGGTAATTGTGAAGCTAAGATAAGACAGGAAAATCAATTTGAGCCACTGCACAAACACTGGCTGTTGCCAGTACAACCATTTGGAACGTCCTAAAGAAGAAACCACTGATATACTAAGTAACAGGCATCAAACGTGAAGACCAAGGAAAACAGCAGCAGTTAAGAACAGAAAGACTGTGAGAGCTGTAAAGAAAGACCCTAAAAGAACTGTTCGTGAGGGGACTTCCGGTTTAGCGGCTAATGGAGTAAGACGTGTCTGCGGGAGCTCCCGTGAAACTTTTTAAAATTATCGTATAGGGCCTTTTCGTCTACTCTCTATTTCTACATTGTGACTCCACAAGGCACGTTGTGACTGTAATACAGGCCGTTATGCCTTCAAAACAGAAAAATACGAATAACCCGGTGGCTACACAAATGAGGCCTATCCCCCAGGCTGCAAACTCTCCGGGGAGTAGCAGGGCCACCCCGCTGCGAGGTGCGCCCGCTAAGCCCCCCACTCCAGAGAAGACTGTCGCTGTTTCGAGCATGACCTCTCCGGACTTTAGGGATGAACTTCTCAACGCTCTTCGAGATGAGGTGGTAGATGTTTTTAAGACCGAATTGGAGACGGCAATGACAAATAACCTCACTCAGGTAAAGTCTGAGCTACATAATGTGAAAATGCTAACATAGCGGCTATCTGAGGAGCAAGGCGCGGTTAACGTGACCACAGTTTCCACCCTGCTGAAAGATGCTCACGGCTTGGAAAAAGAGCCAGTGGTGGACCAGGAGCATCGATCCCTACAGCACAAGCCTGAAACCGGCTAACGCCCCCATCCCAAAATAGCACGTTTACACTTTTATGCAGACTCTGCCGACATTCTACGACATGCTAGAACCCAGCGGCAGATCAAGGTGAAGGATTCAACAATCTCAATTTTCCCGGATCTTACAGCACGTACAGCCAAAGCCTGTGCAGCCTTCAACGACATCCGACGCCAGCTCAGGGACATCCCCGACATAAGATTTCGACTGCTACACCCCGCATGTCTTCGGATCCCCAGAGGGGATGTCACAAGGGAATTCACATCACCGGTGGATGCTGCTGCCTTTGTGAAAACGCTCAACTAAACTTGGGTTTGTCACTGCATAGTTATTGAGACACCAGTCTGAGTGTAGGTGCCTTCACAGTTGTGTTCTTATTGTTATTCTTAGTATTATGATTATTATTCTATTGCTATTATTATTAATATTTTTTTATTCCATTCTATTATTATTATTACGACTACTATTTCCATAAAGCTGAAACGGTTCTTGATCTACATCATGGTCTAGGAAATGACTGAGTAATATTCCATTGTTGTTGACATGTTCAGTTAATTTTGACATAAACAGCACTATAACTCCTGTTGTTCTAATAATCAGTCACTATGCTTATGCACATATGTGCAGTTTTCTTAGATGGTCCTGAGCCTTGTATTGCTTAATATTTAGGCCCTGTGTTTTGCCACACATTTTTTTTCTATTTTCCCAATGTTTCCTGGAGCTCCAGCCAAGATGGAGCGCAGTGAAGATGACTGTTTGGTCTAAAGCCTGGAGTTTATTTGGTTTATTTGTGACTCCTTGTAGAGTTAGCACTGGTATCCTATCGTTTGGGGATGGGATAGTGGTAGGTGCACAGCACCTACCATCTGTCAGGGTAGTAGCATCAGAGTTGGCTTAAAGAAACTGAACAAACTGATAAAGAAAGCTGGCTATGTTCTGGGGCCTCTGGAGGTTATTCTGCAAAGGAGGATACTCCATAAAATGAAAAACTTCATGGATGACCATGACCATCCTGTAAACAACAGTGATTCAGCAACAGAGTGTCTTCAGTCAAATGCTTCTTCTGATCAGCTGCAACACAGACTGCTATAAGAGATCCTTCCTGCCCACAGCAATAACCATCTTTAATGAATCATTAAAGAGACTTAAATTGTCACAGTTACAATTTAAATTCACTTCAGGGATTAATACGGTGTTTGTGTACTGAATTGAAATTGAAAAGAGAAGCATAAAATGAAGAAGGCATCAAACAGCAAGAAGACAATGTAGCAGATGTTCAGAACAGCTACAAATGATTTGGGATCCCAAAAGCAAATGTCCTTGATCACACACACACACACACACACACACACACACACACACATATATCAGGGATGCACCGAAAATTCGGCCACCTGAAAATTTAAGGTTAGGGTTAGAAAGACTTTTATCACCAAAACAACACGGCCGAAACAGGATGTTGTGATGACGAACAAAAACCGCGGCCAGCACGCGCTTGTCTGGATAGGGGCCAACATGTCTGTGGTGTGGACGTATTTCAATATAATCTGAGAAAGACCCACGGATAGCGATTTGTAAAACATGTAACGGTGAAATTTCAAGAGGGGGTGCATCTGCAAAGAGTTTCTCCACTTTGATTTATCACCTGAAATCCAAACATCCCGATCGTCATTCTGAATATAAGAAGGCGGCGGCACAGAAAAGGAAAATCCCTCCGAGCACGCCCACTCCGTCTGTGGCGGACGTATTTGAAAAGGCAAGAAAGTTTTCCAGTGATGGTGCCAAGGCAAAGGGCATTACACAAAAAATAATGGAATTCATTCATGCGGGATTTCGTAGGCTGATCGAGCACATTGAGCCCCGTTATTCCATACCGAGCAGACGACATTTCTCAGACGTGTGTTTACCTGAGCTGTTTAATGTTGTTGCAGCTCACGTCCATGAGCTTATAGCTGCAGATATTTCAGCAATCAGTTTCACGACAGACATATGGAGCTCAGACGTCAGCCTCACCAGTATGCTCAGTCTGACCGCACAGTGGATCGACACAGATTTCAAGCTGCAAAAGATTCTGCTCCATTCACAAGAGTTTAGAGGGTCACACACAGCAGCAGCCATTTCTGATGCCTTCGCCAATATGTTCGACACCTGGCATATCGAACGATCTAAAGTTCATGCCATCGTCAGTGACAATGCAAGAAAATATGGCAAAAGCGATCGAAGAAAGCCAACTGAAAGGAATACGGTGCATGGCCCACACACTACATCTGGTTGTGAATGAGGGAGTTTTGTCTCAGCGCAGCGTAAAAGACGTATGGGCTGTAGGCAGAAGAATTGTTGGCCACTTTAAACATTCTCAACTGGCCTATTCCCGCTTACAGTCTATGCAAGATCAGTTAGGAACGCCAATAAAACGGTTCCAACAAGATGTGAGTACACGGTGGAACAGCACTTATTACATGTTGGAAAGCCTCTTTGCACAAAAGCGAGTCTTGGCTGCATACAGTGCAGATCATGAGCTCCCCGCGACATTTACTTCGCACCAGTGGGTCTTAATAGAGAACATTCTCCTTCTTCTTGCCCCCTTTGAGCAGCTAACTAAAGAGATCAGCACATCTGATGCATCTGTAGCAGACATTATTCCTTTAATTGCAGCACTAAAGCGTCTTCTAAGCAAAGAGGTTGAAACGGACCGCGGAGTGAAAACAATGAAAACTACACTCTTAGAGTCTGTCAGCACACGTTTCACTGAGATCTATTCGGATCCTCTGCACTTCATCGCGACTGTACTTGATCCGCATTATAAAGATCATTACTTGGATGTGGAAATAAAGCAGCGCGCACGAGAAATGATCCAGGCCGCGATGGATGCGGAGAACCCACTTGGACACGGAGCTTCGCACAGCGCAGGAGAGAGGGAGAGCAGAGCGCAGAAAAGAGGACTCGTCTCTCTGCACCAGATGAGGGGCATGCACCCTCGTTGTCTGATATGTTCAATGGGATCCTGCAAGAGAGTGCCTCAAATATCAGGTAGGCTATACTGTTCTGACTTAATATATATATGACAATCAGATGATTTTTTTTTTGTCAGCTAGAATTTTTTGATTTGACAAAAATGTTTATTTATGCACTAGCCCTATTTAAATAAAATCTCTCAAATCTTTCTCAAATGTCGGGCAGACGACAAGCTCAACCGCTCAACAGTTAGATGGTTATCTGTCTGAAGTTCCCATCTCCAGAAGTGATAACCCTCTTGCCATACTGGAGAAATAACCAAGGTCGCTTTCCTGACCTGGCAAAAATGGCACGCAAGTACTTGTCGGCTCCGTGCACAAGCACCGACAGCAAGAGACTGTTCAGTGCTGCAGCTCATGTTCTCAATGAGAAGAGGAACAGACGTCACTGTGATAAAGCAGAGATGCTACTCTTCATCAAGAAAAACCTGCCACTTTACCTCAAGAAGTAGAATGGGCTTGTGTCTAGTGTTTAAATAGGCCATTTGTTTTCCACTTTGCACATCTGCAATTCTTGGTGCATTTGTTGCTGTTAAAGGCCTACAGTTAACACATGGGCTATGGCAATCTTTGTTTTGATACACTATTATGTTGTAGGCCTACAGAAAAAATATTGTTATATCTTTCAGCAGTTGCACTTGTTCTGAATGCACTTTGTTGTAGTAGTCCTACAGAGAATTTTTTAAAAATGCACTTGACTTAAATGCACTGTGTTTTTATGAGAGAACATTTTTACAATCTTTCAGCAGGCCAGTCAGTTATAGGCCTGTATTATTATTTAATGTACACCCGAGTGGGGTCAAGTTAAACATTTTATTTTGAATTTTGTTTTATATTGTGCATTGTTGTAATGTCAGTGCTAATAAATATTTTCATAATTTCGCAATTAATTTATTCTTTGTAGCATTAATATTAATGTATGCGATGGTAATGCCTTGATTTTAGTGAGGTTAGTACACAGTCATAGCCATGAATGCAATGGTACTAATAATTGGCATAATAATTTATTTCGGTGTTTCGGTTTTCGGCCAACAATTTTCATTTCGGTGCATCCCTATATATATATATATATATATATATATATATATATATATATATATATATATATATATATATATATATATATATATATATATATATATATATATATATATATATATATATATATATATATATATATATATATAGATATATATATATATATATATATATATATATATATATATATATATATATATATAGATATATATATATATATATATATACATATATATACATATATACATATATATATATAAATATACATACATACATATATATAATTACATTTGCAATATCTAGAATCCTTTTTCTGTTGAGTTTGTTTCAACTTATGTACAATTAACAAATTAAAAGGTCTAATTCATAACAAACCGAGTCATGGCCCAAATTGCCCCATTTCTGCAAAAGCCTACATTCCCAAAGCCTTCATCAAAAAATAGTCACCAGTTAACTGGTTCTTCCAATGAACAAAATCCAGTGTGCACTATATCCTTTTAACTTCCCTTTATACACACTCCCTACCCCCAAACCTCCTCCCCAACCAAGTAAGCACTTGATGATTGACAGAGCAGGGGTACAGGATGTGTCAGCTACATTACTTATTCATAGCTTCCAGAACTAACTACCCGCTTGGTGATGCATCTTCTTTGTCAGTTCAATTATAGATCCTTGTCTGATGGAGAAGAGCACAGAAATTATGTAAGTACACTGCACCATCTCACATTCTTGGCATTGTCCATTTATTTCTCTCATTCCCAACATTAAAGCTACATCTCCTATCCCCTCCACTCTAATTCTGCAGTTCTAATTTTTCTCTCATTTACTTGCTCATTCATTCTGATGACTGGCTGATCAAAAGCCATTTATGTTTATCTACTGCAAACAGCTTGTGGAGAAAGACCACTGTATGCACATACACAAACACACACACAGTTTAACCATGTTCCAAGCCAATTTCACCTTTAACCCTTTCAACTGATAAGGACAACACAGAAATCACACTCAAGTATGGTTGTGTAAGATATCTACACTACATTGAATAAGCATTTAGGTCAAGCTAAGAAAAGCAAGAGGCAAATCTCAATTTTTCATCTCTCTGTCCTTTGTTCCACCCCCCTGGGACCTGTAAATTGCACTTTGTTATAAATGTAGCCATTTACTTTTTAAAATACAGTCCATCTTGTGGAAAATTTTTTTTTTACCTCCTAACCACACTCAGATCAGCTATTCAAAAATAATATGTGACAGAAAGGTGTTTTGCTGAAATCAAAATGGGAAATGGGGAAAAAAAAATCACTATAATTACTTGTGTTTTATAAAAAAAAATTTAAGTTTCTGATTTAGTCTTACTGGACTGATATCTATAATTATGTTACAAAAAAGAAGAACATACAAACACCTTTCTGTTGTAAGGGTTTACACACAAGGAAAGGAAAAAAAATCATCTGGGACTTACAAGGTCTTAACTGATGAACAGCAACACATAACATATTATACCAGGGGTTGGCAACCTTTACTATCAAAAGAGCCATTTTTTGTCCTTCTCCCCTTATAAAAATTCATTTGGAGCCTGCAAAACTTATTTGAGCCATAAAATGAAGATAACAGTGTATGAAGTTTTATATATAGTTATTCTATATTCAGAGGGATTTGAATCTACCCAAAAGCTTATTCCTAGTATCTTTGGCAGTTTTTAAAGTTTTTAATGCAAAAGGTCATACAAGATACAAATTAAAGTTTCATTTCCAATTTTTTTTTGTCATCCACTGTAAAAGAAGCTATAGTTTGTTGCACTTATAAAATAATTGAACAACAAACAGAAAACTTAACATTTTATTGCTGTTTTTGCCTGATATAACAATGGAAAACCTCAAACTCTGATAAATACTGCATAATAGCTGTTTCTGTACTGTATGCTTGGGAGCAGAACCAAAACAATTTCCTATCAATGAGTTGACATGGAAGTAAATATATTACATCTTGAATCTTTTGAATGAGGAGAAAAAAACCACTGGAATATGTAAAGCTACTTTGAAATTATACAAAGAACCATGCAGGTTCATTTGAGTCATTCCCTTATTTGTAAAACATTGATCAAATAAAAAGTTGCCCACTTTAAAATAAATCACATTAGAGCCAACTTGCCTGCATTCACTATGATGGTCCATTCGGATAATGGTTACTTCAGAACCAGCCCCATCTAGCGGCGCAGATGTGTAATGACAACAAAAAAGTCTAGACTACGATTATAGTACGATCCCATTTTTGAGAATATGATTTCTAGAATAAAATATCCTCCTATATTTGGGCCAATACAGTAAATAGATACAAAAAAAATAAACAAATAAAGGGAACGTGATGACAGTTCATTGCCTCACCTGAGGTAACAAGATTGTTGGAGAGCAGAGCATCAGGATGAGGAAGGCTATAAATGGTGACAACACCACTGGAAGTGGCAACTGCAAGAAGGCCCAGCCTGGGAAGGAAAGGAGCCTAAAGGATAGGGGGAGGTCAAAAGCATGCATGTCATCAAAGTTCTCATTTCCCTTAGATGAGCAGTTAAGAGCTAAACCATCTTCTTCTTCTCCTTCTCTTTACACATTGCCACAACAGATCACATTTTTCCATCTAACCCTGTCCTCTGCATCTTCCTCTGTCGCACCAAGCAACTGCATATCCTCGTTCCAGAAATCATCTCTTTGGTTTTGCCCTTTTCTCCTGCCTGGCAGCTCCATCTCCAGCATCTTTCTACTATGGTCACTATCCCCCCTCTTTACATGTCAAAACTAGCTCAAGCTAGCCTCTTTCCTTTTTTTTCCCCATAATATCAATGCCTTGGCTTTTTCTTTGACGCTATCATTTTTAATCCTATCCATACTTCTAACTCTGAAAAAAGATTTTAACATCTTCAACTATGCCATCTCGAGGTCTGTCTCCTGTTTCTTGGTCAGTGCTGCTGTCTTGAAGCCATACTAAGGGGCTAATCTCTCTTCAAAACCATCCCTTCTACTCTTGCTGCTACTCTCTCAACATGGATAACTCCACCCACTGCCATTCCACTGCACAGTTGGGCCCAAGTGTTTAAACTCCTGCACCTTCTTCACCTGTACTCTGCATCTTCAAAATTCCATTTGTTTCTCTTTCATTTACAAACTTGCTGCAACTGACCTTCATTCCTCTTCTTCTTTTCAAGACCTCTCAAGTGCATCAATCTCCTGACACCTCTCCAGTTTGTCTTTTTCTTTTCCTGCATCCTACTCTCAACAGATCGACAATGTCATCCATTCTTTATTCATCGCTGTGCTTTTAGGCTAGATTGTGAGAGATCCCACTGTCTTGACCGAAAAGCAACCCCACACATGAATGGTCTCTGGATGCTTCACTGTTGGGATGAGACAGGACTGATGGTAGCGCTCACCTCGTCTTCTCCCAACAAGCCTTCTTCCAGATGCCACTTCTCTCCAGTAAACATTAGGGACAGACTGGTATTCTGCAGAAGGTACAGGGACTGGACTCCTGAGGACTGGGGTAAAGTCATTTTCTCTGATCAATCCCCCTTCCGATTGTTTAGGTTTGTTTGGAGTCCTAGGGAGTATGCTCCCTAGCAAATTGAAACCTTTTTTCCCAGTTAGCCTCACTGATTAGTGGTTTTCTTAAGGCTACACAGCTGTTCAGTCCCAATCCCTTGAGTTCCCTTCACATTGTGTATGTGGAAATGCTCTTACTTTCACAATTAAACAGCCCTGAGTTCTACTGTTGCTTCAATTTGATCTCACCAAACGTTTAAGTGATCGCCGATCACAATCAGGATTTTTTTCCAGCCACATTTCCTCCTCGTAGAGGATGGGTCTCCACTATCCTTCCAGTTTTTAATAATGCGTTGGAGAGTTCTTAAAACAATTTTGGTAATTTCTGCAATCTCCTTAAATGTTCTCTCTGCTTGATGCATGTCAATAATTTGACCCTTCTCAAACAGACTTTTCCACGACCACGGGAGGTGTCTTTGACATGGTTGTTTAGGAAATGAGAAGCAACTCATTGCACCAATTGGGGTTAAATAACTTGTTTGCCAGCTGAAAGATAATCACCCATGCAGTAATTATCCAATAGGAGGCTTGTACCTATTTGCTTAGTTAAATCCAGGTGGCGCTTTTTTTTTTTTTGGCCAGGCAGTGTACCTTTTCATCTCAATCACTTCCATCCATTTTGAGAAGTCCACTACCATCTGTCTTTCCATGTTCCTCTTCTTAACACTATACTCATGAACATCACTTCCTCAACTCCTGTTTCCTTCACCAACAGGTAAGTGTTACAAACACACAATACAATTTTTAAAACTATCATACCTTTCTGATGCAGCTGGGAAGCTCCCAGCATCCCGCAGGACACCACTTAAGCTGCCAGATAAAGCCTTTATCCTGGGCTAAACCATAAACCAGGGCTGGCACAGCGTCTGGTCTGGAGAGATAGGGATGGAGCAAAAAGAGGTTTTGTTTATTCCAAAGGCAGTGACCAAAGGAAACAAACAATATACAACATGCAAAAATTAAAAAGAACAGCAGAAAAGCACCACAGTAGAGGCACCTTGTTACAGTAGCTCCTGACATATCATCTTGTGATTTTCTTCTCAGTATTTTTTCCCTTGAAACATCGATTCTTTTGAAAGATTTCTTTATTTTGGATGCTGTGGTCCTGAAGGGATTTCTATAATTTCATATGCTTCTTATCTGTCATGAGTTGTTTACACGTGGGAAGAGTTAATGAAGAAACGTTACAAATGAAGATGAAGACAAAACAGAGAGAGAGAGATGAAAAAGAAGTTTCAGTTCTTTTATTGATCATAATGGGGAACATGAAAACTAAAATGGACGAGCTTGGAGCACAAATGAGGACACAGTTGGGGTATCAGCTATGCATTATTGAGTGTTTTACTGAAATGTGGTAGCAGGAGAACATCCCAGACTGAAATGCCTATCTACCTTTTTGAGCTTGCCCCTCTCTTTGAGGATGGGGCTACCTCTATTAGAGTCAACTCTGTCCAGCACTGGGTCTGCCCGATGCTGGGCAGTGTTGGACAGAATTGGGGATCCTCCATGGTGATGTGGGTGGAGTTGCCCTCACTGTCCTCAGTGGTGTCCTGCTGCAGCTTTCTATCCCTTGGGCAGCTGCTGCTGGTTCTCATGGATCGCCCCTCCCTGCCCAAGCTGCTTGGGGTTGTGCTTTCATGTGTATCCAGGTTTGGACTGGGAGGGTGTGGGGTTGAGGGACCAGGTCACTGCCCCGTTCCAACACTCTTCAGTATGAGTTCACGCCACACCTCTTTTAATTTTATTCTAAAAATCTTATTCTCAAAATGGGATTATCTTACAATCGATGTCTAGCCTTCTCTATTGTCATTACACACCTGCACCACTAGATGGGGCCAGACTGAAGTAACCAGTAAGCAAATGGAGCATCACAGTGAAAAACACATGCGAGCGTGATCTGATGTTGATTAATAGGGATGCACGATAACTGTTTTTTAAAACCGATGTCGATAACTCTCAGTTCCTAAAGGCCGATACCGATACCAATAACCAATAACACAGACATATACCTAAGATCAATACTATGAAAAAAAAAAAAAAAAAAAAAAACAGTTTTGACTCTTGAAATGAACAGATATTTATTTTTTTCCAACAAAAAACTATTGGTTAGCCTCTCAAACACTTTTGTAAAGCTATCAATCAAACCTATTTGATATCTCGCATCAACTTAAAGGAGCTGTATGTAAGAAGATTAATAAAACGAATCATAAAATGACCCTGATATGTCAAAAGACATTTAAAAATCATGTTCATTTCAAATACTTATGTCACTGACAACAGCACTCAAGCCAGGATATTCCCTTTTAAAAAGAGGACTTGAGGGCTGCAAGTCTTGTTTTTGTTGTCATTTCGTGTTTTGGCCTGAAGCGCCACCCTCCACCTATCTCCCAATCAGGAAGTCAGTGGTGTTTCGGCATCCGGGTTGCCAGCTCCGCTCTCATTATCGCAGCAGCCGCTACGAACGTGTTGGATGTGAAAATGGCTAGTTTACCAAAACAAAAAAGACCTCGTTATGAATCCGAGTTACGTCGTGACAAGGTCCGAAATAAAACAAGGATTTGTATAGGAGGTGCTTTTGATAGATGGAGACGGCTGAAAGCGGAGAAGAATTTGAAGACAGACGCCAACGTTGCTGATTTTCTCCTGGACAGGTAAGATTCATAGCTAAATGTTTGGCTAACGCTAATTTACTTGGACAAGGTAACAGAACAAGGTAACAAAGAAATTTCAGTATTCCCTACGTCGGAGTATTCACTAGTTAAACAAAGTTATGCATGTTCGTGCACAGTAACGCTAGCGCATAACGTTATGGAGCAGGTGGGTCATCGAATTGAAAAGGTAAATAATTATTATTTAGAATATAAAAACGGTGACTGATATTGCTAACAATAGCAATGTAACGTTAGGCTAATAAGCGGAGCCCGTCAGTCATCGTGCCGTGGAAAACATTAGCATGGCCATGGTAATGTGAAACCTCATTGAGACAGTAGCCTAACGTTACCACGGTAAAACCATTTCTTATTCATTCTTTGCATATATTGTGTATTACACGTGCTGCAAATTGACCCATCTGACCATTGCTAACGTTAGTTATTAGTGTCAGTCTTTTCTGATGGAACTGATAAAAAACGTTAGCCATTGATGACGAATGCAGACGTAACTTTCCCCGCATTATCTTTGGTTAGACACTAGTCTGTGGTAAATGTGTTGGTTGTTGCATATTATGGTAAATGTGTAGAGTGTTCCATAATTATGACAAAAACGCTTGTCTCTTCAGCTATTATGGCCCAAGCACTTCAACCCCAGGTAAAAGACAGTGGAAGAAGCACCACCTGACTGCACCATCACTTTCCAGTATTGGACATGCATCGTCTGAAACGCTTTCAAATCGGTCAGTGATCAGTGCCACGTTGTTTTCATTTTCATTTCATATTTGGAAGCATTTTTTGTCTAAAACAACTAAACTATTTATAGAGAAGACCTGCCACCTACAGAGGAAGCATTGGAAGATGAGGAGTGCACCATGGATGCCTCAGAAGTTCTAGAGGAGAGGTATATAAATACTCTCAAGCTTTCGAATTTGTCTAAATATAATAAATTATGTTGAACATGTACATTGTGACCGCATTGTGATTGTTTTCTTTTATTCTACAGAACATGAGCATCCAGGATGCTGAAACCCCGCTCATGAATGAACAGGAGATAAATGACCTAATGAACAGTGTGTAAGTTCAACTGGGTTTGACTGTATAGTGTGTAACAAGATGTTCTGCTGTGTATTAACCATTATAATTTTCTATCAAATTTGACAGAATTGATTGGGGTGACAGTGAAGGTGTTAGCAGGGATGAGGAGATTGAAGCAGATGACAGTGAAGATGAAGACTATGTCCCTCGTATTTGTATTCGGTATGTTAACAATGGATTCTCATAGAAAGTGCCACACAAATTATTCACATTACATCCTCAGACATTCATTCAATGAAATACGTAAACACAAAAGATGAGTGCTTTATAGAATTCCTGGTCTCCGTAGTACAGCCATGAATGCTGACCTCAACCTCTGCATTTGCTGTTTTTGTTTTATTAGGTTTTATTATTATTTGTTTATTAGGCTCCATCTTGGGGCCACTGCTGTTCAACATCTACATGCTCCCACTCGCTCAAATTATGAAAAACAACAAAATATGTTACCACAATTATGCTGATGACACACAAATCTACATAACCATCTCACCAGGAGACTACAGTCCAATCCAAACACTGATCAGATGCATTGATCAAATTAGAGATTGGATGTGTCAGAACTTCCTTCAGTTAAATGAAGACAAAACTGAAATAATAGTTTTTGGAGCCAAGGAAGAAAGATTAAAAGTCAGCACTCAGCTTCAAAGAGCGAAGTTAGAAACCAAAAACAAAGCCAGAAATCTGGGTGTAGTCATGGAGTCAGACCTGAGCTTCAGTAGTCACATCAAGACAGTTGTGAAGTCGACCTATTATCACTTAAAGAACATATCCAGGATTAAAGGACTGATGTCTCTGCAGGATTTAGAAAAATTTGTCCATGCATTTATCTTCAGTAGACTATACTACTGTAACGCTGTCCTGACAGGTCTCCCTAAAAAGACCATCAGACAGCTGCAGTTAGTCCAGAACGCTGCTGCTCCAGTCGTCACTAACACCAGGAAACTGGATCATATAACTCCAGTCCTCACTGACACCAGGAAACTGGATCATATAACTCCAGTCCTCAGGTCTTTACACTGGCTTCCTGTTTGTGAAAGAATTGACTTCAAAATCCTGCTGTTAGTTTACAAAGCACTGAATGGTTTAGGACCAAAATACATTCAGGATCTCCTGGTTGGTTCTGAACCCACCAGATCCCTCAGGTCATCAGGTTCAAGTCTACTTTCTGTTCCCAGAGTCAGAACTAAACACGGAGAGGCAGCGTTTAGTTTTTATGCTCCTCAAATGTGGAACAAACTCCCAGAAACCTGCAGGTCTGCTGACACTCTCAGCAGTTTTAAATCAAGGTTAAAAACTTTTTTATTTGCCACATTTTATCATAATAATTAACTTTTATTTCATGCATTTTATCTGCATTTTTAGTTCCTAAATCAAAAATAACTGTTGATTAACTTTTTGCATTTTTATTATTATTTTATCTTTTTATTACCTCCTGTTTTAATGTAATGCTTTGTAATGCTTATGTACAGCACCTTGAATTGTCTTGTACACGAAATGTGCTATACAAATAAACTTGCCTTGCCTTGCCTATTAATCCGATTGTCTTTCTATCTGCAATTGACAAATATGTCTTTAGGTTGGGTGGAGCATTGCAGGCACCTCCCTGCCTTGACAATTTGCCGGTGATAGATGCCAGTGAGACTGTTCATGACATCCCGGATGTAGAGCCTCCATCAGTTGCCTTACCTCCTCTTCAACTTAACTCCTGCGCACCCAAGTCAGGAGAGGTCTTGGTAGGTAGAATACCAGTTTATTTCTTTTGCAGCTGCAGCTACATACCACACACCAAGTTAGATGTAATGCATATTACATTTAATTTTAAAATAATCTAATTTCTGTTTTTATTTTGCTCTCCTCAGTGTCAGCATTCCAGAGTGAAGACCAGTGAAACCCGTTTCCAGAGCCTCTCAGCCCTTGTCATTTCCATTTTCTGCCACAAGCTGCTTTTAAACCATTTCATAAAGTTTTCACAGTACAGAGCAGCTAATTGTTAAATAGTTATTTATACTATTTATACTGTTACCCCTCGTTTTATTTATTTATTTATTTTTTTACTGTTCCTCTATATCGTAAAAAGGAAAGCATTGTTATTATAAATAAACTTTTTTTATTGAACAAGGAAGAAGGCTCTTTACAAACTTGGAACAAAACAAACAATTAGTAAAAACAAAGTATATACAACAAGTAACTTCAAGTAAACTGGAGTCAGTAAAGTTTGTTCAAATTGTGGGTAGAAAGCCAGTGTACTGGCCTTGAGGGTCAGGGTATTTGTCCCTTATTCTCCAAATGCAGCAGCTGGGGAGAACACAACGGTTACCCTGGCCCAGTGATCCATGCTGCCAAAAGGTGTACTGGCGATAAGCAGCATATCTAAACTGCCTATTATCATCACCTGGCTCTGTAACTTCTGCTACCACCAACACATCATTCCTGTAGTCTCTGTGTAGACGCAAATAGCCATCTTCCAAGCAGTAAAGCTCGAAATGAGGCAACTTGCTTATGCAGTGCTCAGGCCCCTGGCCACAGCATTTCCTTTCTGCGTCTGTGGCCATCTCCATGCAGTTCCCACAGGTACACCATGGAGGAGCAGCTGCAGGTGGGAGAGTGGTGCTGTCCAATGGAGGCAGGGCATCAAAAACCAATCCAGGGTTCTGGGAGAAGATCCGGGTTGCTAGTGCTCGTAGCCCCATTTCACTCATGTTTTGAATGAGTTCCTAAGTAAACAAACCACAAAATAGCGTTTGGCATTTACATTTGATTAAAACTACATAAGATGCTGACATAGATACAGATGGTGATATTACAAGTCATAATTTTATTGCCCAGCTCTCATCAGCCTCAAGAGAGGGTACCTCAAAAGTGAGGTCTAAATCAGGCTGAAACAAGTGAGAGCAGTACAAGCAAAGATCATCTGGTACAAGTGCTAGGCTACCTTGACATAAACTTGTATTCTAAGCATATTCTATCTTTTAGCCTGTGCAATAATTTAGTGTTAGTTTGGAAGTATCGGGCGTAATTCCACGGCAACATCCTCAATACCAAAAGTGCATAATTTTGTCAACATACATGGAACTTTTGGACGTGTTTTTGATTCAAATTCTACACGTCATGTAATTTTTCATATAGCCTGATGTATTTTAGGAAAATTACCCTCGACTTTACATGTGGTATTGTCGACGTTACAACAAGTTACCATCGATATGAGCCTATAGTGTTCCCAACCAAACAATAAATTACTGCATAGCCCAAAATTAGAATTTGCATAGACTTTTCAAATGCGTTCATAAAAAGCTTTACATCGCAACACTAGCCTAATAAAGACATTTTTAACAGGGTAACTAAGTGAAAATAAGTGAAAACGTATGCTCCGACTGAAATGTGGTAACATTTACGATTCAATTAGGCTAATCGCCATTACTAAATTTTGCAGTACATTATTACTTCGCAAAAGATCTTTCATAAAGCATTAAATATAATTAACAGAAAATAAACTTACTGTGTAGCACTCGTCGCATGACAGCCTACGTTCCTGCTGCATTCTGCAGCCGACCTGGCAACCTCTGGTCGGGGAGGAGGGGGAGGGTACACGCCGCTCAACAGTATTTTGAAAGTGACTGCAGTACCAGTTTTGGCCATAATCTTACAAACGGCTCCTTTAAATAAGGTGCATTACTTATTTATAAAAAAAGTATTGCACATAATGTATAAAAAATATAAAAATAATGATATCAAAAAAAGATAAAAAATACATTCAAAAGCCTCGTACATTTTGTGAAAAGCCAATAGAGACTCACATAGAACGAAAGGCAAGATTAAGGTAATCATTTTCAGCATATGGCTTTCTGCATGTGTCTCTGTGATGGACTGGCAACCTGTCCAGGGTGTACCCCTGCCTTTGGCCCAAAGAGGGCTAGGATAGGCTCTGGCAGATCTCTGTGACCTCACATAGAACTGAACCGGTATGGATAATGGATGGATTTTCAGCATATATGTGACAGTCTCCCACAACAATATTTTTTTTTGTATTGATTTGATATTGGCATTGATTTATTATTACTAATGCGATTCTTTTGTTGCAGTAAGGCTCTTTAAGAGTGAATCAATTTTATCATGACATATCAAATCATTCACTGACAGAAATTTAGAAGGGAGAAAGCTGATATTTAATAAGCCACATTTAATGGTCTTGTTTATTTTGGTCAATTTAGTCTTGATTTCTAAGATGTTCTTGATTTTCTTGTATTGTTTTTTAATTCATTCAACTTGTGTGGTCAGGAAGCAGATGCAATCACTATAGCATAAGACCTGGGCTTTACAGGAGGTATATTCTGAAGTCACTCATGTGGAGAAGTTTACACAGCATGTTGAACATTTGTCCTGCAACTGAGTTGGTTTAAACCATGCCTATTTAAAAAGGTCCAGGGATTCCAGAAGATGTTAAAATTATTAATGCTACTGGACTTGCATGTACAATGGTGTGGATACTGGTAAGTCTTATAAACCGTTCATACCCAGAATGGGACCAGAGAATACTACACATTTTCTGAACTGTTTTAAAAAATTAATGAGAGCGCTAAAATCTAATCTGGCCAGCTCTGATTGTTAAAGAACAGTGTCCTAACATAAAGAATGGCAGTAATTCTCAGAGCACCTGCAGGATAACAGATGGTGTGGCATGGGGAAGCAGAGGGCACATTTCTAATAATAGAGTTGAAGATAATCAGCATAAAAGGGGAAACAAGAGCAAGGGATTAGAAGACTCCGTCAGGGGTTCTACAGCACTGGGTGCAACATGATTCACTCTTCACCCACAGACTGAGGAAACACGGCTCCACCTGTCAGCTAAGGCATGGCTGTCCACTGTCAAATGTGTTATTTGGTGATTTTGAAAGGTTAAAAACTTTGGAGTTCAATGATCCCTTACTTTTCGCGGTTTTGCGACAATCAAAATCCACGAACTGGAGCCGGAGCCGCCCGAGCCTAAATAATGTGTTTAAAATATGTTTAAACACCGCAAAAAAGTAGCGAGACGCTACAGTGACACAAGACAAAGGCTCAACTGTGGTCTTTCTGTTTCAAATTCAAATTCAAATATACTTTATTGATCCAAGGGGGAAATTCAGGTTTCAGTACAGTCCAGTCTGGTGTACTTGAGGAGCTGCCAGAGTCCAGCACTCCTTTTCATGTCCCGGTCCTGTGGTCCGAGTGCTAACTCCAGTTAACAGCCGTTCAAACCAGTTAACAGCCGTTAAAACCAGTATATCTCCATAATGATGAATCAAGTGAGATATCTCCAGGTCAGAGGAGGAAACACCGATGAACCAAACCGTCTCTTCTGGGAAGACCGAGCTCCTTCAGTCCGGTGAGCGATGGAGCCGACCGTCCCAGAGCCCGGCTCATCATGCGGACCAGGTTGTTGGCGTGCCTCCCGGCGGCGCCAGGCCCCGCCAGGCCAGCCGACCCACCCCGGCGTGCAGACCGCTGGACAGAGGCAGCAGCCGCCCACCGGCCATGCCACCGCCGCCACACGGAGGGGCCCCGCCCCGGCCCAGCCAACGCCACAGCCCGGATCCAGCGGCGGGCCTCCACCGGCCGCAAGAGGACTTTTCCACATGTAAAGCCGTTACCTCAACCATTCCACAAGTATTGGTCTTGAGTCAAGTTCTGATGTAAATAGACGCACGGCAGCCATGGCAGAGACAGTTGCAGCTGCCTCTACACATTAAAAACTGAAGTTACCAAATGAAGGCTAATAGGGCCTGCATTACAGTGAGGGATGCTTACATGAAGAAAACGTTCTGCTTGGACGAGGCCAAGAAAAGTGATATTAAGTTATTTAACAGTCCATTGTTTTTCTTTAACTTTCTCCCCACCTGGTGGATGTTGTTTTTCAACGGACAACGGGCAGTTTTGTGTCCATTATTCACTTCACATCCTTGCTTTCTTCTGTCATTACACTTAAAAAGTAAAACACACACTAAAGATCCATACTAAAAACACGCACTCAGATGCTTCAATCCAGGACATGCTATTATGAAACAGTGTCTCCGCAGCCCTGATGTTCAGCTGTATCTGTCCATATCATCTACCCAGACAATACCCAGATTCACCAGGGTTATTTTAGCTGTTGTAATTCACTCAGTTGCTAAGCGGCAAAAGCAAAGCCCAAGCAAATTTGTGGCAATCTCTAAAGGTTTCAAAACACACCTCTCTCTGCTACACTTCCAGTATTTCAACTGTTTGTCAACTGCTCCAACAGAGAAAATGAAATGTTGGGTTTATCCTATGTAATTGGAAGAGATGGTTACAGTTGCTCTGTCCATAGTTCAGAGTCAACCTGTGATGAAAAGAACTCACAGGAAGCCAACAAAACCCTGTGGAGGTGTCTATGAGCTACATGAAAATGGCACACAGTACAACTTGCTACATAAACATCTGTATGGAGAACACCATCCCCACCAAGTAAATAAAGTGCTTTCCCAGTAACAAAGTCTGGATAACCACTGACGGAGTTGCTGAGCAGAAAAAAAACAAAAAAAAAAAAAAAGATTTTTCATGGATGTATTGTTGATAATTGTTAAGAAGTGTACAGGGACAACTTTAAAAATTCAGGACTTGAGGGAAGGTGTACAGAAGAAAGCTGGAGAGAAAATGGTCAGGAATGAAAAAGATCACAGGCTTAGGGAGGAGGATCAGACTTATCATAGCCAGATAAGAACCAGTGAACTCAAAGTGTTTTGCAAAAGGTGTCTTCAGGCCTTCAGGTCTCATTCAGGTCTGCTGGAAAACAGACCACTACAACAGATTCTTACTTCATTCCCCATGACCCCATGGCATTAAAGGGATCAAATGACTGACCAACAGTTGTCAGTTATGTGCTACAACACACAATTTCTTTTCAATAAGGTATTATTGACTTGAATTTGTCTTCAATGTCTGGATAAAGACTGTGATATCTGCATCATATTTTTCAGATATAAAATAAAAAGAAAAAAAATGTTTGAAAAACATTTTTTAACTCATTTTCTGACAGAACAATCATCATGAAGAGGTCATCACCTACATTTAAAACTGATTATGTTTTTCATAATGGTTTACAAAAAAATCAAAGTGATGGAGAAGAATCAGCCTTCATATATGTGTATCCGTGGAGTCCTATTGTGCGCATTTCATCTGTACCTGCTGTTGTAGACCAGTTTGCCACAATCCCACAGCTGAACCAGACCAGATCCTGTGTAAGTACGGTTAACACAGTGCAAGTCATCCATGCCTTGATGACAGGCCACAGCAATGTACTGGTTGGCAGGAGCACCATCAGGTGTGGGACACCACTCCAGGGCCCAGAGTGGTCCACCAGTAAACAGAAACATATCCCAGCGATCTGGTTGAGCTGGCACTGCTTCAAACCTGCCAGGCACATTAATGCGCACAAATTAGTTTTACGGCAAATCTGATTTTTAAGATATCACTGTGCTAGAATAAAAAATATCTAAGTATAAAAAATGTACAGTTTACAGTAAAACAATCTTACCTTTTGAGTCTCAGTTGAGGTGTCTCCTCTGGCTTGACACCTTCTCTAGACACTTTGAAAGCAGCAGAGCAAATCTCCTGAGGTAGGTATTTGTCTAAATCCCTGATTAACATAAGAAGCACACAATAGTTTATAATTAATTTAATTTAAACCATGTTACCTGAAATACAGTTCTGACAATGTGTCTTATGCCATCAAGCAATTGCACCTCAAACATGTGTCCGCTCAGTTGTGTAATGGGAATCCATCAAGGGTCAGGATAGCACCTGCCATATTTCAATTCCATATTTTTACAGTATATGCAGCTTACTTTTACCTTCTGGTTGGGGAATGGGCTCGGACTATTGCCTGTGCACAGAATTATAGCTCAGAGCACTCAGGCTTCATGGATTCATAGTGGGGGTAGTGGAAAGTGCTCTAATGGGGACTCTTTCACTCTGTTGGGGGACTTCAACATGGAACATAGTCCTCGAGAACCGCTGTCCTGCATTTATTAGATGTTTCCCTGACACAACAAACCTTATTCTAATGAATGGATCACCATCAGATTGTCATCCGATCGGGGCCTTCATGTTCTCGAGTAGCTAGCCCAATCTCTGGACCTTAATTTAATAGAAAACTTGTGAGATGACATCAAAAATGCTGTTCCTAAGGCAAAACCAGGAAATGCAAAGAAATTGTGGAATGTGGATCAATTGTCCTGGACTGGAATACCTATTCACCAGAAGTTGCCAGAAGTTGATCGACCCCATGTAACACAGATGTGGAGCTATCAGTAACAGTGCTTATACTACTAAAATTAAAAATAAAATAAAAGCTTTATAGGGACTTTTATAAACAAACAGCTATTATGTTTAACATAAATGCATATAGTAAGTTTAACAGATTAAATAAGGGCTAAACACACTACCTTTGAAGCACAGGGTCCCAATCATCTTTGGAAGGAACCCACTCTGGGAACACCCAGCTGCTGTAGTGCTCTTCCCGGCTGAAAATACATAAAACAAGACAGATTTTTTTTTTTAAAAAAAAAGGAAATTTGATCATTGCTGATCAACCTTTTTGATATTTATTCTGATTATTAAACCAAATGTCTCCCTATTTGCAGAACTCTGAAATATGTACAATGAAAAGTGTAAAGGTACAATAAAGGGATGGTACTTTGTGTTTAGACTAAACAAAAAATGTAAAATTCTGCAAATGCAGTTTTCAAAACAATGACAGCATATGTGCACTGTCTGTGCCATAAATCCTTAAATGCCTTAAAAAGCCGTGGCTCCATTGATAAAGCAGGTGGGCAGAAACAACCACAACCTAAGAGCAGCAGTAAAAGAACTTACAATTTTTTAGTTGTCTCAGCAGAGTCCCAAACCGTTTTTATGATCTTGAAAGCAAGTCCATTATGAGGTTTGCCATTTGAGGACGTCTGTGGGAGAAAAAGAACCTGGATTAATATCTGCACTTCTGTCCTCCTAGTTAAGCTTCATTACCTATGCACATGTTACAACTTTCTTTTTCAGTAAAACTGAACAGAACTTTTAAAGGCTTTTGGATAACTTTTAGAATTATTCCATTATATGACGAATGCAATCACCTAAAAAGTACATTTTAAATCACCTTATGTATGAGTTATTACTTTTATACAAGGTAAAATCAACAAGCAAATGCTTCAGTGTTGGTTTGTAAGCCAAAGCAATGAACCTGTGAACTTTTATACACTGCCTGGCCAAAAAAAAAAGGTCTCCACCAAAAAAAAGAAAAATGTGTTGGACCGCATTTAGCTTTGATTATGTCACACATTCGCTGTGGCATTGTTTCGATAAGCCTCTGCAATGTCACAAGATTTATTTCCATCCAGTGTTGCATTAATTTTTCACCAACATCTTGCATTGATGATGGTAGAGTCTGAGTCTCCAGCACATCCCAAAGATTCTCAATGGGGTTCAGGTCTGGACTCTGTGGAGGCCAATCCATGTGTGAAAATGATATCACATGCTCCCTGAACCAGTCTTTCACAATTTGAGCCCAATCAATCTTAGAATTGTCATCTTGGAACATGCCCGTGCCAGAAAAAAAATCCATTGATGGAATAACCTGGTCATTCAGTATATTCAGGTAGTCAGCTGACCTCATTCTTTGAGCTCATACTGTTGCTGAACCTGGACCTGACCAACTGCAGCAACCCCAGATCAGAACACTGCCCCCACAGGCTGGTACAGTAGGAACTAGGCATGATGGGAGCGTCACTTCATCTGTCTCTCTTCTTACCCTGATGCTCCGATCACTCTGGAACAGGGTCAATCTGGACTCATCAGACCACATTATCTTCTTCCATTGCTCCAGAGTCCAATCTTTATGCTCCCTAGCAAACTAAAGCCTTTTTTTCCAGTTAGCCTCACTGATTAGTGGTTTTCTTCAGGCTACACAGCTGTTCAGTCCCAATCCTTTGACTTCCCTTCGCATTGTGTGTGTGGAAATGCTCTTACTTTCACTATTAAACATAGCTCTGAGTTCTACTGTTGTTTTTCTGAGATCTCACCAAACGGGTCCCCAGTGCACCAGTTGGGGTTAAATAACTTGTTGCCAGCTGAAAGATAATCGCCCATGCAGTAATTATCCAATAGGAGGCTCGTACCTATTTGCTTAGTTAAATCCAGGTGGCAACTTTTTTTTTTGGCCAGGCAGTGTAATAAAAGGTTAAAACTCACTGCATCCATAAAATGGCCCGTACTGTGACTACACACTTCAACAAAACCCAGTGAAGACATAAAAGGCATAAAGACATAAAAAAAAAAATAAAAAATAAAAAAACAACAACAAAAGCACCAACATTGCTCCTGTTGACGTGAAAAACTGCTGGGCTTCTTTTGCAAGCTTCAGAGTCAGAGTCTGAGTCTGAGTCTGCATCAGAGACTACCACTTCTTCATCTTCCATCTGATCATCCTCCTCTTCTTCAATATTTGCCACATAGTCTTCATCGTCTGTAGGATCACTGTTGAAACGTTTCCTCTTTTGGCCTTAACACAGCGCAGGCAAATAAAATAATGTTAGAATTGTACTGTTAATTATAATTTTTAAAAAAAATCAATTATTTTAATTTTTTTGCTTCTTAGGAACAAGTCAAACATAATTTTATTTGGTTAGTTAAAATCAAAAAGTTAAAATAACTAATTATGTAAACATTATTAGAAAAGAATAATTTAACTCAAGAGAAACTGCTCATTTGGCATGTAAGGATAAATTATCCTGGGAAAACCAGCCAACAAAAGCCTATTCAGTGAAAGAAAGAAAAAAAAAAAGAAAAAAAAAACAACACCCACTTTCAGTTTTAAGTTTTTACATATCAGAACTACCCTTAGGTTGGTTTTTGATTTCAAGGGATACTGTGGTTTTAAATAGCCATTGTTTTAAAACCAGTCAAATTTTCTGTCATATGATTCCTGCGGTATATGGCATTTATGACTCCTCTAAGACAGAAATTGCAAGAATATCTTCAAGTTGTGTGCAGCATAGAATAACAACCCCCTTCGTTTGGGAAATTTTTTCAGGTTTATCAGTGATTTCAAAGTGACCTAAACAAGAGGCCCAGTTCCCTTCTATTCAAGCTTTTGATGATTACCTGGGTAGCTATAAATTTACATAAGCATACAAGACACTGGAATTATATGGAAGCCAGATTTGAAACATACCTTTTCTTTCCTTGGAACTTCTACGTTCTGAGATGTTGTCATCACTGTTGGGATGTGTCTGGGAGCCTGGCTCATCACACGGGTGAGAGAACACCTCTTTAGCCAAAAGAGTGAGGTACTTCAGTGCCCTGGAATAATTCATTTACATCATTTTAAAGGTGGATACTTGAATTCTCATGATAATCTAATTTATGAAGTTCTGATCGTGTGTAAAATGCATTACTGCATTCTCACAATTAAAAATACATAAAACTAGAGATGCTCCAATTATGATACAAAATCAGAAATATTTAGCAGTTTTAGCAGAATCAGTATCTGTGAATATTTGTTTATTATCATTTTTACAACAGAATCCCAATTCCTCTTTATTGCTCCAAAACTCATGGAGGAAGTTATACATTACTGTCTTCCAACTTCCTGTTTGGAGTCGCCAAATCCAGAAGTAGTGGAAAAGCAAGTTCCAGAGCTACCCATCAAGTAATATCATTAAGTTGATGACATAGCATTTTTTTTTTACACTGAAATTCTCATTAAATGCTGCAGTTTCCAGAGATGGCACAAATATTGCTAAATGTAAAACGAGCCACCAAAATGTAAAATGAGTGTCCTTATTAAGTACCGTATTGGCGCGAATATAGGATGGTATTTTATTCTAGAAATCATATTTTTAAAATATAATCAGAGTCATCCTATACTCGGGCCAATACAGTATTTAAGGAGCCATCAGGCAAAGGAGCATGAAGACTTTATAAAGATAAAGGAAAGGATGGAGGAACTACAGCTGCCAACTCTGAAGTTTGCTTCATAGAAACAAGAACAAGACAAACAATAATGGGCAATATTAAAGAATTCAGCGTCCTCGATGACCAGTCCCTCTCCTCTGTCAATGTTGGATTTGACCACTTAAAGCAGAACAGAATAACTTAATCATCATCAGTTTCAATAGTCGTATAACAGAACATTTAATTCATTTTAGGAACTAGGATTGATGTCCCTGCTCTCTGCAAAAACTGAAAAAGCAACTTGTGAATCCCAGGACAGCACATTCTCTCACGAACTGCGGATCACTTCACGGCATTACTTGTCAACAGTGAATTGAGGAAAATTCACAGAAGTAGTTCAGTTTTGCACATTTTGCACAAGGAACATCATGGCAGAGGTGACTAAGAAACCAAACAGAGCAAAGGACAGAACAAAAGCAAATCATGGGCAGGCTTTCACTGGACCGGATTCCAGCTGGCTGTGGATCTCTGCTTGCTCTTGTTAGCTAAAAGTGGCATTGGACCATCTCTATTATACCTTCAGATTTACATGTACTGTAATAGCTGTACCTGGTGGTATCTATTACTGGGTCAACGTAAGATACACAAAACTACAGCTTGGCTGTAGTTTTATAGTATAACATTATGTGACTTACGCTTTAGCAGCTCCTCGCCTATGACGGCCTCCTGGCTTGTTCTCCTCTTCAGGTTGAGTTAGAAGCTCCCTTGAATTGTCATCACATGGCGACTCTTGAACCTTCTGCACAGGCTGCTTCCTGACATACTTTCTCTTTTGCTTTGGTATTCCATCTTCCTGCTTCACAGACTTTTCAACTACACCGTTTCCTTCTTTCTCAACTGAGAAGTTTGCATTAATGGAGACTGTTTTTTTCGGTTGTCTATCTTTTTTTTTTTTTGGCGGCGTTTTATTGGGTCTTCTTTTTCCAGGCATTTCCGTGATAGCATGGTCAACAGAGTCCAGAGATGCTTTGTCTGATGATTCCTTTTCCAGATTTACAATCTGTTGTTCTGAAGTCTTGGCTTTTTTACTTTTTGGCAGCCTCTTTTGAGAAGCTTTTCCTCCCTCTTTTGAGCTTGTACTTAATGTTTCCTGTTTGACATGTTTACTTAAAATCTTGAAATCAGTTTCATAATTAAGATATTTGGGATTTTTCTTTCGTTGCCGTCCTTTTGAGCTGGGTGAGAGATGAAGACACTGCTCTGGTGGCTTCTCTTGTCCTGTCAGGAGAGTGATTGTGTTATTTCACACTGACGCATTAGCCAGCAATACAAAAAAAGGAAAATAAAATATGAAAAAAAGGTAATTAAAAAAGCCCAGGGAACCATCCAAAGAACTATGCATAAAAGTAGCATAGTCAAAATAAGAAACCAAGAAACCAATATTCAACTCAAATCAATTAAATAATGCTTTATTTAATTCACTGTGCCCCTCCAACAGTACCCTCCCACCCCCACCCCCTTCAAATGGGATCTTTTTACTTTCAAATGTTGGTCACCTCATTGAATTAAAACAAAACTGTAAAGATTGTATTGGGATGCTAGGCTAGGTAGTGATGTACGTCTATGGTTAAATCAAGAACCAAAATTACAGGCATAGAAATTATTAGTCCTACCTTCAACAAAATGGTCAGAACATACTTTCAAATAATCCATGACAACAAAGTCATTGCAGTTCACTCGCACAAACCATGTTCCTCACCAACATCTGCTGTGTTCTTCATTTTACTGATAATCTGATCTGTTTCTGCAGCCATGAACAAAGCGTGTATGTTTTGCAACTTTAATAGCAATTTCAGCCTCAAAAAGCTCAGTTTCATATAAGTAACACTCATTACTCAATGCCTGTGTACAGGGTTAAAAAATTAATCACTTGAGGCACAAAATGATGGAAGCTTGTCGTGATGTCAAGTAAATACTGTCTATTCAAAGTCTCCACAAAGGATTCAGATCCTAGCCCTCTTACACCTTAAAAAATCTGACTGCTTGTCACTAACTATTAACACCAAATTACATTATTAAGAGACTGAAACCCAATTGCCCAGATTATCTGAGAAGGCAGGTGAAATCTTAAGATCAGCCTCAACTAGGTGTGGATGATGTCATCCCTCTGCACTTAGCATGGCTGAGTTAAGCTCATTCTCAGATCCTTTCAGACAAACTGCAGCTGCTCAAGGTGGTCTTTTAGTTCAAATAACACATCCACACCAAAACATATTTTCTAAAATATGACCATGATCATTTTTAATTCACAGCTCAGAAGCCAATATAACGCTCAGTGGCAAGCTTTCATAGCTAACGGCAATAGCTTGTTGTTTAACATGTCAAATGAAGGGCTATCTGATTAATCCACTGTATCCCGTCCTGATTCAACAGATTTTTCTTTAAGATTTAGTGGCCTTTATTTATAGTGGAGAGAGACAGGAAGGGGAGCAGAGAGAATGGGGAAGACACGCGGCAAAGGGTTGACAAGTCGGGAATCGAACTCGCGACCAGCCGCACGAGGACAGTAGCCTCTGTTCATGGGTCGACTGCCCTAACCACTGCGCTACCGGGGCGGCCCGATTCAACAGATTTTGAATGATTTTGAACAGATTTTGACCCTGTGACATATTTGTGACAGTTAATTCTCAGCTGTATCGTTGTTTTCATAATGAAGAAATCACAACCATTAAATTGTACCTGAATTGCCCCTCGGGGATAAATAAAGTTGTCTGAATCTGAATCTGAATTGTACTTCTCATTCATAATCTTTTAAGGCTGTAAATAATATGAATTGTATTCTCCCAGACAAAATACAAATTAAACAATTTATATATAATTTTAATCATTTTACCTGTCTCAAAGCTGTCACCATCATCCCAGCGCCCAAACAGACAAATATTACCAGTTTGAATGACCGGTAGCACTCATTCCTGTTATCACAGAATGCTTTGAGCTGTGAGTTTTTAAACTTGTCATGGTTGGTCTTCTTGTCAACTTTGATCCTTACTAGGGGAAATCCAGGTTGCGTGAAAATGGTATCCACTTAGTGGCAGCACTGGTCAAAACCAGTCATTACCGCTGCATTTGGAGATATTTGTAAATTTAAGGGCAAAACAGGGAAGAATATCGATATGCTGAAAAAGCTTTCTTTTACAAGAAAGCCCAGGCAATGTCAGTCCAGTCAGGAACAGAAATAGGACACAAATTGTGAGATGACTGATGATGACCCTGTCTATTTCTTGCCTGGGATACATGGAACAAGTCATAGCAAAAAAGCAGGGCATGCCTGCAAAGTAATGTGATTCCTGGCCCCTTACACGTCATATTCCATGGTAGTCGAATTAGATTCTTCAGTGTTTGGAACAAGATATTGCATATCTTCTATAAGTCTGTTGTGGAGAGTGCAATCCTATCTGCAGTCATCTGTTGGGGGAGCAGCTTCAGAGCAAATGACTTAAAGAAACTGAACAAGCTAATAGAGAAGGCTGGCTATATTCTGGGGACTGTCTGGAGCCTCTGGCACTAAATGTGCAAAGGAAGACACTACATAAAATAAGGAACATTATGGATAACCCTAGGCATATTCTATACAACACATTGATTCAGTAACTGAGTCTCTTCAGTCAGAGGCTTCTTCAGATCCACTCCAAAACAGACCACTACAGGATCACTACAAAACCATATTCCTATGACCAGATGGTGGCACTATGGAGTTCATCCAAGATTGTCAAATACACTTGTTCGGGGTGGAAGAATCATCAACCGTATGGATTTTGGGCTGCAACTTAGAACAACTTTTCCATTCAAGGTGAGACATCAAAATGAAAAAAAAAAAGAGTTACCAGCATCATTGCAGTCACACTCTCTGGTAAAAATTTGTAAGCTTTGCAAACTTTCATCAGCCATGTGTCCAGATTAGAACAAAAAAATGTTTAGTCAATCGGACTAAATCTCTGGGAAGAGTTCGTTA